>BLBF01000073.1:9412669-9423474 GCA_015471245.1 Laticauda colubrina | reverse complement strand
TATATATATATATATATATATATATATATATATATATATATATTCTTAAGTTTTTGCAGGTACTTACATGTATGGTTAACTACTGAGAACAGGGTTTGCTATATCATACTGAGAAGAGCATTCAAAGGTTTTAATATCATCCAAAGTTAATAGTCTTTCTAGATGGGAAATAGAGGAAGTAATACTTGTGGCCTAACTGAGAGTGACTATCCCAAAAAAGAGATAATTATTTTTTGAAGCTCAAATGAGAAGACTTTCTCTTTATCCAGTCAACAGAAATGAAGGACTCAAGAAAGAAATGTCCATAGCATAAACTTCAGTACAGTTTCAAGAAGGCTCCATACCCATTTGCACCACTCTGGTGACCCTGAGGACACAGAAAAACCTCCAGGTGGCCTCAACAACTTTCTAAAAGAAGGCAAATGACCAGTTGTCTGTAAAGAGTATAAATCCTGCCCCTCCCAACCAGTCAAAGCTTAAGAAGCTTCTTGGATGAGAAGTGAAACAACTTCAAAGAAAAACCAGGAAGTCCACTTGCCTCTTGAAAAAAGCACCTTTGGGACAACCATGACCTAGATGTCTGAGAATCTCCAGCCATCCTGAAGAAAGCACAGCTCTGTAACACAGACATTTTAGCAGTTCCAAGAAGACTCCACACCCATTTTCACTACTCAGGTAGCCCTGAGGATGATAGACAAACCTCCAAGTGGTCTCAACAGTTCTCTAAAAGAATGCAAATGACTAGCTGTCTGCAAAGAGTATAAATCCTTCCATTCCTCACCATCCAGTCAGAGCTGAAGAAACATTTTGGATGAGAAGTGAAAACTTTCAAAGAAAAAAAAACAAAAAAACAAAAAGTCTAGTTGTCTCTTGAAAAAAAGCATACTTAGGAGAATCATGACCTGAGAATCTCCATAGACATAACCTTCAACAGATTTTCTACCTTTTAAAATTATAATGGGCTACTGAGCTTTTTATTCCTTGCCTACACATGCCTCCATTTGTTGGTTTTCTTTCCATGAGAAAAGCAAAAGTTACCTTAAAAGCAAAATAGTATGTAAATATTATATTGGTATTGCAATTAAGAGTTCACGCACTCTTTTCCTTCCACCGTTACCCATTTAATCACATATTCCTGTCTCAGATTATCTCCCATGCATTTTACGGAGTGAATTGCAGGATGTGAAGATGTGTGCCTCAAGAAATTTTAACCACTAAAACAGTGCAAGTATTGTGTCATCTCTGAGCTATTTTTTGTTGCCCAGTTCTTGTTATAGCTTTAAATCACGTATAGATTGAACACCCTGTAAAAATCCACAGGAATTTCACCTGGTTGCCCTCAGTCTAAAATTTGAAAGGGATTTCTAAAAGCCAATAGCATATTTTTTTTGGATTTCCAGGATAATTGAAAACTCTGCTTGCCAAACTGTTTTCCATTGGAGTCTTCAGTTCAAAATGTGTATGATTGGAAGATGTTAAAATGACTTTGAATTCTCCACGCTGTGAAAAGCTTCATGACTGGATTCCTTCATCGAAAGCTATTGTGAACACAAGAAGACAAAGCAAAGTTTCTTTTTCTGTTTGTTTCTTTTCCTGTTCACCCGACTTATTCTTTTTTAATCTTTTGGGGGGTGGGGATTACATGCACGTAACCTCTAACAATGAAAATTAAAGGGGAAAAAAAGGAGGATAAAAGAAAATGCCATGGAAAACATGTTGTAAACTATGTGAATTTTCTCAAAGTTCCTCTTCTTTGCCCTCAGTTAAGATAACAGAGAATATTAAAAAATACACATCAGCAATCCATTTTGGCAGAGCAATTTATATTATGTAAGAATTATTGTGGCCATCCTCCAAGCATTGTTCGATCATTGTTTTGCTCATTTGACAGCTCTCAAAACCTTGATAGGGTAAAAAGTTAAGTCTGACTTGTAATGACAGATGGAAAATAAAATTAACAGTATTGTGGATTTTTTTTTACTCCAACTTTGGCAAATTGATAATTCTCAAGGATATCCTACAGTAAAATAATTGGGAAAAGGTCATTGTTGCAACTCAACTAGAAATGATGCTAATAAGCTTAAGGCCCTGTCACACTGCCCAACGGATGCAAAACGTTAGTAAAAAGGACACAACGGATGAGAAAAATGTTCCATCCGTTGTTATCCGCTCTCAAAAGGGGCAAGAATTTGCATAACCAGAGCGGATAACACAGAAAGGAACGGACGCGGGGAGGACGCAGAGTGGATGGAAAGTGGATGTAGAACAGAAGCCCAGTGAATGGAAGTGGATGAGAGCGGATGGCACATCCGCTAGGCGTCCGGGGGACCTCAGCAAAGCAGACACGGAATGGATACAGTGGATTCAGAGTGGACACGGAACGGATGAAGCGGATGCACAGCGGATGCACAGCGGATGAAGCGGATGCACAGCGGAAGCCGAATGGATGCCGAGTGTTAATTGCACATGTGGGGGGGATGCATTGCGTCAGCCCCGCGGATATAAAGGGAAGCAGCTCCCAAGCAGATCACCATTCGGAGGAAAGACCTGCTGCCAGATACATTGAGTCCTTGCCTGCCCTGCCTGCATGCCTGCATGCCTGCCTGCAAACCTTGCTGCCAGCCTTGCTGCCAGCCTGCCTCCCAGCCTGCCTCCCAGCCTGCCTCCCAGCCTCCTGGCCAGCCTCCCTGACAGCCTTGCTCTCTTCCTGCCTGCCAGCCTTGCTGCCAGCCTGCCTTCCAGCCTCCCTGCCAGCCAGTCTGCCTGCCAGCCTTGGTGCCTGCCTGCCTGCCTGCCTGCCTTCCTGCCAGCCTTCCTGCCAGCCTTCCTGCCAGCCTTCCTGGCAGGCTTCCTGCCAGCCTTGGTGCCTGCCTGCTTGCCAGCTTTTGTGCCTGGCTGCCTGCCAGGCTTCCTGCCAGCCTTGGTGCCAGCCTTCCTGCCAGCCTTGGTGCCTGCCAGCCTCCCTGCCAGCCAGCAACCCCACAACCATGGGGAACAAGCGAAAGCCTCAGCAACCTGCCGCCATCCCTGGCAAGAGGGACAGGGCCACCCTCCTGCCCCCTGGCCCTGACTCTGCTTCTGCTGGGGCTTCTGCTACTCAGGCTCACTCTTCTGGTGCTGGAGCTTCTGCTGGTGCTGCTCCTGGTGCTGGTGCTTCTGCTGGTGATTACCCTGCTGGTGCTGCTCCTGGCGGTGGTGCTTCTGCTCGTGCTTACTCTGCTGAAGCTGCTCCTGGCGGCGGTGCTTCTGCTGCTGCGTATTCTGCTGAAGCTGCTCCTGGTGGTGGTGCTTCTGCTCGTGCTTACTCTGCTGAAGCTGCTCCTCGTCCTGCTGGTCCTTCTTGTCCTGCTCGTATTCCTGGACTTCCTCGTCCTGCTCGTGCTCTTGGTCTTGACGTCCTGCTCGTCGTGCTCGTGCTCCTGGTCCTGCTCGTGCTCCTGGTCTTGCTGGTGCAGCTGGTGCTTACTCTGCTACTGCTGATCCTGGTCCTGCTGGTGCTGCTGGTGCTGCTGCTGCTGCTGCTGCTGATGATGATGATCCTGCTGGTGCTGCTGCTGGTGCTGCTGGTGCTGATGATGATGATGATTATGATCCTGCTGGTGGTGGTGATGATGATGATGATGATGATGATCCTGCTGGTGCTGCTGCTGCTGGTGGTGTGGAGGAGCAGCCCCTACTACCTGGGAGCCCCTCTGATGAGGGCCCATCTGGTCCTGCCAAAGGGAGGAAGTGGCCTATGCAACAACAGGAGAGGAGGCAATATTCCATTGAGGAGGAACATGAGGATGAGGTGCTGGAGTGGCTGAGAGAGAATGACTATCTGTGGCGGAAGGGACACCGGCTGTACAGGGACACCAAAAGGAAGAAGGCTGCTTGGAGAGAGA
The DNA here is from genome assembly GCA_015471245.1 of Laticauda colubrina. Taxonomy (NCBI): domain Eukaryota; kingdom Metazoa; phylum Chordata; class Lepidosauria; order Squamata; family Elapidae; genus Laticauda; species Laticauda colubrina. The sequence goes on along the minus strand of BLBF01000073.1, from coordinate 9,419,590 downwards.
AGGCGGAGAGTATGGGCTACACTTCGGAGGTGCTCCTCGGCTGGTGGAAGCACATGCACACCTGGTACGGGAAGCTGCACCTGAAGAAATCTGGCCAGGCCACGGTTAAGCTGACAGACAGAGAGACTTATGTCATGGCCAGGTGCAGCTTCCTGGAGGGTGAGATCCGCCACCGAGGAGCACCAGCAGCCCCTCTCACTACCCTCTCTCTCCGGCAGCCTGCTGAGAGCCAGTCCTCTTCCAGCCGAGAGTCAGTCCCTGTCTCCAGGCAGGTTTCTGTGGAGCGTGCCATGGCGGAGAACCCGCGGAAAGCTGTTGTAACCATGGTGGAGTGCGTGGAGGACTCCCTTGTGTGGTGGGAGAAAGGAGACGGCACGTCCACCATAGCCCTACCCGTATCCACCCCCAGCTCCACCTCCACAGAAAGGCAGAGAGCCAGATAGCAGGAGGGGCAGACCCACACTGTCCTGCTGGAGATCAGGGACACCATCCGGACCAGCATAGATCTCCTCTCTCAGCTGGTCCACACTGACTCCTCATCCTCCAACCGCAAGCCCTTCCTCACCTATGTCAAACAGACCCTCGTGGACATGGCAGAAACCCAGTACCAGGTGGTGAAGGACCGGATCACCGAGCTGCTTCACAACCCTCCAGATCCAGAGGAACCTGCTCCCACCCAGTCCAGGTCTGCTCCTCCACCCCAGGTGATGTCCCTCCCATTCCAAGGCTTTCCACAGCCCCTCACCTACCAGGGCTACGGCTACCAGGAGGTCCAGCAGCACAGGCAGCAGCCCTTCCCAGTCCAGGCACAGAGTCATCGGATGACACCGTTGCCACCGGTTCCACTGATGCCACCGATGCCACCCACGACACTGATGCCACCGATGCCACCCACGACACTGATGCCACTGATGCCACCCATGCCACTGATGCCACCCACGCCATCGATGCCACCAATGCCAGTCCTCACCCAGCTGCAGACCAGACAGTCCCACTACACTGCTCCTTCCTCCACCCCACAGCCAAGCCCGGCCTCAGTACATCTGTCATCGGTACTGGGGCTGACACCCCATGGCATGGAGGAAGGAGCTCTCAACATCATGGGTCTGAGCCAGCTGTCTGAGAGCTTTCTCAACACACCGTCACCTGTTGTCCTCTCAGGGCCAGGCACCCCAGTGGGGCTTCAGACCAGCACTCCAGCAGCAGCCACCTCCACAGCACCTGGACCCTTCACCCCTGAGACTGGGCACACCTCCGAGTGACCAAGAGGAGTGCCAGAGACTGGGGGCTGGCTAGCTGTGGACTTTATTTGGACACTTGACTTGGGTCATTTTTCTTTTACAGCTTGTTGTTCAATAAAGTTTATCTTTGATTCACACACTTGCTTCATTTCTTTTTTTTAATAAAGTCTTGGTGGAAACTTTTAGAATTGGTTTAAGCCTTTGCATGCTTGTGGGATGGGTAAAGATAGCAGTGGGGTGGGCAGGGATACCTGTGGGATGGGTAATAGCTGTGGGATGGGCAGGGATACCTTTGGGATGGGTAATAGCTGTGGGATGGGCAGGGATACCTGTGGGATGGGCAGGGATACCTTTGGGATGGGAAATAGCTGTGGGATAGATAAACCTCCAGTGCAAGCATAGTGGGACTTTATGGTCCACCCTCCCAAGTGCCACACCTATGGCCCTTCATTATCAGTAAAAATGTAAGCATTGATCCACACATGTCAATATAAACACAACTCTTTATTAAATGCACTGTTCATTGTAGGGCCACCCAAGATACATGGCCCAATCTCATCCGTGTGATGAGACAGGCTGAAGGAAGCATCCATTAAGCATCTATCATCCTGTCTTGCCACTCCACCACTCCAGCTGGGGAGTTGCACCAGTGTTTCAGGAGGTTGCGCTGCTTCTTCCCTTCACTTGAGGCTCTGTTGGGGCCTTGCACATCCTCAGTGTCTATCAGGTTTTGCTCTTACCTCCATTCCCCAGGCTCCATGTCCCCATTGCCTTGTTGGAGGTCCACGAGCCTGTTCTGCAAGACTGGGTAGCAGGTGCGCATGAGATTGTGCAGGATTCTGCAAGCTTCCACGATCCTCCTCACGGTCTCTGGGCGATGCTGCATGGTGGTGAGAAGTACCTGGAACCTGTTGACCATGATGCCAAAGGCGTTCTCCACCACCCGCCTTGCCCTGGACAGCCTGTAGTTGAAGATCCTCTCTTCACGGGTGAGGCATCTGGAGGTGTAGGGCTTCATGAGGTAGGTTGTGAGGGAGAAGGCATCATCCCCCACGATGAAGTAGGGCACATCTTGCGTGTCGTTGGGCAGGGGGTCTGGATCTGGGAAGACCACCATGAGGTTGCATTCCAGCCCCTCCTTGAGGTCACTGGAGTTGTATACCTGGGCATCTGAACATGAGCCGTTGCCTGAAGCATCGATGTACATGAACTTGTAGTCAGCATCGACCATGGCGAAGAGGACGATGCTGAGGAAGCCCTTGTAGTTGAAATAAGTGGACCCCGACTTGGCTGGCGCTTTGCTGGCCAATTCCTTTCCATCTATGGCTCCAACGGTGTGTGGGAAGTTCCACTTCTGATACCACTGCTCTGCAACTTTCTTCCATCCTTCTTCAGTGGAGGGGCACTGGAGTAGCTCCTCCATATATTCTTCGATGATGGCCTGCACCACTTCTCTGACCATAATGCTGATGGTGTTGTGTGGCACCCTCCAGCCATACTGCATGCTCCTGTAGGTAGTCCGTGAGGCCAGGTGGCACAGAGTCAGTGCCACCTTGAGCCCAGGTTCCAGGCTGGACCGGAAGCTGGTGTTTGCCTTGGTCAACTTGGGTGTCAGCCGCTGCACAACTTCATCAAACATGGCTCGAGGCATCTTCATGAAGTTCTGGAATGCCCGAGTGTCCTCGTTCCTGAGCTCCACCATCAGCTTGTTGTACAGTCCGTACTCTGCTCTTCTCCCGATCCATCTTCGGACCAAGACGCTTCTTGGCCACCTCTTTTTCTTCCCCTAGTAGAGTTCACAGAGCCTGTAGATGGCTTCACACTGTTGCAGAATGATGGTGGCTGCCAAAAAGACTTTGTTACGATCCACGGTGGACATGACTGGATGCTGTGGAAGAGCAAGAGTCAGATGAAGGCTGCAGAGGTCTGCACAGCTGGGCTGCTGGTCTGAAAGTGAGATCCAGATGAGTTGCTCCCCCTTTTTATAGGCAGTATAGATTTTCCCCTAGGTGTCCCTTTGCATCCTCTAGGCATCCTCTAGACATCCTTAATATCCGAGATAGGTCCCCTCTGCGAACGCTTTTTCAATTTTAAATGCTTTGTTTCCATGCTGCATCCACTAGGCATCCGTTCTGCATCTGTTCTGCGTCCGTTCCGCTTCCTCCCTGTGTCTGTTTACTGTTGGAGTGGATGGAGTTGCGCGGATGCACAGTGGATGCACAGCGGATGCCTAGCGGATATAGCGGATGCGTAACGGATGCAGAATGGATGCCTAGCGGATGCCTTGTGGATGCAGAACGGACGCATTGGATACATTTTCCGCTCAAAAGTTTTGAGCGGTTCAAAACTGTTCTGACCAGATGAAACGTCAATAAATGGATGCTGGACGGATAGAGAGGATGCAAAACGGAGGCAGTGAGTACAGAACGGATACATAGCGTTAACCAACGGATGACAAGTGTTTTCCTCCGTTTTACATCCTCTTTCCATCCGTTGGTGCAGTGTGACAGGGGCTTTAATAATTTGAATTTAGTTCCTTTAGGAGAAACCACTTTTCCTAAAGAGAAAAGCTGATATGATAAAAATGTCTGTCCCCAACAGATTGGTTTTTCAGGAAAAAGTCAAACAAAAGCACACAAACACACAGACAGCTCTATTCATAGCCTGGCTTTAATGAAGTCATGACTTTTTTTCATGCCAAATCTGTATTTTTTTAATGATTAAATATATCTCTTGCTCTCTTATCTTTTCAATTTATGTCAAGAAAGACAGTGGACTTCCTAATCAATCTGAATCCCTGTTATATTTTTCTGGGTTTCATACACAACAAAATAGCCATTCAGGGAATATTTATCTGTCCGTTCATTTGTTATTTATAACCTATCTCATTTTCTAAGGACTCTCGTTATACATACAATGAAAATGAAATGTGGAAAAAGCCAATGTTATACAGACTTTTTTCATATTTTTTCAAGTTACTTGCAGCAAACCTTCTACACACAAAGCACAATTAAATAATTCAGCTTATTTGGCGCTGAGAAAATGTTACAGCATGAAGGACCCAATTTCATTCGTTACTCATCACACAATTATATACTCAGTTGGAACACACTGTTGCTATGAATTGTTGATGCTGTGTTTGCATAGCATGGAAAGAATTCTGTGTCTATAGAATTGAAATCAAAATTTAATAAAGAGCTGGGTATATACTTATGCCTGAAATTGCAAAAGGTAGGAATATTAAGCATTCTGATAAAAATGTATGATTAGTGGTGACTCCTGATAAATTCAGCTCATCGTATAGAAATTAGTTTTGTTTCTTTCCATACTCTGCGGAACCCTCGAAGTAGGATGGACTTTGCATGATCTGAGGTTTTTTTTTAATAAACTTTATTGATTTTACAATTAAAATAATGAACAACACACACACAAAACAGAGAAAAAAGAAAAAAACAATTAAAAAATGTCATCATCGACAATTTTTGGTTCCTTATTTATATCCTTATTTGTGCCATATTTACAATTAGTCCTTAGTGTGAATGTATAATTACCAAAATTATAGTAAGAGATTATGCTCTCTTACAATTTATTATATAATCTATCTTCGGTCTATCCATTCATACCAACAGTTCCAACTCTTATAGTACTCTGATGTTTCTTTATCTTTTAGTGCTAGAGTTAATTTATCCATTTCTGCACAACTTGATATTTTCTGGATAATCATTTCCTCTGGTGGAGTGTAAGGTTGTTTCCAACATGGTGCAAAGGCCAATGTGGCTGCCATCAATATATGTCTATATATATATAACTTAAAAACACACACACACACACACACACACACACATATGTGTGTGTGTGTGTGTGTGTGTGTTTATTTTTTTAAGTTTTCGCGAGTACTTACATGTGTGCTGTTCAGCTTCCTTCGGGTATTATCCCACATCATTGTAGTGCTTTTAATATATATTAAAATTATATATTATATATAATTATATTTAATATATATATTGGAAATTGTCTGTTGAGTATCCCTAGTAGGAAGAATTCTGGTTTAAATTCAATCTGTTCAGTCGTAATTTCCTCCAGCCATTTTTTAATTCTCATGTGGTGCGCAGGACCACCACATGTGGTAGAATGTTCCATCTTTCTTTTTGCACTTTCAGCATTTCAGGCTCTGCATGATCTGAGTTTTAACAAACCATAATTCCCCAAGAGAGAGAGAGAGAGAGACAAAGAAAGTGAGAGAGAGAGAGAGAGAGAGACAGAGAAAGAGAGAGAGAGAGAGAGAGAGAGACAGACACACACACACACACAGAATTTGGTTTAAAGAGCTCAGGTGCTCAAGAATCTCAAGGGTCACATTGCAAAACTTTTATGCCCTGAGGTCTATGCAGAAAAAATGAGAAAAAGGGAGGAGCTTAATTAAGAAGGAAGATGAGAAGGAAGAACAAAGGGAGGGAGGGAGGCAAGGAGTGAGGGAGGGAGGGAGAGAGGGAGGGAGGGAGGCAGGCAGGCAGGCAGGAAGGTCAATTCTTTGTTCAGTCACAAGAAGTTGAAGATATAAAGACTGACAAAAAGAGACTAACAGTAATTCTGCAGTGCTATATTCTAAAATTTTCAACTAAAAAGCTTATCTCCTCTTCTGTTCAATTCTGTAAGGGGAGGAGAGCAGAGGGGAGATGATTCCTGATTGATTGGATAATAGGAATAAATTATTAGCCCTTACACCACCCGAAAAGAATTAATCTTCTGAGCACAGTGAAATTAAAAGGTTTTGGCTTGCCTGATCTGAACAAAGTATGATGAATTTTTAATACTGTGAATTAATTAGGCACGTAATGAGGAATAGGCTGCATAATAGAGCTAATTCTGATAAATAGCAAAATAATCTAAATCCCAAGAGAAATAAATATCATTTATCATGAGAACACCCAAAATTTGGTTCTGGGAAAGATACGCACGATAAGAGATTTTGCCAAAAAAAAAAAAAAAAGGATTGCAATAATTCCACTTGCTAATTTTGCATTATGTAAAGTGATGTTGTATGTAATTACATTACCTGTTGACCCTTATCTATAACTTTCCTGGTAAGGCTGTTGGAATATTAGTCATTTTGCAAAAAGGTAATGTAGCATAAAATATGTATATTGTTATTTAATACACTGTCTACACCAGGTGTAACATACTGCATTACGAGTTGCTTCCATTCTGTAAGTTATTAAATCTGTTTGGCTCTGCTAAGTTTGCTTCCCGGAATCTGAATTGGGAGATATATTACAAATCAAGCAAGTTATTCTTAATCCAATGGAAACAATAAGATAATTCATTTCCCTTTCTTCTACATATATGAAGGAATTCCTGCAAGAACAAAATCATAAGAGCCGTGATGGTGCAGTGGCTAGAATGCAGTACTGCAGGCTAATTCTGCCAACTGCTGGCAGTTTGTTTCTCACCGGCTCAAAGTTGATTCAGATTTCCACCCAAGCCTCATAAATAAGTGCATAGGATTATCCTATGCCTTATTGAATAAGTTTTCTTACCCTCTGAACATTTCGCTTGGGCTTCACTTTCGGATTTTCCTATCTCAATACAAGGTTCCTGATCCTAACTTAGTCTAAGGTTCTTTCCTTCCTTCCTTCTTTCTTTCTTTCTTTCTTTCTTTCTTTCTTTCTTTCTTTCTTTC
>BLBF01000073.1:9396965-9409844 GCA_015471245.1 Laticauda colubrina | reverse complement strand
TATCTATCTATCTATCTATCTATCTATCTATCTATCTATCTATCTATCTATCTATCTATCTATCTATCTATCAAGCTCTGTGATTCCTAGAAAAAGATACAGCTTTTTAAAGCAGTAGTAAATAGATTCTGCCTTAGCTAGAGTTGGATTCTTCATAGATAAATACTAAATTGCATTGAGGATTATGTACAATAGGTAAGAACATCAAATATGTGTACCATATAATTGATATTGTCAGTAAAAGCCCTTAGGAAGTGCTAAGACTTGACTGACAATAAATACCGCCCACAAAAATCTCAGTATGTTGTTCACCAAGAAAGGAAATTAATTCAGAACATGCTACTGGAAGAATAAAGGAAACAATAAATGTAGGTCCCAAAGGTGCTTTCTTGAAGAGGCAACTGGATTTTCTAGTTTTTCTCTTGAAGACATTTTGCTTCTCATCTAAGAAGTTTCTTCAGCTCTGACTGGATGGTGGGGAATGGAAGGATTTATACTCTTTGCAGATAGCAAAGGAGTCATTGAGGCCACTTGAAGGTTTATCTGTGTGCTCAGGGTTACCTGAGTCATGCAAATGGGTTTGGAGCCTGCTGAAATGACTGTGTTATGGAACTGTGCTTTCTTCATGATGTCCATGGAAATTCTCAGTCATCCAGTCATGATTGCCCCCAAAATAGAGAAATGGAAGGGTTTATACTCTTTGTAGACAACTGGTCAGTTGCATTCTTTTAATGGGTTGTTAAGGTCACCTGGGGTTTAATGGGTATGGAGCCTTCTTGGAACTGGGTTGTAGGTTTGAGATAGATGATGTTATCTCCCTCCCTCTCTGTTAAGAGAGGGCTGTTCAGTTTTGACATAGATGGCCTTTTTAACTCCTCTTTGTCATCAAGGAAAAACCAGAAAGTCCAGTTGCCTCTTGAAAAAGCACCTTTGACCTGGATCTCTGTAGACATTCAACAAGTGTAGGCTAATTTTCATTGTTTACCTACAGTCTTTAATCCTTTCCTGCATAATTGGAAATAATTCATGGGTACACGAAGACTTCTAAAGCCCTCTTTTCCTGTACAGGTAACTCCTCAACTTACAACAATTCATTTAGGGACCATTTGCAGTTACAACATCACTGAAAAGTGTGAGTCACTTTTATGAATGTTGCAGCATTCATGGTTACATGCTCAAAATTTGGATGCTTGGCCACTGATTCATATTTATGACCATTGCAGTGTCCCAAGGTCATATGGTCCCTTTTGTGACCTTCTGACAAGCAAAGACAATGGGGAAGCCAGATTCACTTAACAACCATGTTATCAATTTAACAACTGCAGTGATTTACTTAACAACTATGGGAAGAAAGGTCATACATTGGGGCAAAACTCACTTAACAACAGAAACTTTGGGCTCTATTATGGTCATAAATCCAGGTCTACCATATTAAGCAAAATCTGTATTCTCTGTCTGTACTTGTCTTTAATCTCACCTGAATCAGGCAAGAATGGACAAGAATATTTTTTTACATATACTATAAGCTCTCTTTCAGCTTCCTTTATAAGACTTTCAAACCTGGGATATCTATTAATATTAGGCTCTGTTAAAAGCTCTCTTGGTTCTCTGAGGCTTCATGGAATATATGTGAACATAAATGCTATGTTCCAGTAAATGCTAGAGAAGTTTAGTTAGCCAAAATATCTGGTATTGCTTCCAGATTTTTAATTGCAGAGACAGAGACACACATAGAGAGAGACAGAGATGAGACAGACAGAGGGAGATAGAGATCGTATGAGAGAGAGAGAGACAGAGAGAAAAATAGAGAGACAGAGACAGACAGAGATAGAGACAAACAAACAGATGATAGATGTACACTGTGCTGTCATGTTTTTTACCCCAGATTTTATTTCTTATGACATGTGTTCTGCTAAGTATCCCTGAGAAACCAAACACACAAATTCATTCTGAACAGGGAAAATTGTAAAAAGATTTTTTTTTTTTTATCCCTAAGATGCAATATTTGAACCCTTTTTTTTCTTGAAGAACTGATCATTTTTTTTCCCCCAAGAGAATTTACTGCTTTGGAAAATCTTGCATCTTGGCTATTTTGGCTGCTTGTTCTTTTTGAAAGCAAAAGCAAATATAAAAGCCCCTAAACCAAAATCTGAAATCTGATGACCTATGGATGATGGTCTTTTATTAATATGCCCCATATTTTTTTCCTTAATGTTCTTGCGAAATATGTATAGAATTGACTTCCTGTGTCAGAACACTTAAAATAATGCCTTTCAAAGCAGTTAGCTGACTGATTGTCTTTGCCTGACTTGTTTAGAGTTCAGTGTTGTTCACAGTAATAACTCTGGCTTTTGATAAGCTAGTTTAATATGAATCAAAGGCGCTGTCAGAGGCTAAAAGAAAGCAGGCTGTTTTCCCACAAAATATGTGATGCCCAGAAAAATGCCTACAACTGACTTGAAACATGATTTTTAAGGACTTAACTTACTCTTAGATCATCTGAATACCTCTTGTCATACATCTGGCTGGTCTGAAACTGAGATGTGCAGGGACACACATACACACAAACACACAAACACAAAGAGAGGGAGGGAGAGGGAGAGAGAAAGACACACACAGAGACAGAGGCACACAGAGAGAGAGAGAAAGAGAGAGATAAGACAGAGGCATACACACAAAGAAAGAGAGAAAGAGAGAGAGAAAGAGAGAAAAAGAGAGACAGAGACAGAGAGATACACATAGAGAAACAGACAGAGAAAGGGAGAGAGAGAGAAAGGGGGAAGGCTTGGATTGTAGAAACTTTACAAGAAGTACAGATAAATAAGGGCTACTTCTTGTACTGATCAAACTATAAATCTCAGCTGTTGAAATAGGTTTATTCAGTTTGGATCCTCAGTATGTCATTTCAGGATGGAGCAGAATCTAGGAAACCCAGATCTAAGACCTTTGAGTTCTCACTGTCTCACAGCCCCAAAACCCTCACTGTGTGTGTGTGCATGTGTTTGTGTGTTTGTGTGTGTGGTGGGATACAATTAGGAAGAAACTACATACATACACAAAGACACCCACATATTATCCATAAAGTCCCCAAAGGTTTTTTTTTTTTTTTTCAAAAGGCAACTGGACTTTATTTTTTCCAATTGCCTATTGAAAAAGCAACTTTGGGACAACCATGAGCTGGATGATAGAGAATCTCCATAAACATCACTCAACAAAGGCATCCACAAAAAGATACCAGTGATAGGATGAAATACTGTGCATATGAAATAAATAAAAAAGTAACATGCTACTAAGGTATAGATTAAGAAGATTCTATCCCACCCTTATGTCCCAGAATTCTTTGGTCAACCCAACCAATTTAGGGTGTGCCACCTTGGAGAAGATTCAAGTGAAAGCACCCTTGTCAATTTTAGGAAAGCAACCTTGTCAATTTTATGAAAGCAACCTTGTTTTCTCTGTAAGAGGATTTTTAAGGATTGTTATGTATTGACTCAAAAGGTTACCCTTTGCTGGGAACAGATAAAGTTGTCTGTCTCAATTTTGAACTTCTTCAAATTTTGTTTGTGTTTTCGGATTGTGGTGATTTGAAACATTTATTTGCATTTAAATGTCCCTTTCCAAAAGAAGTGTGCTTTCTATACAATATGGCATCATGCAAATTACACCCAATTTGATTTATTTATTTGCTTTGATTTGTCAATTTCTTACAAAATAATAGGTGTAAGAATAAACACGAGTAAGAATACAGAAAATAGGTACGATTAAATGGGGACATTAGTACAGGGACGGGAGGCATGATGGTGGACTTATGCACGCCCCTTACAGACCTCTTAGGAATGGAGTGAGGTCAGTAGTGGATAGTTTGAGGTTAAAGGAGTGGGGGTTAGAGGATGTAACAATAGAGTCAGGTAGTGCAATGCAGGCACTGACCACTCTGTTGCTGAAGTTGTACTTTCTGCAATTGAGTTTGGAGCGGTTAACATTGAGTTTGTATCTGTTGGCTAGAAAGTATTTTTATTTCACATTTGCAACATGTACCAGGCACAAGCAATGGAGGGAAAGGCATGTTGTGCTGTCCTGGAACTTCCTTGCTTTACAGCATATGGGAAACGCTTACTCACTCCTCCCAGATTCTCTGAGGCAGAATGGGTGATGATGCCTTCAAACTCAGAATATTCACCAGCACATGGTGTTAACTTCTGCTGTGCTAACAGAGGAAAGGTAGCAGCTGTTTCCTGTTTATGCCATCTTAGATATCCTCAATTCTGTAGGCTGAGGATTCTATTATTCTCACGGAGAATTGAAACTGAGATGAAGAAATTTATCCACAGTTAACTAGACACCCCATTGTCATATGTACTAAAGGAGGGAGGGAAGGAAAGCTGTAAAGGGTACCCTTCTATCAACATGTACACAACTTTAATGCTTTGGTTTAATCAGGGGTGGGATGCAACCGGTTCTGCCCGGCTCTATCGAACTGATAGCTCTGAAGAACAGCAGACACTGAACTGGTTCTGTGTTTGCTGCTGTTTGGCCCACCTGCCCACCCAGGCTCTTACCTGTCCTTTATTTCTTCAACTTCAGCTGCTTTGCGCAGCATAGCTGAGGTTGAAAAAGCAGGAAAAAAGAGGCTTTCCAAATGCTGTGCACCTTTGCACTGCGCTTTTCAGCTCTCCAGGCAGCACAGCTTAAGGTTTTTTTACACACACACACAAACATAGACACTGAACCAGTAGTAACACCGGATGAATCCCACCCCTGGGTTTAATGTTGTACATATGTATAACTTGTCACTTCAATCAATTGCAGGTAAACCTAATCTTACAACAGTTCATTTAGTGATCATTCAAAATTACAATGTCACTGAGAAATGTGGGTTAAGACAATTTTTCATGCTTATGACTGCTGCAGCATCCTTATACTGTAGTCACATGATCAAAATCCAGACACTTGGCAACTGGCTCTTATTTATGATGGCTGCAGTATCCTGAGGTCATGCGATCTTTTTTTGCCACCTTCTACGAAGTCAATTAGTGACTGTGTCACTAATTTAAGAACTGTAGTAATTCACTTAACTGTGCCAGGAAAGGTTGTTAAATGGGGCAAAATTAATTTAACAAATGTCTCACTTAAGAACAAAAAAATGGACTCTATTGTAGTTGCAAATTGAGGACTACCTATATAGTATTAATAGAATAGACAAGAGTAGAATAGAGCAATATAGGATAGGATAGGATAGGATAGGGTAGGATAGGATAGGATAGGATAGGATAGGATAGGATAGGATAGGATAGGATAGGATAGGATAGGGTAGGACAGGATAGGACAAGACAGAACAGAACAGAACAGAAGAGAGAGTTGGAAGGGACCTTGTAGATCATTTAGTCCAACCCCCTGCTCAAGCAGGAGCCCCTATAACATTTCTGGCAGATGGCTGTCCAGGCTCTTGAAAGCTTCCCGTGATGAAGCACCACAACTTCTGAAAGAAGTTGTTTCATTCATTGGTTGATTGTTCTGTCAGAAAATTTCTCCTTATTTCTAGGTTGAATCTTTCCTTGATTAGTTTCCATCCATTGCTTCTTAATTCAACAAAATACTTCCATGTTACCTCCAAAAGAGACATTTTAATGTTATTTAATACTTTGGGAAACATTATCATTATCATCATCAACATTTCCAGTTTTACCAACATTTGTGTGCACATTCTTGCTAGTGTATACATTTTAGTAGACTTTCATTTTTTGAACTCCCATAAAAATAGAAATAAGTAAGCAAGCAAATAAAAGTAGAAATAAGTAAGCAAGCAAATAAATAATCTAGATGAGGATTTTTTAAAAAACAAATAATTTCCACAATATATGCAAATTAGGTCCTGGAAAAAATCTATAAAAGTGGTTTCTAAGAGTTGACACTCAGTTGATAGCACATAACCATCATCAATCATGTAAATATGGTACATTTTTGTCTCACTTTGAAAAAAGAAACAAATAAAGTATGCATAAGTGAATACACTGATGACTTGATCATTTCATTTATTGGGCCACCCAAAAAAATGGAGGGAAGTTTTCTGAAAGATAATGACATTTATGTCATTACAGATAATTATATACTAATAATAATAATAATAATAATAATAATAATAATAATAACAACAATAACAACAACAATAATAATAATGTCATTATAGATAATTTTTGAATCAAATTAAATTTATGTTGACAATAATCACACAACATTATGCTTTTTTTAGGAGCAACATGTCCTCCTACTGCCTTTACTGGAATTATTTCTGACTTCTCATTCTAGTTTATTCTTTTAGTATCTCCTGGAGATCTCTTCATTATTATTTTTTTTTTGAGATTAGTGAAGTTCAGCTAGCTGCAGCTATTCTAGTCACTTCTGGACCACTTAACTATATCTAAAAGACAGCTTAGAAGAGACCTTTGTGTGAACCCAGTTTGGTGTTTATTTGTGTCAGAGGCATCACAATTAAAATAAGACATCCTATACCAGAGGTCTCCAAACATGGCAACTCAAAGACTTGTGGACTTCAGCTCCCAGAATTCTCCAGCCAGTTGAAGTCCACAAGTCTTAAAGTTGCCAAGTTTGGGGGATCCCTATACTATATAACTTAAAATTTAAAACATACAGAATTAAAATATGTACAAATTAAACAGATCTTGCCCTGGAACTAACAACATTCATTGTGTTCTGTCATGCTTGCTGCCATGACATCCTCAATTGTCTGATTGGGAAAATTAACTGATCGGGACCCAAAGGGCAGGTGTACATATGTGTTGTTGTCTGCATGTCACCACAATCACAAAGAGCAGAAATCACCAGATAGTTCCATTTGACCCCAGTAGAAATATAGAATGTATTCCACTATAGGCCAACACTTATGGCCAATTATTCAAGTTGGAAAGTTTAAAAAAAAAAAAAATCCATGCAAGTTGGTTCCTTTCTTTAATCAAACGCAGCCTTCTTAGTTATCTCTATTATTGGTTTCCCTAAGTCTGAATAATTCACATCTGTCACAGTTAGCTATCAGGTTGTTAACTTGATGTTTGTCTGCAACTGTTATATCATCTCACCTTTTTTCTCAAAGAGCTGATGATCGGCGCGCACTTTCATTGCCTCTTCCTTTCATCCCGCTGCAAGGAATAATAAGTTTTCCACATTAGCAAAAGGTCATTCTCTTCATTAATATCTTCCAGAAATGGCAAGTACAATCTCAGTATGAGGTCTATCTCTGCTTTCTCTTTAAGTCACCTTTTTCATAGCAGCAGGCTCAACGTTGCATTTTCGCTCACTTGAATTTGTCAATTATTCAGTCTGTGCATCCTTTGCTTAGAAATAAAGAAGAGTCAAGGGGGGAACACATAACCAGTGTAATTTCCTAAAAAACATTTTTTTGGGAAAATGTATATGCTCCTTGGGGACAAATAACCTTAGATGGGTAATAGTTTGAACTCTCATTAAGGAAAAAATATTGTCAGGCAGAGTTGATTGGCAGTATACTTTCTGATAGTCCACCATTTTACTAGTGGGATCTATAAATGTAAGAAGAATTCTGGCAAAACAACTTGAATGCTTGCTTCATAGAGATTTCCAGGACAATATGATGGTTAATGATTGGCTTTATTTCCCTGTATGTTGACAGGTGAGGGTTTTGTTGTTTTGTTACAACAAGATCTGCAATAGTTCCAGGGAAGAGATGCAGATTGAACAATGTTTTTAGCATTTTTCTATTGGACAGTGGAAGCACTGACTGGCTCAAGATGTCCTCTGCATTACTTCTTCAAACCTCTTGAAGACAACACAAAAAGCAATGGACGGAAACTGATCAAGGTGAGAAGCAACCTAGAACTAAAGAGACATTTCCTGACAGAGAATCATTGGAACTAATAATTGGAATGACTTGCCTCAAGAAGTTGTGGGTTGTCCATTACTGCAGGTTTTTCAGAAGAGTTTGGACAACCATTTGTCAGCAATGGTGTAGGGTCTCCTTCCTGAGCAAAGGGTTTGGACCAGAAGATCTCAAATGTCCCTTCAAACTCCATTATTCTGCATGTTATCAGCATTTCCATATCTGCAGAAGGGAAGACAATGATAGATGGGTTTAGGTCAGCTTTATGGAGGTGCGAGTAGAAAAATTGATGTGGAATAAACTGCATGCAACTATTTAGGATGCTTTCCTATAAATATTCTGGATTAGTTTTTGAAAAGAGCTCTGGGCTTCTGGGTGTACATGACATTAATAGTATTGGAGAGCTTTGCTGATTTATCTCTTGGCTGAGGTGCCATTTACTTTAAATGAGTACAAAGCTAGGAGTTATGTTTCATTTTGTCCAAGACAGTGTGGTTTTGTTTCCTCACCAAAGGAAGGCCTTGTTTTTCTTGTCCTTCAAGTTCCTGAGGTTTGTGGGAGGAAATGTTTACATGATGGCTTTACAGATTCCTCTCACTTGTTGAGATATAACACATTGTATGAAGCTGGTGTGCAAATGTCCTTCCACTGCTGCTCCCTTTTTGTGGAGTTTGGGATTGGGGGTCTTTTTTAATTTTACACTTTTTTCCTTACTTCCTGTCAAGAGAAATAGCAATAGCACTTAGACTTATAAAAGAGCCATGGTGGCATAGTGGTTAGAATGCAGTACTGCAGGCTACTTCTGCTGACTGCCAGCTGCCTGCAGATTGGCAGTTCAATTCTCCCAGTGGTAGGATTCTACCAGTTTCCCGACTGCACGCGCACAGCTTTTCAAACACCAGCTGAGGCTCTGCCTCGCCAATCATCTGAGAGGATAAAGAACAGAAAAGTGCAGGTGCGGGTGGGAGGGCCAATCCTGTGTTTTTCTCTTCTTTCTCCTCTCAGCTGATCATTGAAGCTTTTTTTTACTAGCAGTTAGGCCAAACCAATAGGATTTTTTGATACCGGTGGTTGAGCTGAATTGGGCTGAAAAACCGTCAGCAGTTCACCACTGGATTCTCACCAGCTCAAGATTGACTCAGACTTCCATCCTTCCGAGTTTGGTAAAATGAGGATCCAGATTGTTGGGGACAATATGCTGATTTTGTAAACTGCTTAGAGAAGACTATAAATCACTGTGAAGCAGTATACAAGTCTAAATGCTCTTGCTATATACAACTCCATACTGCTTTACAGCCTCTCTAAGTAGTTTACAGCCTACTTCCTCCAACAATTTGGGTCCTTATCTTATTTGATCCTTACGGAAGGATCAAGGCTCAATGAACCTTCTTCAGCTTGTCATGATTGAATTTCTGGCTGTGGGCAGAGTTTGCCTGCAGCACTGCATTCTAACCACTGTGCCACCATGGTTCCTATTAAAGGGATTAATAGATTATCTTAAAATTCCTAGTGCAATTCTGCAGGAGTCTTTGTATTTTGCACTATTGCCCTTCTTTCTGGCTTCTTCCTTGACATGAAGAGTATTTCATTTACTATTCCATCCCATTCACTATTTAAGATTGTATTTTAAGGACCACACCCCTGAAATTTCCCAGCTTTGCTTTAAATAATAAATCCTTGTGTTCATTAATGCCTTGGGTCTATTTTTGAAGGAACTTGTGTGTGCTCAGAGTACATCCTAAAAGGGTTCAGGAGACACAGTGTCACCATGAACTTGAATTATCTGCAAAGGCAGCATTTAAGTTGAATGTCACCTAAATCCTTTAATCCAACCGAGACTGATCATTAGTATCAGTCCTGGGCATCTAAAATGCACCAAGCGTCCAGTTAAATTTGAACATTATTTTCAATCCTAGTGAGTTTGATATGGTTATAATCACCAGAATTCTGTTTTGGATCCTTTTTTTTTTAATCAGCGGGAGATACAAAGCTGCCGGGAATATCTGCTTACATCGGGTCTCCGAGGTGTTTAGGTCTTGCAAACAGCATTTCTTGCTTGTTTGAACAGTCATTAAAACATCAGATTTTTCTTCTAGATTATAAATTTGCTATCTTGGAGTTCAGTGAGGATACAACCTGACTGCGTCTTATTTATAAATGAATATTGTCTTACTTTACTTTTCTGTCTATTCACTGTTGACATTTTCATAGGATGCCCTTGTTAATTCCAAATAGATATAGAATATAGTATAGTAGAGTTGGAAGGGACCTCTGAGGTCTTCTAGTCCAATTCCCTGTTTGATCAGGAGACCCTATACCTGTTATGCCCCTGTCAGAATCTGATTTGGAAGGGGAGGCTGAGCAGCTGACAGGGAGTGGGAGTGTGGCTCCATTGGCTGTGGAAGAAACTGGGGAAGGGCAAAGGCTGGCTGGGCATAGCAGGGGAGAGGTAGAGCAAGGGAGAGGGAATTTGGAAGAAGACCCAGGCCCACCCCCTTTTCATCCTAGGAAATGCAGGGAGGAATGGAGAAGGGAGCAACATGAGTTACATGGCTTATTGGGGAGGAAAGGGCCCTGATTGGGAACACAGTGTTTAAAAAGGGAAGCTGCACACAGCAAAGGTATTGGGAGCAAATCATGAATTATATAGTATCATTGAGGCTTATCTGGGTTCCTAGCATCTTCCCAACTGTAGGAGTTTTGCTGAGCTTTCAAGTATGCAATTCCTTCTCCTGCCCTCTCAAGTTAATTACTGCAGTGTGGTTTGTGTGGATTTTTATTTACACTTTGTATGTTTTCAGACTGAATTTCCCCCACTTAAAGACTGTTCTTGGAAGAATTTTTTCTCCAGCTGAAGGCAACCTGGACATTAGGAGCAAAGTTGGAGGTATTAAAGGGACAGTTCTTGCTTATTTGACTGTGTTGCCTTTGTGCCATTCCCCAGGTCATCAAAATACCATTTCAAAGAAATTGTTCTCCAGTCTCTTTTTCAAAGCCTCTTGTGTTGTAACACAACTTTTGAAAGCAAGCTATTCCATTGCTCTCACAGTTAGGAATTGTCTCCTTAGTTCTAGGTTACTTCTCTCCTTGGTTTCTTTCCATCCATTTTTTCTTGTCATACCTTTTGGTGATTTGGAAAATAGTCTGACCATGTCATTTCAAATATTGGAAAAGTGCTATAATTTGCTTTCCCTTGGTGACCATCTTGTGTTTACTTTTCAGTAATGGATTAGATTTTCCTAATTTGGTTTGCAGTTTTATAACATCTAGTTGGGTGTTTAGCTTGACAAAACAACATTTTTGTTTCTTTTCTACATTAAAAAAGTGCATAGATTTTTTCATCTTCATGTATTTTTAACAGTCCCCTTTCCTACTAATTGTGCTGATTGCAACAGTTTATTTAGTTACTGGGCAACCAGTAAGTGGAGTCAATAAAAGTTGGCTCCATGTCAGAATCTACTTTTCCTGGGAATATTTCTGGTAGGCAAATATTTATTTTATCTTGCTTTTAAACTTTTAATATTTTAATTTCCATTAAAATCTGTTTTAGAAGACTTTGAGAGCGAAACTTCATTTTATTATAATGAGCTGCGGTGGTGTCGTGGTTTGAATGCATTACTATAGGCTAACTCCCTGTTCACTTACATAGTGTTACCTGCATTCCACCAGTATATTCAAGATTTGAAACCTTCCCATCAGCTTCTTTGCAACTTCTTTGTCAAGGGACACAAAGTCATGTTTGTTTATTTTTTGCTCTGAATTTTCATGAGCTACAGCTTGCTCACTGAATCCATGTTCTTTATAAATAGGTTCTTTTCATTCTTTGCTAAATTAAGTTTCAAGTCCACATTCCTCATTACCTCATGTAATCTACACACAAAAATCATTTGAATTTTCAGCTAACAAGAAGACATCCCTTGCATAGAAAAATCTATGCACATTTTCATTCATTCTCAAGCCACATACTTCTAATGTCATCACATCATTCTTTATACATGAATTTATCAATGCATATTGAATGCTAATGGATGATTATGCATCCCATCTCTACTTCCTGATCAATGTGGAACCATTCATTTAACCAACCTTCAACTCCATCTTCATGTAGACCAATCCATAATTCTAGCCCATTCACTTTATCATACTGTTTTCTAAAGCAAAATCAAAAAGAATGTACAATACACTTTTGTGGCCACATTCATACATTTTTAGTGATCTGCTGAAGAGCAAAAAAATATCTACCAAGAGTGTGGTATAAAGCCACACAGCACTTCTTACATTTTTCCCATCTCTTTTAACCTGTGACAGATGGCGCCTAGAAAAGAGGAGCTGGGGTGATGGATTATAATGAAGGAACTGTTTCCCAAGAAGGAGAGAAAGAGGGATGAGATAAGAGGCAACACAACCCAGAGGAAAAGAGACAGGACAGCCGTTCATTAGAATCTGCCAGGGTACATCCATTTGGATGAAAGTAGTTAATGTTTAGCTTGGCAAGATTCTGTCTACTGGACGTAAGTACTGCTTTATTGCAGGAAAAGCAAAAACAAAAAAGTCTGGATAATGGATGTTTCAGTACCTGGAGACAGTTGCATATAAGGGAAAGAACTGGAGAAAATTATATATATACCTCTCTCTTCAATCTGTCTGTCAATCATCTCTCTGTCTATCATCTTTCCCTCCCTCCCCCCTCTCTCCCCTGCAAATAGAAGTAGAACTGTGGCAAAAAAAAAAACAAAAATAGTACCAGAAGTAATAAATGCTCTGGGTGAAATTCAGAAGATCTGGACCATTTAAACACCAACAACATTTTTTAAAAAAATACCATCAATCAATTGGAAAAGGTAGCTTTACTTGGAATGGCTTACATCCTGCAACAGTACCTTTGAAATTACCAAACAACTACATCTGCCTATCCCAAATCCTTGGGAAGGACTTGATGGGAATACAAAAAGGTCACATAGAATAGAATAGAATAGAATAGAATAGAATAGAATAGAATAGAATAGAAT
>BLBF01000073.1:9383850-9395544 GCA_015471245.1 Laticauda colubrina | reverse complement strand
AGAGAGAGAGAGAGAGAGAGAGAGAGAGAGAGAGAGAGAGAGAGAGAATATTTGGAACAGAGATCAGGAAGAGGCAAGACATAAAGCCCATGTCACAGTGAACCAATGGATGCAAAGAGGATGTAAAACGGACAAAAAAGCTTGCCAACCATTCGAAAACGCGATGTACACACTGCCTCCATTTTTCATCCTCTCTATCCGTCCAGGATCCGTTTATGGATGTTTCATCCACTCCAAAAGTTTTGGGCTGTCTAAAACTTTTGCACGGAAAATGTATCCAGTTCATCCATTCTGCATCCGCTATGCATCCACTAGACATCCGCTACGCATCCGTAACGCATCCGCTATATCCGCTAGGCATCCGCTATGCATCTGCACAACTCGCATCTACTCGGACGCAGGGAGGAAGCGGAACGGACGCAGAACAGATGCAGAACGGATGCAGAATGAATACCAAGCGGAAACAAAGCGTTTAAAACAGAAAAAACGTTCGCAGAGGGGACCTATCTTGGATATTAAGGATGTCTACAGGATGCCTAGAGGATGCCTAGAGGATGCAAAGGGACACCTATACTGCCTATAAAAAGGGGGAGCAACTCGTCTGCATCTCACTTTCAGCCCAGCAGCCTAGCTGTGCAGATCTCTGCAGCCTGCCTCTTCCACAGCATCCAGTCATGTCCACCGTGGATTGTGACAAAGTCCTTTCAGCAGCCACCATCCTTCTGCAACAGTGCGAAACCAGCTGCAGGCTCTGTGAACACTACTGCGAGAAGAAAAGGAGCCACCCCAAAAAAGTCTGGGTCCAAAGATGGTTCTCCAGAAGAGCAGAGGACGGACTTTACAACAAGCTGATGGTGGAGCTCAGGAGCGAAGACACTCGGGCGTTCCAGAACTTCATGAGGATGCCTCCAGCCATGTTTGACAGCGCCTGACACCCAGGTTGACCAAGACAAACACCAACTTCCCGCCCACCCTGGAACCTGGGCTCAAGGTGGCACTCACTCTGCGCCACCTGGCCTCAGGGACCACCTACAGGAGCATGCAGTACGGCTGGAGGGTGCCACCCAGCACCATCAGCATTGTGGTCAGAGAAGTGGTGCAGGCCATCATTGAAGAGTACATGGAGGAGCTCCTCCAGTGCCCCTCCACTGAAGAAGGATGGAAGAAAGTTGCAGAGCAGTGGTATCAGAGGTGGAACTTCCCCCACACCGTTGGAGCCATAGATGGCAAGCATGTGGCCTGCAAATCTCCAGCCAAGTCGGGGTCCACTTATCACAACTCAAGGGCTTCTTCAGCATCATCCTCTTCGCCATGGTCGATGCTGACTACAAGTTCATGTACATCGATGCTTCAGGCAACGGCTCATCTTCAGATGCCCAGGTATACAACCCCAGTCACCTCAAGGAGGGGCTGGAAAGCAACCTCATCATGGGCTTCCCAGATCCAGACCCCCTGCCCAACGACACACAAGATGTGCCCTACTTCATCGTGGGGGATGACACCTTCTCCCTCACAACCTATCTCATGAAGCCCTACACCTCCAAATACCTCACCCGTGAAGAGAGGATCTTCAACTACAGGCTTTTCAGGGGAAGATGGGTGGTGGAGAACGCCTTTGGCATCCTGGCCAACAGGTTCCAGGTACTTCTTACCGACATGGAGCATAGCCCAGAGACCATGAGGAGGATCGTGGAAGCTTGCTGCATCCTGCACAATCTCATGCGCACCCGTTTCCAGTCTTGCAGAACAGGCTTGTGGACCATGAACAAGGCAATGGGGACATGGAGGCTGGGGAATGGAGGCAAGGGCAAAACCTGATCGACACTGAGGATTTGCAAGGCCCCAACAGAGCCTCATGTGAGGCGAAGAATCAGCTCAACCTCCTGAAACACTGGTGCAACTCCCCAGCTGGAGCAGTGGAGTGGCAAGACAGGATGGTAAATGCTTAATGGATGCTTCCTTCAGCCTGTCTCATCACATGGATGAGATTGGGCCATGTATGTTTGGTTGGGCTACAATGAACTGGGCGTTTAATAAAGAGTTGTGTTTATGTTGACATGTGTGGATGATTGATTACATCGTTATTGATAATAAAGGGCCATGGGTGTGGCACCTGGGAGGGTGTACCATACAGTCCCATTATGCTTGCACTGGAGGTTTATCTATCCCATAGCTATTACCCATCCCAAAGGTATCCCTGCCCATCCCACAGGTATCCCTGCCCATCCCACAGCTGTCTTAACCCATCCCACAAGCATGCAAAGGCTTAAACCATTTCTAAAAGTTTCCAGCAAGACTTTATTAAAAAAAAGAAATGAAGTAAGTATGTGAATCAAAAATAGACTTTATTAACAACAAGCTATATGACAAAAATGAGTCTCTGGCACTCCTCTTGGTCACTCAGTCTCAGGGGTGAAGGGTGCAGGTGCTGTGGAGGTGGCTGGTGCTGGAGTGCTTGTCATCAGCTCTTCCAAAAGCAGAAGCCCCAGCCCCAGAAGAGTGAGCCCATGCTGCAGAAGCCCCAGCAGAACCAGAGTGAGGGCCAGGGGGTGGGATGGTAGCCCTGTCCCTCTTGCAAGGGCTGGCAGCAGATGGCTGAGGCTTGCTATGCTTCAGCATGGTTGTGGGGTTGCTGGCTGGCAGGGAGGCTGGCAGGGAGGCTGGCAGGGAGGGTGGCAGCAAGGCTTGCAGGCAGACATGCAGGCAGGGCAGGCAAGGCAGCCAATCCTTCCAGCAGCAGGTCTTTCCTCTGAATGGCGACCTGCTTCTGAGCTGCTTCCGTTATATCCGTGGGGCTGATGCAACGCATCCTCCCCGCATGTGCAATTAATGTCAGACATCCGCTAGACTTCCACTGTGCATCTGCTGTGCATCCGCTGTGCATCCGCTTCATTCGCTGTGCATCCGGTCTGCATCCACTGTATCCGTTCCGCGTCCGCTTCGCTGAGGCCCCCCGGAAGCCCTGCGGTTGCGCCATCCACTCCCATCCGTTTCCATCCGCTGGGCTTCCGTTCTGCATTCGCTTTCCATCTGCCCTGTGTCCTCCCCGTGTCCGTGTTATCCGCTCCGGTTATGCAAATTTTTGCCCCTTTTGAGAGCGGATAACAACGGATGGAACCTTTTGCTTGTCCGCTGTGTCCTTTTTGTATTCGTTGGGCAGTGTGACATGGGCTTAAAGTAGGGACTGAAATATTCACTCTTGGCATGGTGTGGATAAAGAAGAAAAAGAAATAGGAAGGCAGAGAAAATGCAAAAATCTGTAGAATCCTTAATAATATTAAAATATAGGTGTTTCTCCATCTTGGGAACTTTCAGATGTGTTGACTTCAACTCCCAAAATTATCCTCCTCAGCAAGGCTAGCAGGGAATTTCTGGGAGTTAGAATAGAATAACAGTGTTGGAAGGGACCTTGGGGGTTTTCTAGTCCAACACCCTGTTTAGGCAGGAAATCCTACACCACTTCAGACAAATGGTTATTCAATTTCTTCTGAAAAACGTCCAGTGTTGGAGCATTCACAACTTCTTGTGGCAAGTTGTTCCACTGATTAATTGTTCAACTGTCAGGAAATTTCTCCTTAGTTCTAGGTTGCTTCTCTCCTTAATTAATTTCCATCCATTACTTCTTGTCATGCCTTCAGGTGCTTAGGAGAATCCCTCTTCTTTGTGGCAGCCCCTGAGATATTGGAACACTGCAATGTCACTCCATTCCTTCTTTTCATCAAACTGGACATGTCCAGTTCCTGCAACAGTTCTTCATATGTTTTAGCCTTCATTCCCCCAATCATCTTTGTTGCTCTTCTCTGCAGTCTTTCTAGAGTCTCAACATCTTTCTTACATTGCAGCAACAAAAACTGGATGCCATTGTTCCAAGTGTGGTCTTACCAAGGTGTTATAAAGTGGTCTTAACACTTCATGTGATCTTAGTTCTATCCCTCTGTTTATGCAACTGTGTTGGCTTTTTTGGCAACTGCAGCACACAGTTGGCTCATATTTAAGTGATTGTCCACTAGAACTCCAAGATCTCTATCACAGTTACTACTATTGAGCAAGATACTGTTACTACTATTGAGCAACCTATACTGTTGAAGTCCACATGTCTGATTGTTGCCAAGGTGGAGAAACACTGAACAGTACAGAGAATACATGTGGCAGGAACTCAGGAGTAAGCAATGAATGAATTTGCTGAGTCAGCTAAAGGAGAAAATCTTCCTTGATTCTGACAAGTCTAGGGAGAAATACAATGTCCTGGAATGAAAAGCAATCTTGATTTAGTTATTGAAAACGAGCAATGTATGGCATGATAAAGTTACCATAAAGTCACTGGCTCAGCTAGCTCAGAACTTACTGCAGGAACAAGGAGCTTTGTTTACCTCTATGAGGTAGAGTTATTTTTTTTTCTGACATGCACATATATTTTGCAAACCTTAAAGAAACATTAGGAATCATGATCCCCCCCTCTAGTTTATTCTTTATCCTGTTTTTCAAAGCCTAAGAAGAAGTCTTGTCCAAATGAGGAAAAATCAGGGACTTGTGGTCATCTCAGTAAGGACTCTTTTCAGTCCCAAAAATTTCTTCACACCTGGGTCCCAAAGGTGACCATCTCACCTCCTTTTCCAGGAACATTCATTATAGTCAGTGGTGGGTTTCCAAAAATTTTTCCTACCACTTCAGAAAGCATGCACAGGGCTCAAAGACCGCCCTCTGTATCAACACTAATGAGCTGTGCTGATTTTTAATTCAGCTGAAATGCAGCAATCTGTTGCACAAATCAGCTGAGCTAAAAAAGAAGGGAGATAAGGGCAGGGCCAGCTAGAGATGGTATTTGCTGGTTCTCTGAACCAGTGAAATATTTTGCTACTGATACACCAGAACCAGTCTGAAACGTCTGAATACCACTTCTGACTACAGTATGTTTCAATTTATCTCCTTGCCTTAGACAAGAGCTGTTAAACACCCAGCCCATAGGCCGGATGCCTCACATGCTGGCCATGCCCACAGCCATTTTAGCGAAGGGGGGGGGAGTCCTGATATGTCATGTGACACTGCCATGATGATGTGAATTTGACACTCCTGCCATAGACAATATACTAGGTAAATGAATCCTGCCACTTTATCTCTGACTGACTTGAAAGGTTCTTTTAAATCCTAACTCGGTTAAACCCTAACTCACAAGTTAATTGCAGCACAAGATACTACTGAATTATAGCCTAACATTTTACATTACCATTTGCATATTTGCTCTTTTTGAATTTAATGCAATAAAATAAAATATATACAAACAGAAAATCTTCCTGTATGGACTTCATGATATAAGCCTTGTGAAAATATACCCTCAAAAACCTCAAATTAGGCATACAATAAAACAATAGCGTTATCTACCATGTAGCTCCCTAGCAGATTATCAGCAGCAATCAAAATGATATAACTAAGGAGGAGAGACAGGGAAATTATGAAAAAGAACAATTTCATGGAGAAGAAAGAAAAGGAGACACATGTTGATAATCACATGCTAAGAGGGTCAATTAGTAGGTAGTGTCAATATTTGATTTTGCATTTAAAAGTCAGTTGTTTTGTTTCATTCTGACTTCCACCATATTAACCATAAATTGCCCTGAGTGTTTCCAACAGTATAAAAAGACAACCCAAAGCAAAAGCTTGGGGTTAGCCTTAAAGTGATTTGTGCTTCATAATAAAATTCAATATACACCTGTCAAGAAAAACATGAAGGCTCTGAAATCGACAACTTGTACGGCTTAGAATGGGTCTCTAAGTTATGGGCTCAATTTGCAGAAGAAGATATATATATATATTCCAATGTATTCTAAAAGCCTAGGTTTGCCGATCCGTGCATCAGAGCTGGGACTGGAAATATGATTTCCCCTGCAAGTTTCTGTTCTGAGATTCACAGAAGGAGGTTTAGTTGTGGTTAGCTGAATGTATTCAAGCTACAGAAAACAGAATGTTTACCAGTAGGTTAAACCAAGAAGCTAATCAATGGCATGCATCCACTTGTGCTCTCTGCTGGAGAAAACCCTTTTATAATTTGTGTGTGTGTGTGTATTACATGTGTTTTGGCAAGACTCCAAACAAGCACTAATTTCTTCTCTTTCCTGGGTTTTGCAAGACTCAGCTAGTTACTTGCATAAAATATCTGCTGAGTGTGGATGATAGCAATGGGGAACACAAGTTAAGTCCATATAAAAATGTCTTACTGTGAAGACTTGGATGATGTAATATGTCTTTTTTTAAAGACAGAAAGCAGACTCAGTCTTTCTTATGACCCTCCATCCACCCAGCAGATATTTTGTGCCCATTAAGAAAGACTGGGCCAGCCTATCTACAAAACAAAAGACCTTCAGCTCCAGGGTGATGGGATGAAGAAAAACAGGAAATGACCCTTCAAGCCATAATAGGATTAACCCACTACCATTTAGCAGAAGACACAGGGCTCACAACATTGCAAAGTCTCCTACGGGCATTTCCGACATTGCACAATTCCTCCCTAGCAGAATCTCTGAAACTTAAAAAGAATCCATGAATCATCAAAACAATTGTTCAGCTGACCCAGAACTGCATGCTTTCTTCGTGTCTTTCTGTTCACCAATAAATGGACCCTCTTTCCAGTCAGTCTCCATGTTGTTTCCAGCATTTTTCTCCCAGCTTGGAACTGAACCAGATGGATTTTCCTTCCAACAATGTAAAGCAACGGTCTTCAAACTTGGCAAGTTTAAGACTTGTAGACTTCAACTCCCAGAATTACTGAGCTAACATGACTGGGGGAGGAATTCTGGGAGTTGAAATCCAAAAGTCTTAAAGCTGTCAAGTTTGAAGACCCCTGATGTAAAGCAACAATTCTGTAGAAGCATGGAAATTTATTTCAGAGATACCATCAGCAGGTAAGAAATTTGTTGTTATTGCATACACAAAGTATGTTGGAGCCTTGGTACCTTCTGAACTTGGTTTTCTTTCATTAACAAATGTAACATCATTAATGCGAGAAGAAAGTTGAGCTTTGCATTGTTTTATGTACTAGTAGCTCTATCAGTGTTGATGGGAGTGTTCTTGATATTTCCTTGGTTAGGTTGCTGTTTATTGTTGCCTTGTTTGTGTAAGTTGGTGGTTCTTTAGTTAAGGTACTGTTCACTTCTCGATTGTTGGTCTAGTGTTAATCCAGTGTTAATTTCCATTTAGATGAGTGTTGATTGCTGGTGAGGAGGTGTTTTGGTCTTTTTGTTTCCTTTTTGGTTGTCTCTTTTTAATGGCATGCAGATGTTGTTTATTTCCATGTACCTATTGGTGGTCAGTTTGCCTTAGTGCCAGTTTCTCTAGTGTTTTTGGGCTTGGCTTGGTCTAAAATGCTCATAATTTCCCAATTTAAATTTAATATAAAGTATCTCAAAACTTTGTATAAATGTCAGGTCCAGTAGAAAAACAGAAGCTCTAAAATTACTTTTGTTACAATTCTACTGGTTGAATGACTGTAGGAAAGTGAAAATCACAAAGATCAACCAACTGGCTCTTTAATTAATTAGTTAACTAACACACATATGTATTTTCAAATTCATCCTGTTGTTTGTCCTATCTGTACCCTATTTACTGCTGACTGTTCCTCTTTTTAATCATAAGGTTGATGAAAAAAAATTCATTTTAATTTCCTTGTTGACAAACAATATCTTGATATTCCTAAACCATTATTCAAACTCTGCAGCCATAAAGCAAAGCATTTGACAATCTAAAGAATCTGTAAAGCATCTATGGACATTCTCAGTCATTCAGATCATGGTTGTCCCAAAGGTGCTTTTTCAAGAGGCAACTGAACTTTCTGTTTTTTTTTTCTTTGAAGACATTTTGCTTCTCATCCAAGAGGCTTCTTCAGCTCTGATTGGATGATAGGGAATGGAAGGATTTATACTCTTGAAAAAACCTTTGGGACAAACTGTAAAGAGCATTTATAGCATGGATACAGTTAAAATCCAGTTCTCTTACTTTTTATTTTGCACATAGACTATATCCATTTTATGTTACCATGGAAGAAGAAATCAGAGAATCAAAAATCAACCCAAATGCCCAACCGATAGGAAAGTAAAAAGTCCTACCTGATTTCCTATCAGATAAAATTGATGTCATTTTATTAAGTTCCAAAGAAAGAAACCAAAAAAGCACCAGGTCTTGTGCTTTTCAAGGGATGTCATCCACTGATTAATCTCACTTGTGCATGTTGCTCCTGGCCTTGTTTTTGCTGTCAGAGGCATTCAAGAACTTTTTTCTTCTGCAGCCGGCAAGGCATTCCTGGAGATCAATCTGGGCTCTGTTATCAGCTACAGAGGCCTTTAGGAAAGCTTTGCTGGCTGCAGAAGAAATGGACCTACAAGGCAGGTACTGGGGCGTGCGAGGCCTGGCTACAACTGTCCAAAGGTAAGTAGTAGGGCAGCTCCACCCCCCCGCCCCACCCTGGCTTAATTTTTACCCGTCCACTCTGGAGTGGTGTGATCTTAATTAGGGCTTAGTTTTGGGGTAGGGCTTATGTTGAGTGCACATGTAAAAAAACTCAAGCTAGGACTTACTTTAAGTGTAGGTCATATTTTGAAGGAAAAGGGGTAGTACTGATGATGTTACTTAGTTAGGGTAATGAAACATCTGCAAGAAAACAAGCAAGTTTAGAGAGCACCAAGGACTCTTCTTGGGAACACCTTTTTATAAGTTACACATAGCAATTTTTGG
Source organism: Laticauda colubrina (assembly GCA_015471245.1). NCBI lineage: Eukaryota > Metazoa > Chordata > Lepidosauria > Squamata > Elapidae > Laticauda > Laticauda colubrina. The sequence goes on along the minus strand of BLBF01000073.1, from coordinate 9,386,823 downwards.
ATAAATTAAAATTTTCAAAACAAAAGGAGAAACAATAGATTACTTCTCTGAGTAAAATAAATGATCAGACTGGAACTATTTAAAAGTTTATCAAGGATAATTTGAAAGGGTCAGTGTTGATGGATGTTTCTAAAAAGTGTGTGTGCATATTCAATCCATGGCAGCTACAAAAAAATCATTACTGAGTTAGTTATTTGCAATAATGAGTTGATGAATCAGAATAATCTCAGAATCATTGAAATTTTTTTGTGACAATAGAAATAATTCTTAGGCAGTATCAGATAGACAATGTCAAAAGTGGGTTTTTATTACCATTTAAACTGAGAAAATTTTATACTTTCTAACCAGCGAGCCTAGTTCTAGAGTAACTAGACTTCCTTGAACCAGCAAAAAATATGAGAGTATTCTCAGGATTATCTACCGCTCTTTCTATTTCTTTCTTTTAGCAGTGTTTAGATTAGAAACAAAAAGGAAAATTTCAACATTTGCTCCATTTAATTCTGATCACTCAGTGAAACATTCTTAATAGGAAGACATTTTCAAACTAAGGTTACCTGCAGAAGGCTGAAATCAAACTCAGTGAGCCAGTAAGCACAATAAATCAGGTTATCCACAGTTGAGATGGCATTTGAACTCATGCCTCCCATGGCTCGACCAACACACTGACTGTTAAGTTTACCTTGCTATTGAGGGACACCTAGAAAAATAAAATCAAGAGATCATAAATTCAGAAGTAAAATTTTCAAATGCACTTTTGTTTTCATTTTACATAAATGAACATAATAAAAGTCTTAGCCATTTTTCTTGTCTTGTCTTCACAGGCCTTCAAGAATTGTAAACCACTCCTTAGATGTTAACAATGGGAATAGACCTCTTGGAATAAAAAAAAATTCAAATAGCCAAGAAAGACACTTGATTTCTTATAGTTTGTTCAATCTCTAAGTGTGGGTACTATAGTCAGGGGTGTGATTCAACTGGTGTAACAACCAGTTTGGTGAGCATGCACTTTGCTTTGCACACATGCAGAACATTTTTGCTACTGACCTTCTCCAATCTCTTTGTGTTAAACAGCTGACGTGCGGCAATCCACTGTGTCATACAAATCAGCTAAGCTTGAAAACCAGGATATAAAGCACAGACTAGAGTCAGGATGGGCAGATGGGCCCAATGGCTGATCATCGGAGCAAACTGGTTCGCTCACAGCTGATCCTCAGAGCTACCGGTTCACCTGAACCGGGCCGAACTGGTAGAATCCCACCCCTAGTTAGAGTTCTTCCAGAGTCTATAGTAGTAGAACAATTGCCTTATGGTCTTAATGACTTCTTCTAGAAGCTCCCATGGGGCGTGAAGTCTCATTGTTGAGCTCTGGACATTACACAGTCAAGTAAATCCTGCTTCTAGACATGTGTGCATTGACTTTAATTTTTAAAGGAGAGAAAATCTATCAGAATAGAGTAAGATCTCTTCACATAAAATCAAGGATTAAAGATGGAAAATTTTGAATTAATATTTAACTATGGCAAAGTAGGTTTGATACTGGCTTGTGTATATCACCTTTTTGTTTGTAATTTACAGTATTTATAGGTCCATCTTTATTTATTTTAAAGAGTTGCATAGATGTCCATCTTTAATAAATAAAATCCAAATAACTTTAAGTAGCTCACCACAATTATATTAAATCAAGCTTACTATAAACAACAGAATCAAAATGCGATAAGCAAATACTCTTGAAGGAACAGAAATGAAAGAGACTGAAAGGCCACAAAGTCTTGGAGAAATAAATCATGAATAAAAAGTATGATAGGTAAGTCATCACAGAAGATTCTTTTGTTAAAAAATGGAAGGAAGTAGACTGCAATTGCATCACTCACTAGTAGCTTAGTCCCAAATGCAGCAGAAAATAAGCAAAACATATTCTGAATTTCGCTCAGCACATCAATAATAGATGCACGAGCAATCTTAAGGCTAAAGAAGTTTCAAAAAAGGTAACCATATTTCCCCACATTACCCTTCAAATTGTCAGTTTCTCCCTACTGAACAGGCCCTATTTACCTACCTTGAGTTTCAATTTGTATGTTGCAGTTTTATGAGTGATCTCATAAAATCCTACAGGAGTTTCAAAAATGAGCTAAATTTTAGAACCAGATTCCAACTTTTATACACGCACAAACACACACACACACACACACACACTTTCAGTTTATTGTTTTTAAGCATAAATAGCTCTCTGTTTTCTGTAAACCACCATGCTCTTCTCTATAGGAAGAATAGCATAGAAATAGAATATAAAGCAGATATGAAACATCAGTTTAAATATTCCTACCCCTTTTGACAGTTTTTAGCTTCCAAATGCATCAAATCTATCCATATGGCAGTTGAGCATGCAGAACGATTACAGTATTAATCACATAGGGAAAACCACGATGGGGGAGAGGAATAGGTTTGTATGAAAAAACGGAGACACTGATGATACTCAATGTGTATTTTGCCGAAAGGGGAAAACCACTAGGGTAAAATGATATGAGCTCATAGACAAGCTCATAAGGAGCAATTTTCTTGGAAAAGAACTGTCTCCATGTTGCTTAAGTATACTCTCTGATTCTAAAAAGCTAAAAATGATTACATAAATTGAATTTAAAATGACTACATGAAATTAACAATGATTACATGAATTGAATTTGACCAAGGACAGACTTATCCATTGTAGTTGTGCTTTTAAAGTTGGAGCAACGTTTCGGCAGAATCTCATCTGCCATCATCAGGCTTCTGTATTGAGTTCGTCTCAATACAGAACTTAATACAGAGGCCTGATGATGGCAGATGAGATTCTGCTGAAACGTTGCTACAACTTTAACAGAACTACAATGACGTGGGATAATACCCGAAGGAAGCTGAACAGCACACATGTAAGTACCCGCGATAACTTAAAAAAACATATATATATATATATATATATATATATATATATATATA
>BLBF01000073.1:9329013-9348510 GCA_015471245.1 Laticauda colubrina | reverse complement strand
AAGCAAATTGTAAATATAAATTTAAATATATACTGGAATCATCAAAATATCTGCTGGAATCATCTCTGTCAATCATTTGGAAACCTGCACTCTGAAATAGAAAGATCTCCACATCACAAAACAGACAAACACCTGAGTACAGACAGACTCCCTCTGATGCCTCCAACTCAAACACCCCCCCACCAGGCACCCAGGTGAAACCCAGCTTGCTAATGAATAGCAGCCGTCCTTTCACACAAAGCCAAGCTGCACTGAAAGCCTCCAACACAAGAATAATACTAATACCAAAGCATTTTTTTTCTGTTGTGTAATATCTACTGAGACCTGGAGAAAATAATTTGGATCAAGAAGCAGTTTCTCTTTTTGCAGGCAAGATCTCTTTAATTAGCTTATTTTCAAGACATTTGATCTGTTGTAGGCTTTCTTCCTTCTGGTGATGTTTCCCAATTGATACAATTTCAGGATGGAACTTCAATTCCCAGAATTCCCTAGCCATGTCTCATAAATTAATCCAAATATTATGATGTTGTCCAAATTGGATGACTCTAACTTATATTTATTTATTTTAATTTATTGACCACTGAAATCAAGTAGATTGCTATTGTATGTATGGAAAGTCAAAAATGTCTAATAGCCTAGAAGCTATCCAATCTAAATTTATAAGAGTAATCCTTGAAGTATCAAAATGCATCAAGAATGCTGTTTTATAGCTAAAGATAGGTTGGGTTTTCTATGAGTTGCTTTAATTATCTCCTTAATTTCGGGTTGAAATTGATTTTTCCCCTGTGGATCTGGTTCCATTAGTTTTCCAAGACCATTTTAAATCAACCTGACAAACAAAAGTTAATAGTAAACTTCTTTCTTTAGGAAACTCTGTTAGAGCTGCAAATTCCAGATGTCATCTTATGGAGTATATCTGGGATATTAATTTCCAAACAAGTTTAAGCCTTGTATCCAACTTTACAATTAATGGATTCTTCTCAAATGGGCCTCTGGCATCATCTTATCTCTCTTCAGTTCTAATTTTACAATTTGGAGAGCTTTTACTTGGGTTAGGTTGAATGTTCCATCGTCTGAACCAAAGGTTCTTTTTCAAAAGAAAAAAAAAAAACCTGAAGAAGCTTCCTGGATGAGAAGCAAAACATTTTCAAGGGGAAAAATCAAGAAAGGCCAATTGCCTTTTGGAAAAAAGCACTTTGGGGACAACCATGACCTGGATGATTGAGAATCTTCATAGACATCTATGGACATCTGAAGTTTTGTAAGAATGGTATAAATACATTCCTTTATAGCAATGTGAGTAAAATCACTTCTCCTAGAAGAATGAATTATTGTGAGAAATATTTAAAAAAGCAGAATATTCTATTTCCCCCTAAAAGAATAATGGGAATATTAAAGGAGTCAGAAACTCAGTCCCAGCTCGCTGTCCCGAGCAGATATTTGGTGCCCATGAAGAAGGACTGGGCCAGCCTGCTGACAAGACAAAAGACCTTCAGCCCCAGGGTGATAAGACATGAGCCTCCAGAACATAGATAATAGGATTATCTATCAGCAGAGCTCACCACATAGCACAATCTAAGGACATCATTGAGCAAGCTTCAACCAAACCTGGGAGTTCAGACAACTTCAGATATGACCCCGGTATAGCCCCATGGTATAGCCCCCAGACGCCCCATGGAAGTCTGACTGCAACCAATAGAATACATACTCTTGCCACAGGAACAGGAAACTCAAGTTCAAAGCCCAGAGATAAATAACCCCCACTCTTCACTCCATGTGGTCAGCTGCCCAGGACCTCAAACGTATGTGATCCTGTCCAACAATAAACCATCTTTCCAATCAGCCCCCATGTTTCCAGTATCTTTCTCCCTGCTGGAAACCGAACCAGATGGATATTTCTTCCAACAAGAGTTTCTGCTCAACTGGAGATGCCACTATTGACCATTTGAAAATCGTGTCATGGATGAGAATGGGTCTACAGAAGAGAGACACTGTGGTATATTGCTTTTCCCATGCTCCCTTGCTATTGACAATACCTGTTAGGTAATTGTAAACCAACAACTTCTGCAAAACCACACATTTTCTGAACTAAAGGCTAGAGATGTTCTACACAATATAGAAAAGCTACTCCGAGCCAAATATAGGATGCTTATTCAAATCAAATATTACTTAGAGCCAGCATCAAATTGACAGTTGAAAAGATTTCTTACTTATTTATTAATTATTCTTAGAAAAAGATACGCTTAGGCTATAATTTTCTATCCCTTTATGTGGGAATAAGTAGGAAATATCAAACTCAGGATTGCACTGGAAAATTAGATGACACTAGCACCTTAAAACAGATATTTGTTTATATACATGGATTGTTACATTGGATTTGCATGGTACTATTCAATAAGACACACTATATCTTATTTATATGCTTATATGAATATTAATATACCGTGAAATTTCCACCCCCATCTAGTTTAAATATATACTTATATTCAGAGTTCATACTGGTGATACTAAGTGCTGGAATAAAATATGAAATGTTATCTGAACAATTTCAACCCTTTAAAAAAAAATACATGTTTTTCATGTTCCATGCTGTTTGATATCATTTCCTTAAAAGGTTCACCAGAGTAGGAGGAACATTGGAGAAGCATTTGGAAAATTACTTAGAATGACATTAAGTGCAATTCTATAATCATAAAAAAAAGTTTGCTATCTAATTTACTCAATGCATCTTCCATTGGGTATAAGCACAGACAGAAAGTTTTAAGTGAAGTTTTAATAATAATTCTTATGGTCTATGTTTTTTGTGTAATGCTATTTGAGGGGCATGATGCTACACACTCTTTGAGATGATAATGTGATAGCATCCCCTTTCCTTTTCAATAACACATCTTAAACATCAGTAATTTACATTGGTATCAGAATCTGGCATTTATTCAATAAGGGATTTTAAAAAAAGATTTTATTATTAATTAACAGAATGTTCAAACTATAATTTTGCTTTATTTTAGTATTATTATTCTTCCTGTTAAGTACTTTGTCACTAATAGAATATATAGAAGACAAGTCAATAATTTGCAAATATATTTAGTAGTTTAAAGAGGGTCTATTTTGCAAGAAGTGGGAACTAATGTTATAGTAAGGTATTAATCAATATTCAACTAGGGGTGATAACGTGTGTATGTTGCATGGTGTGATGACCCAGGATGACATACAAAACAAAGACAGTCACAGAAAACAGGTGAAGCTCCTTTTATTCCTTTACTTTGCTTCAAGCTCCAAATATTCTTGAAGGAAGTCAAGAAACTCCCACACTAACAGTTACAACAAAGGAAAAAGCAACACAAACCAGGCAAGATAAGGGCTACAGGACATCCACAGATAACACACACAGGGGAGGATGCCAAACTCAGAGAAGAACCACAAACTAGAGATATTTCAATGCTTTGTTTCCAGCATTCGCCTGTATGCATGTCTATCCTCTTATTCAGTTATCACAGCTGCAGCCCATGAAGAGGATCAAGGCCTTCTTCTTATGAGTAGACCACATCGCTCCCTTATCCTCTCCTCCCTGTGTGCCCTAGGATGGATAGTGGGTGGGCTGGGTCCTCCTCTGATTGCTCAGCCGGCCTCTGCCTTTCCCCAGCCTCCTCCACAACCTTCCGAGCCACACTTCTCTGTCAGCTGTTCCTCCTCTCCCTCAGAGTCAGTCACTACCAGGGGCATGAAAAATGGAGGGTTTTTTTGTCCTTTTTTGTCTTTTTTAAAATATTTTTTGGGGGTTCTGTTTTATATTTTAACCTTGCTTTGAACAAAATAAAAATACATATTAAAATACTTTTGCTGTTTTATTTTCAGATGGTGTGTTTCTGCCATCTTTGGAGTTCTAAGTCATCAGTAGAAAGGTATCTGAAGGTAATTTCAGTGAAATAATAGGCTAAGAAATCTTACTACTTGCACAAGACATAAGCACTGTGTTGCTAATGCTTTTCTTTGTCATCTGTTCATTAAAACAAACCAAAAGTTCCCAGTTTAGCCATTGATAGCAGTTCCTAAGCTTACTTAATGATTGAGACTTCATAAGAGTGGTTGAAGATGTTAAATGTCTCGTTGGGAAACAAAAACATTCAAACACCATTCATCTGAGAATGATGAGTGGGCCTTATGAGACAAATCCACTCCCAAGTTATGGCAGTTTACAGGTTGTTAAAGGAACAAGGCTAACTTTATCCAGTGGGGATCATATAAATCAGTTGAGATGCAACAGAGATACTACATCCAAACTGTAGTTTTATCATTTTATTGTGCAAGAGATCAATCTTTGCCTTGCCTGCCTGACTTGAGTTGCAACTAGGATGTATGTGTCAGTGGCCAGATTCTTTCTATCATTTCTCATGCCTGCATGTCAAAAATACTATGAAGGGAACTCGCCCAAGGCTGACCTTCTTCCTGATATGCTTCTTTTGCTATAAGTAGAATCTGCAGAGTAATATATTTCTTCTTCTTTTTCACTCTGTAACTGGCCTCGGTTAAAGGATCCGAGATGATGGAATGGCATGGGAGAAGCACATTTAAACATTTAGTATCTACCAGTTTAGAAATTGGGGTAAACTCTGTTATCAAATTTACAGTTATGTCATGTTTACAGGGAGAAATGCTCCTTCCCACTTAGGATTTTCGGCTATACTGTACAGTTCCTAATTTGTCCATTCTAAGAGCCATAAACAGCCAAAGGATCATTGGTAGCAACAAAGCTCATTAATAATTGCTTATTATTTTCCTATCTGAAATGTCCTTATCCATTTGTTATCTTCTATTTCCTCTGCTCTATAAACACACTGTAACAGAGAGAGGGAGAGGGAGGGAGGGAAGGAAGGAGAGTGAAAGAGGGATAAAAAAAATACTTGCAGAAATACTTACCAACAGAAGAACCCTTCAAATTCTAAAATCACATTCTTCTGTCAAGTGTCTCTCCAAAACTCAGTTATAGAAGAAAGGCACTTTTGTAAAGTATCTTATTGGTTTTGTTTTTTTTTAAATCAGTCCATAGAACTTATGGTGCTTAACATTTTATCCATTTATTCTCAAGTACCATTAATGAACGTCTCACTTCTGCTTTGAAGTGGGTGATCTGGAATTTTGCCTAAAATTGATGAAGTTATAAATGCTCCAACACTGGAAGTTTTAAGGAAAAGATTGAATAACCATTTGTCTGAAGTGGTATAGGGTTTCCTACTTAAGCTTGGACTTGGACTAGGACCTCCAAGGTCCCTTCCAATTCTGTTATTCTCTTCTATGCTTGTTCTATTCTATTCTGTTCTGTTCTACTCTACTCTACTGAGCAAAAAATAAATAAATGGTACAGCTGTGGCATATTAGATGCAAAAAGTAGAACATCCTTTGTTCCACAATTTTTCAAGATAGATAGGGTTGTTTTTTGGTTGTCTTCCTCACAATTCTATATTGACTCAGAACAGGATAATGAAACAATGACACTAAGGTCACAGATGAATTGTTTGGTAGGACTGTGGAGAGTTTGGGTCCAACTACTGAACACAGTAAAAACTGGAAAGATCATGGTAGACACATTTTGAGCAAAAGTAGCCACCATTCCCTTCAAAATGTAATTGATCAACTAGAAATAGAAAATCTATTAGCCTTAGATGATCTTGGATCCTGAAAAATAATAACAATTTGCCCCAGTAGCTTCCTGTGCACAAAGTATATCATGAGCTTTGGTGCAGCAAACTAATAGGATCCTTTTATTTAGAAAGAAGAATATTTATCAGAATTATTGCATGGGTAGAAAATTCCACTGGGTTTAGATAATCAGCTCTCAGTAAATAGGTTTGTCTAACATGAGAATATTTTTCCTAGGTTCATCATTCATAAAATAATATATATATTTCTCTATATCCATTTTTGCATAAGTATTTTTTCCTGACTATTCATTTGTTAAGGTTTCTTAAGCGGCTTTTTATGACTAGCTTCTAATCACTAAATACTTGTGATTTATACACCGTCTACTTTATCCACCCAGATGGCAATAAAATGTACCCAGATAAATAAATAAACTATGGATCGTGATTTTATTTTATTTTTTACAGAAATAAGCATTCACTCATATGATCACCCACCCCATCCCTTACTCCCAATCAATATGGCTAAAAAGTTGTCCACCTTCTAGATAATGTTCCTTTGGTTGGGAAAATAATAATTGTATGTGATTTTTCTCTTTCATTTTTTTTTTTTGTGTGTGTGAAAAACAAGATGTTATTTTGGTAAAACTACAAGAGAGCAAACTATGGGTTCTTTTCACCACCATGGTGTTTATTAAACAAAACACATTTGTTTTATACCTGCCCCTTAATTTAACGATTGCTGCTGCTGAAAAAAGAGAAAACAAAAAGGATTACAGACCTGGGCCAGACAATATTTGTAATTTACGATTGAAATGAGGAGTCTTTGGTGTTCTCTGAGTTTGGATGTTTTCTTGCAGACATTTCATTACCCCAAACTATGTTTTTTTCCTCCTCCTCCTCCTCCTCCTGCTCCTCCTCCTGCTCCTCCTCCTCCTCCTCCTCCTCCTCCTCCTCCTCCTCCTCCTCCTCCTCCTCCTCCTCCTCCTCCTCCTCTTCTTCTTCTTCTTCTTCTTCCTCCTCCTCCTCCTCTTCTTCCTCCTCTTCCTCCTGCTCCTCCTCCTCCTCCTCCTCCTGCTCCTCCCCTCCTCCTCCTCCTCCTCCTCCTCTTTGTCCTTGCACTGATTATGTTACTTAGTTTGGGGTGATGAAATATCTGCAAGAAAAAAAACAAGCTCAAAAGGCACCAACAACATATTGTGCCACTGAACACAGTTCTTATTTATAAGATAACTTGAATATAGTGATTATGTTAATAATGTGAATACTTCTGCGTAGTGGCTCCATGTTTCCTGCTCCACAGTCTTCATTTAACATCTGTTTCTAAAAGTTTGTGATTTCTCTTAATGCTCCAACAACCATTCGAATCTCAAACTTTTCAAACCTATCATTCATCTATCCATCCAGAATGTTCATTGAACCCTCAGTAATACAAATGAACAGTGTAAGAAGTGAATTGAATTTGTCAATAGGAAGTTCTGCTCTCGGGGAGAAGAAAATGCATTTGTGGAAAACAAGAATGTGATAACTCAAGCGAGAATAATAATTAAAAAAGAATAAAAGAAAACCACTGTCCACTTAATTATTTCTAAAAGTTATTTAAATCAACGCTTCCTTAAATGCTTCTTCCCAAAAGACACTTCTTAAAATATTCTTTGCAGGAGGTTTTTTTTCTTCTTCTTTTTATGAAATGTAAGGTTTATCAAGATGTTCTTAATTACTGCAATTTAATATCATAATTACATGGAACTGCTTCAGGATGACCACTTGGGAAATAAAAATGAAACACTACAGAGCAATTTATATAATTCAGGCAGTAAATATCTTTTTTGTAGGCTTAATGTCAAATGTCTATATTTAGTTTTTCAGCTTAAAAGTTAAATTTTCAAAGCAGAAACAGAAATAGGAACCATACTGAATAAGGCTAATAAGCTATTCAGTGTAATATTTCATATTTTTAAGTGTTCATATGTATAGCCATGGAAGCTTAGAAAAGAAGCTAGAGAAAATATCCTTCTATTTATGCACTCCCAATATTTGGCTTTTAGCTTTTGAAACACTAATTTTCTTGTGCTATTGAAACTAATAGACGTTTATTGAACATTTCATCTCTAGTTTCTCAACTGAAGAAATCTTTCTAATCTAACTTGTATAACACAACATGGTAAGTTCTGTGGTGGTGCAGAGGTTAGGATGCAGTATTTCAGGCTGATTCTGCCTACTGTCAGAAGTTTGATCCAGACCAGCTCATACTGACTCAGCCTTCTATCCTTCTGAGATTAGTAAAATGAAGACCCAGATTGTTGAAGCAATATGCTGACATTTATAAGCTGCTTAGAGAGAACTGTAAAGCACTATGAAGCAATATATAGGTATAAGCGCGATTACTATTGTATTTCTTCTCCAATATTTTTTATTTTATTTTGTTTGTCAGACATGTACAAGATAGAAAGTCTAAGTAGGAACATAAACAAGAACAAAGAAATAAATACAGATATATGGTAAAACAGAGATAGTAGGCCTGCTGGTGAACTTATGCACGCCCCCTTTAAGGACCTCTTAAGAATGGGGTGAAATACACAGTAAACAGTTTGAGGTTGAAGCTGTGAGGGGTTGAGGTTGTAACAACGGAGTCAGGTAGTGAGTTCCAGGCATTGGCCACTCTATTGCTTATGTCGTATTTTCTGCAATCAAGTTTGTATCAGTTTACCTTGAGTTTGTATCGGTTGTTTGCCTGTGTATTATTGTGATTGAAGCTGAAGAAGTCATTGAGAGGCAAGATGTTATAGCAGACAATTTTGTGAACTATGCTTAGATTGAACCACAGCCGCCCCTGTTCCAGATTGTCCAGTCCCCTGCCTCCAAATATGGGTTTGAATACTTAAAAGCCTGTCTTTCTATACGGATGTAACTCAAGGTACTTTGGAGACAGGCAAATTAAATCCCAATCTTTTTCTAAGAGCAAGGAAAATAAATTAGAATGTAGCAGAAAGTTAAGTGCTTTGTATTTATTTTTATTAATGGGATGAAGAAACAATTATTGATTACTCTTATGATGACCAAGTTGAATTTCTGAAAATAGGAAATATTTTCTATATTCTTGTCTTCTAGATGTGGAACTATCTTTGCATAGCTTGTTCTCTAGACAAATCTCTCTAGTGCCTGGCTGGAAATTTGATCAACTCTTTTGGAGGGATGATAATGGTGAAAGTTTAGCAATAATACAATAAATAATGTTGAACATCTGAATCATAGTAGAGAAATTGCTAGGTGAAAAAAATCAGTCTAAGGACATTTAGATATCCTAACTTTATTTCATTGCAAATAAACCTAAGCCATTTTGGGTGGCAAATGTGGTTTATTAGAAGGACAAGAACATAGAGCAACAGAGTTGGAAGGGACCTTGGAAGTCCTCTAGTCCAACCCCCTGCTGGAGCAGCAGAGTCTGTTCCAAATATTAGCCTCTACCTTGGATCGAACTCACAACCTCTTGATTGTGAGGCAAGAGCTCCATCTCTAGGCCCTAGCCCTTTCACACCTAAAAATTCGTCTTTGGATTCAGAAGGATTTGAAACCAGGGATATTTTCTGGAGTTCAAATACATATCAATCAATTTAAAAAGAAGTCTAAAATTGGAACACCCTTAATTCCATCATAATTAGAAACAGAAGCAACAAAGAGAAGCAACAAATCAGAACAACAACAACAACAAGTAGGCCTATATAAGAATAGAATACTTCTTTTTTCTGGTTGTTATTTAATTCATACTCAATTTGACCTTTAGCCATATGGGAAAAGGTAATTGGGTGAAGGATTTATCTTTTGGAAACTCTAAGGGAGTACACATTTCCTCTGTACATTTCAATTGGGCCCATATATTTTGATTAAAATATGTAAAAGAAACTAAGAAAAGAAAACTTGTTATCTTTATGTTTCCCCCATGTTTTGATGTATTCAATTGCAGATGGCTGTGGGGTTGGGAGCATGGTATTATTTTAACATCATGAGTTCAAAGGAAAAGTAATACAATTAATGCGCACATGTAATTGGCCTTTCTGTTTTTCGTATCTGGCAGCTGCAAAACACTCACACTTTTTATCCTTTGTTGCTGTTACACTTACTGGATTGTTAAAAGAAACACCCCGGGAAGGAAAACCTGTGAAGCATTGGCTTTTGGCAAAGGAAATGGGACAACTCGCAGCAGACAACTCACTATGGCCAACTTGCCAGAGCAAACTCATCATGGGACAACTCCTCACAGCCAACTTGCCATGGGACAACTTGGTATGGGACAATTTAACAATTCAATTTAATTATTTAAAAAATTTTAAAAAATAATTTAATTTTTGTCATTCACATTTCATTTTGTGAGGCCTTTTCTTTCCTTTCTTTAATAGTTTTCTTCCACCATTTTTTTGATATCTTGTCCCACAGCGAGTTGCCCTGTGAAGAATTGGCCATGACTAGTTGTCCTGCAGCGAGTTGACCATGGCTAGATGTCCTGCAGTGAGTTGGCCATGGCAACTTGATTATGATGAGTTGCCCCACAGTGAGTTGGCCAAGACGAGTTGGCCAAGACAACTTGGCTATGAAAAGTTGCCCTGCAACAAGTTGCTTGTGAGAAGTTGGCTACAATAAGTTAGCCATAGTGAACTGGCCATGGCAAATTGTTATAGGTCAAAGACAATTGAAACACAGAATAGGCATATGCACATAACATACCTTCATTGCCAGAAGGTAATAATTCTTAAGCAAGTGGTGGAATGACCTGGTACTCAACATTCCTTTCATTTTAATTGGATACAGGATTGCAGAATGTGGTTGTAGGCACAGAAATACTTTCTCTTTTTGTTTTTTTTAAATAGGGTTAATAGGTTTCAAGTGAGGGATCCTTGGATCTCTCTGAGCTTGCTTGTTTTCTTGCAGATGTTTCATTACCCTACCTAGGTGACATCATCAGTGCTAGCAAGGAGTGCTAGTTGTCACTCCTGTATACTCTGGTCTGTATGGATGGGGGCAGTCTTAGAGATTCTTTAGTTGTGCTGTTTACTGATGGTTCTTTGACAGTTTCTTTATTGTGGTATTGTTTACTTGATTTTTGACATGAAGTTAACCTTGCAATTAATCTGTACTGATCTGGGTGCTGATTACTAGTGGAGATGTGTTGGAGTTCCCTTCCCTTCCCCATCTATTTAGTCTCTTCCCTCTCAGTCTGTATTCTGTGCTGAATAGCTAATATCATTTTGTGCTAATATCCTTGAAGCATAAATTATAATGCTCCTATTTCTCGCAAGAAACAAGTTAGCATTTATATATATTTTTATACATACATATAACTAAGGACACAGACTAATATACATGACTATGAAAGATTCTCATCTCAAAGCTTTGTTCCAATTGCTATTTTTAATGGTTGTGTTTCACTGGAGATTGTTATCAAGAGAGCCCATGGTATAGTGAAATTTGAGATAAATAAATAAGATATGTGACACTCAACTATTTAATCTTAATCCAAAGTAATGAAGAAAAATGAGGTTCGAATAGCGAAGCCATTTTTTTCTACTGTGAGATATGTTTAAGTTTTTTTTTTAAATTTACATATATAGAAGTCATATGTTGTTAGTAAACCGTCAAAGTAATATGACATTTCTGGCTATATTTTATGAAGCATTAAAGTGTTCAAAATAACTATTGCTTCTAGATGTCACCCATAAATCAGAACAGGCCAATGGCAGCAGAATGATGGATCTCTGGTCATTGAAGGGATTTGATCATAAGACACAAGATAAAATGGTGACAAATAAGGAGATAAATGTTTATGTTCAGATTAACAACCCAAGGTCAGAGTGGTTAAGCATATCAATAAAATTCCTCAGTCAACATGGCAAGAATATTAAACTAAAAGGTCCATAGCAAAGGAAGACAGAAATTGAATTTTAATGAAGTTGTCTCTTATGATTGTTTAAGGAAAGACTTATAGTAAATTAATCATAATGAGACTTGAATTTCTTTTGTGAAGGGCTTTCTCCTTTCAAATGTCAATCCTTGTTATCCAAAGAATTGTTCTTTGTTGTGAGAGACAAGGAAGGGATGGGGTCAGGAGTGGGATTTGGGGGTTCTCTGAATTTCACAGAATCTTAGCTTAGGGGCTCTCCTGAACTCCTGCGAACCCCCAGCAGCCCACTCCTGTTTGGCCCTGCCCACCCTATCCTACCCCTATTGGCAGTCCCCATGTGGCCCATTTTGTGTGCAGGTAACTGCAGGTCATGTGCAGAAGCTCAGGGGAGGGTGAAAAGTGGGCCTCTCAGAAGTTCAGGAAGGCTGGAAATGGGCCCATTTCTGGCTTCCAAATAGCCTCTGGAGGCTGGGGAGGCTGTTTTCAACCTCCCGGAGACTTGAGGAAACCCTGGAAAGAGAAAGAAACACCTCCCCTCTGCCATGGTGCAGGAGCCTGACTGGGCCATGTCCACCATGGCCATGGCCACCCATCAACCGGGCAGACAAACCTTTGCTAAAATTTTTGAAGCCCACCCCTAGATGGGGTGGAAATAAAGTTTGTCAATATAATAAATATCATAAAACATAGAGAAGATACTCTGTTTAATATCTCAAAATAAAAGGCAAAAATTGAACTGTTGAAAAAATATATACATGTTGGGCATGTTCAACCTTTCTTGAGAGAAATAATCATCACCTAACTGTGGATCATTCATGCTGGTGTTATCAGTTCCTAGAGAGAAACTGATAACTGAATCAGTTCCTATCAATGGGTCACACTTTTTCTTCCTTAATGTTTTTGGAGATTCTCAATTATCCAAGTCATGGTTGTCCCAAAGGTTCTTTTTCTAAAAGGATCTGGGCTTTCTTTGTTTTTCCTTGAAGACATTTTGCTTCTCATCCAAGAAGCTTCTTCAGAACTGTTGCCTGAAGCACCTTTGGCTCTTTCCTTGATGGTTATATGTTAGAGGAGGACTTGTAGAGACCTCTGATGAGGAACAGAAGGTACCAATTTGTAGGAGAGAAGTTGAGTAAGAGGCAATGGCAAAGAGACCGTGGCAACAACTCAAGGCAAAATGTGGCAAGTATCATTCTTTACTCCCCAGTCTTGGTGAGAACCAATTATTCAGTCTAAAGGAATAAATATACAGTAAGCAGTTGAGAGTAGATAGAATAGAATAGAATAGAATAGAATAGAATAGAATAGAATAGAATAGAATAGAATAGAATAGAATAGAATAGAATAGTTGGAAGGGACCATGGAGGTCTTCTAATCCAACCCCCTGCTTAGGCAGG
Organism: Laticauda colubrina; assembly: GCA_015471245.1. NCBI lineage: Eukaryota > Metazoa > Chordata > Lepidosauria > Squamata > Elapidae > Laticauda > Laticauda colubrina. The sequence continues at coordinate 9,335,581 of BLBF01000073.1, read as the reverse complement.
AAACCCTACACCACTTCAGACAAATGGTTATCCAACATCTTTTTAAAAACTTCCAGTGTTGGAGCATTCACAACTTCTGGAGGCAAGTTGTTCCACTGATTAATTGTACTTCAAGAAATTGCTCCTTAGTTCTAAGTTGCTTCTTTCCTTGATTTGTTTTCATCCATTGCTTCTTGTCCTGCCCTCAGGTGCTTTGGAGAATAGATTGACCCCCTCTTCTTTGTGGCAGCCCCTGAGATATAGGAACACTGCAATCATGACTCCCCTGACCCTTCTTTTCACTAGACTAGCCATGCCTAGTTCCTGCAACCATTCTTCATGTTTTAGCTTCCAGTCCTCTAATCATCTTTGTTGATCTTCCTTAAAATTAAAATCAGAATGACCTCAACAAACCAATTAGGCACATCTAAAGCCCCTGTCCCACTGCACTAACGGATGCAAAGAAGATGTAAAACGTTAAAAAAAGCTTGCCATCCATTGGAAAACGCTATGCATCCGTTGTGTACTCATTGCATATGTGTTTCATATGCTCTATCCATCAAGCATCCGTCCACTGCGATTTCGTCCGTGCAAAAAGTTTTGAGCTGCACAAAACTTTGTGAACGGATGAACTTTCCGCTGTGCACGATGTAAATCCATGACATCCGAGCAACAAACGTTCTATGTCCATTTATCATCCGTTAAACCTCCGCTGTATCCTCTCTGCATCCTCTGGGCATCCTCACAACTCACATCCGCTGCAGCTGAAAATGGAAAGAGGGAGGAAACAAAAGGTACACAGAACGTCTACACAGCGCTAGTAGCACAGAAATAGAAAGGATGCGCAGTGAACGGTTTGCATCCGATATACATCCACTAGGCTTCCTATGAACATCCGTTTAACATCCCCGCTACATACTACCCCGTCTGTTCTTTTCTGTTCTTTTCTGTTCTGTTTATGCAAATTTTCACCACTTTTTGGAGCAGATGACAATGGATGGAGCCACCCCCGAAATTTTGCTCATCTGCTGTGTCCTTTATGCATACGTTTTGCGTCCTTTGGCCAGTGGGACCTAGCCTTTAAGAAAAGCTCTAGCTTGACAGATATGAGGGTGCTCACAATTCCCTTTTTCTGTTGTTTGCAACTTCCTCACTGAAGGCTCTGCACCCCTTGCTGTTCTTGTGAGCAAAATACTGGACTCTGGACCATCTTAGGGCCACCTTACCTGCCATTGTACACAACCAGAATTTAAGTGGCATATCATTTTTGTAAGTAAGTAAATATACTCTGGTGACATCATGGACATATCCAGGAACTTTTCTTCGGAGCAATATGGATTCCACAGGTCTGTAGATTTCATGGGTTGTAGTGGCACCATGAGAAATTCATGAGTTGTTCATTTTATAATAATTTGAGTGTAACCAGAGTGCTGAACTGGAGGGTCTGAATGACTTCAACCAACGAACAAAATATTTGTATACTATTTATCCTTTTTTTTGAAAGAACAGATATCAAATAGTACATTTCTATCACTAATCTCAAACTTTTGCAACATTTTGAATCTTTATCAAACTGGTCTGAAAAAAAAACAACATATAGCATACATTGGTGTGCAAGAGAACAAAAAGAGTGATACAGAGAAAGTAAAGTAATCTCATTTTCATTCTTATTTTGTAACAGCATTTACAAATCTATAAAATTGGCCAGGTATATGTGAGAAATATGAAGGGGGGAAATGAGCTCTTCAATCAATTTGCAGCAATTGTTTCTTGATATCTTTTGCTAGTCAATATAGAAATAAGATTTTTTGGACAAGAGGCAATGAGAATTTTTAAGTAATGCATTGCAACATATCTACAATATGCAGGTGAAACTCAAAAAATTAGAATATCATGCAAAAGTTCATTTATTTTAGTAATGCAATTTACAAGGTGAAACTAATATATGAGAAAGACTCATTATATGAAAAGCAAGATAGTTCAAGCTGTGATGTGTCCTAATTGGGATGATTATGGCTTACAGCTCATGAAAACCTCAAATCCACAATCTCAGAAAATTAGAATATTGTGAAAAGGTTAAATATTGTAGGTTCAAAGTATCCCACTCTAATCAGCTAATTAAGCCATAACACTTGGAAAGGGTTCCTGAGCCTTTAAATGGTATCTCAGTCAGGTTCAGTAGGAATCACAATCATGGGAAAGACTGCTGACCTGACAGTTGTGCAGAAAACCATCATTGACACCCTCTATAAGGAGGGAAAGCCTCAAAAGGTAATTGCAAACAAAGTTGGATGTTCCCAGAGTGCTGTATCAAAGCACATTAATGAAAAGTTATGTGGAAGGGAAAAGTGTGGAAGAAAAAGGTGCACAAGAAGCAGGGATGACCACAGCCTGGAGAGGATTGTGAGGAAAAGGCCATTCAAAAGTGTTGGGGACTTTCACAAGGAGTGGACTGATGCTGGAGTCAGTGCATCAAGAACCACCACACAGAGACTAGATCCTGGACGTGGGCTTCAAATGTCATATTCCTCTTGTCAAGCCACTCCTGAACAACAAACGTCAGAAGCGTCTTATCTGGGCTAAAGAAAAACAGAACTGGTCTGTTGCTCCAAAGTCCTCATTTCTGATGAGAGAAACTTTTGCATCTCATTTGGAAACCAAGGACCCAGAGTCTGTAGGAAGAATGGAGAGGCACACACTGCAAGATGCTTGAAGTCCACAATGAAGTTTCCACAGTCTGTGTTGATTTGGGGAGCCATGTCATCTGCTGGTGTTGGTTCACTGTGCTTCATTAAGTCCAGGGTCAATGCAGCCATCTACCAGGAGATTTTGGAGCACTTCATGTTTCCTTCCACAGATGAGCTTTATGGGGATGACTTCATTTATGGGGATTCTGACTTCATTTTCCAGCAGGACTTGCCACCTGCCCACACTGCCAAAAGCACCAAAACCTGGTTCAATGACCATGGGATTACTGTGCTTGATTGGCCAGCAAACTCACCTGACCTGAACCCCATAGAGAAACTATGGGGCATTGCCAAGAGAAAGATGGGGGATATGAGACCGAACAATGCAGAAGAGCTGAAGGCCACTATTGAAGCATCCTGGTCTTCCATTACACCTCAGCAGTTCCACAGGCTGATAGCTTCCATGCCATGTTGCACTGAGGCAGTAATTGCTGCAGAAGGGGCCCAAACCAAGTACTGAGTACATATGCATGCTTATACTTCTCAGAGGTCCGATATTCTTCTATGTACAATCCTTGTTTTATTGATTGCATGTAATTTTCTAATTTTCTGAGATTGTGTATTTGGGGTTTTCATAAGCTGTAAGTCATAATCATCACAATTATGACAAATCACGGCTTGACCTATCTTGCTTTGCATGTAATGAATCTATCTCATATATTAGTTTCACCATTTAAGTTGCATTACTGAAATAAATGAACTTTTGCACAATATTCTAATTTTTTGAGTTTCACCTGTACTGCAGTTTACATTGTAAATTTCTCAACCTGTTTCCTTTACAAAATAATTAAACATTAAATCTGATGTTATATGATAACGTTCCCACATTGTTGCATATACGGATAATTATTTTGTTAATTTATTTGGTATTTATTTGGTATGGTATCTCTGCCTACAAAGATTTACATTTGCAGGAACACCCCAAAATCAAAGATGTTGACTGTGTACTCAAAGCTGCAAAGCACTGTTTTACCCTAGTGTTTAATCAACTTTTGTGATAAAGGAGCCTGCCAAAACGGTGAATTGTGAGTTTGAACAGCTAATTCATTTCGTTTGCAAAGCATAAATGTGTAATGAGTTCAGAAGTCAGAGTAACACATACTTTACCATTTTTTGTACTTCAAACAAAGAGTAATTATAGGTGAGCTCATTTAAATATTTTGTTCCTGGGTAATCTGAAGGACTAAACATCAGAGCCATGCCACCTTGTTCAGGCACCTTTTTTTTTGAAAGGAAAGCTAAGCATCAAAATAAGAGCCTTATTTTATTCTTTTGTAATCCTTTACTACTGGAAACACTTTCATAATTTGTGCTGAACTATGAAACAATTAAACATTTTTTGAAGAAATAGTCCAGATAATATTTCCCAATCAAGTTTGGCATCCATAATTCAGTTCTTATTAATTAATTTATTAAAAAAATATCATTAATTTTGAAATTGGAAAGGAAACATGTGTCTCAGCATTTAGTGCACAACACCAATACTTGTGCTAATGTAGTTCCTTTATCACAGAGATCTTCAAACTTGACAGCTTTAAGACTGGTGGGCTTCAAATCCCAGAATTCCTCCTCTAATCATATTAGCTCAGGAATTCTGGGACTTGAAATCCACAAGTCTTAAACTTGCCAAGTTTGAAGAACCTTGCCTTATCAAATGTCAAGATTCATACATTCCCAATACATATTTTCTCAAACATATTTTAGACATAGACTCAACATCTTCATGAAAAAGCTGTGTATCACACCAAGACAAAGATTTCCTCCATTCAATTTCTGAGGATTAAAAATAAAAAAAAATGATTTTTTCTTTTTCCCCCCAAAAAGGGGGAAAAAGTAGCAATTGCTAGACAGGTGTGTTGCTCACCTTTCTGAAGCAGTCTCAGATACCGTAAACTCCTGAGAAATCTGTTACATTTTTCTTACAGGATTTAGAACTTGTTAATGAGTAATTTTTTGAGGTAGCTCAGTGGCTAAGACAAAGGTCGGCAGTCCAGCAGTTCAAATCCCTAGCGCTGTGTAACGGAGTGAGCTCCCATTCCTTGTCCCAGCTTCTGCCAACCTAGCAGTTCAAAAGCATGTAAAAATGCAAGTAGAAAAATAGGGACCATTTTGGTGGGAAGGGAGCAGCGTTCCATGTGCCTTTGGTGTTTTGTCATGCTGGCCACATGACCACAGAGATGTCTTCAGACAGAGCTGACTCTTTGGCTTTCCATAATTTCATGGATTACAATAAGGCGACTCATTGTTGCAGGGTATAACAGAAACAACAGCTTCCTTGTGACCCCTCTTATGTCAAACAGACTCTAGGTGGTGTTATTTTGAGTCTCCTTCTCACACTCTTAAGGATTCTTGCATTTTTTTAAAGGCTTTCTTTGCCTACTCAGTACCAGCAAAGTGACTATCTAAGAAATAAAATGCACACAAATATCTTTCCTGAATGAAAAAAATAATCAGTATGTTGACAAGTAATAAGGCATTAAATTAACAGGTGTATGCTGCAATTATTACTTGCTCATGGGAACCAACCATAAGTAATTGCTCTGAACGAGGAGTCCCCAATCCTGGTTTGTGGACTGGCACCAGTCTGCAGCATGCCAGAAACTGAGCTGCTCAAAGAAGCAAAGCCTCATCCTTGGGATACAGGCAGCATGTGAAATTATGCCCCCTCTGGTCTGCAGAAAAACCTCCCTCTGTGGAAGGGGTCCCTGGTGCCCAAACGTTTGGGGGGGAAGTTGCTCGAAAGTAATACAGTTACTTCAGCTTGCTCTTATTATGTCAAAGCACCAAAAGAGCTATTCTTTTTGTTCAATGTTTGTTTCATTCAGTTTGCTTCAGGACTAAGGGAACTTTCATTAGCTTATTTCATAAATAAGTGAAGAGAAGGATCAGGGGAGACATGATAGCAGTATTCCAATATTGGAGGGGCTGTCACAGAGGGGAAAAGGTCAAGCTACTTTCCAAAGCACCTGAAGGCCAGACAAGGAATAATGGATGGAAACTGAACAAGGAGAGATTCAACCTAGAAATAAGGAGAAATTTTCTGACAGTGAGAATCATCAACCCACGGAACAGAAATTGCCTTCAGAAGTTGTGGGAGCTTTATCGCTGGAGGCTTTCAAGAAGAGACTGAACAGCCATCTGTCAAAGATAGTGTAGGGTCTTCTGCTTGGGTGGAAGGGTTGTACTAGCTGACCTAAAAGGTCCCTTCCAAATCTTTTAATCTGCTCAGTACAAGATACAGCATTTGATATATCTCTGTTATGATTGAAAAGATGATACAAACAATTGTTTATATTGATAAAAGATGATAAGTGCTATCGACTTAAATGATGATATAAACAATTATTCCAGAACTCCCTCTCAATTCTGGAATATTATCAGTGACCTACCAGAAGATCATTTGCTTGTCCCAAAAGTGCTTTTTCAAGAGGCATCTGGATTTTGTATTTTTTCTTTGAAGACATTTAACTTCTCATCCAAGAAGCTTCTTCAGCTCTAGACATTTGCATAACATTTGCTTGTCCAACTTGTATAATTCCTGGTGATAAATGGGAAGCTAACTTCCACTGTCCATATGTGCAAGATGAATCGAAGACCAAGCCAATTCCTCTCTTATTGAATGCCAATAAAAGACTGGATCAATCAACTTAAACCAAGAAAAGTACCAGATAATGATTTTATTACAGCTACAGTCATCTTTAACAATTCACAATAGTAGATACCAGCTTCCTTCTTCTCTGTAATAGATTATACTCAATTTCCTCAAAGGAACAGCAAAGATAGAGTAGAGTAGAGTAGAGTAGAGTAGAGTAGAGTAGAGTAGAGTAGAGTAGAGTAGAGTA
>BLBF01000073.1:9317353-9329003 GCA_015471245.1 Laticauda colubrina | reverse complement strand
TAGAGTAGAGTAGAGTAGAGTAGAGTAGAGTAGAGTAGAGTAGAGTAAAGTAGAGTAGAGTAGTAGAGTAGAAGGTAGGATAGAATAGGATAGGATAGGATAGGATAGGATGGGATGGGATGGGATGGGATGGGATGGGATGGGATGGGATAGGATAGGATAAGATAAGACAGGACAAAACAGAACAGAACAGAACAGAATATCTTTATTGGCCAAATGTACATACAGTACAAGGAATTTGTCTTTGGTGCTCTCAGTAAACATGCAAGCAAAAAGTGATAAATTATTATCATAATCATCAAAAAAAATATCATTGTCTCCATTAATTAAAAAGGGGAATCTACCAACTATTTACCATCCACAAGGGCTTGTGAATTTGGATACAGTGCTTTGCACACTTCTTCTTTGTTTCCTGCTTCCAAAAATCCTGTTTTCTCCATTGTTGTGCCTTGCTAAGCAAAGGGGTTAACTCTTATATTATTTTAATCACCATAGTCAGACTAAACATACTAAACAATCCCAAAGAAAGGAAAACAAAACAAACAAACAAAAAAAGCTTTGAAGCAATCCGAGAAGGTGGATATAGCTATAGATTGTTGAAATCTGGCTGGAAGAGATAAGATAGGAAGAACATAAGACTCATCTCATTTATAATCTAGTTATTCCACTTTTGACCCAGAACAGAGCATATAACCTAGCAGATTTGGTGTCAAGGTGAAGACAGGAAAAGTAGGAACTCAGGCAGCAAAACTTCTTTCCCAGCAAGTTGGGTAGTGACCTATCTGTCCTCTCTGCAAAGAAACCATATAATACTCTCATTATAATTAACAGCCATCAGATAAGGCAGGAAAGGCATGATAGACTGAAGTGATCCACAAGAGCACTCCATCCTGCAACATTGGAGCAGAGATGCTACAGAACATGTTCAATGCACTCTCACACTGTATTCAATTGTGATTTGTAGAGGACAATCATTGTGAAATACATGATTTGCCACCAGGCATGGAGGGAATAATCAACTCTCTATTGTTCATTCCTCATTTTGAGATGGCTGCCTTCTGCCCCTCCTTTCCCTCATTTATGTGGCATTTGAACTGAGATGCTGCTATTAACTTTTCCTTGGGGCTACCTGCTGGAGGATACATAAAGGCAAAACTACTGGCCTCCCATAAGCCCTCTTAGTAAAGCAATATTTATTAGGTCTTTGTTCCAAACCAGCTGAAGTGAGAAAACTTAATGGGTTTTGGATCAATGCCTTAAATAGGATTTATTCTTTTTACCGGGATCATACTGCTTGGCTTATGAAAGGAAAGGGGGAAGGAAAGACCCTGGAAATGATAAATGAATGGGGGAACAATGAATGACCAGCCAATTGAAATGTTAGCTTTATAGGCAATGCAATAGATTGCTTTCTTGAGAAGAGCTCTGGGTATTCAGGATCCCCATATGCTTCCTGTCCTCACATCATTCAGGTGTTCTGTTTGTAAGGGAGGAAGACCAACAGGTGCAATTAAATTTAAGGAGGCATAGCATGGAGCAGATGTAGGAATCCTTGTGCAGAGATGGAACCTTCTGTGTCAGCAAACTGCTCGTAAAAGCTAGTTCTTGGCAACCTTGTCTCAAGGCAATGGTGTAGCCAAGATTTCCACAGGCTCAGTGCCATCCTAGCAGATTGGCATGAGCTGAAGCAGTCAGGTTCAGTAATCTGGGCATGTATTAAGTCAAGCTTCAGAGGCACAAGTTTGGCACCTAGGGACGTGGAAAAAAAAAGAGTTTGCTAGTTCAGAGCTTATACATGATTCTCTCAACACAACAACAACAACAACAACAACAACAACAACAACAACAACAACAAAAAGTGTGACCCATTAACCCAGGCATTTTCAAGGCTGAGGACTCATAACAAGTGGAATTGACTCTGCAAATTAACTCCCTTAACTCTGAACCAGACTGGAAACACCAATCAGATTAGTCTTTGAAAAGCCACCGGAAAATGTGTCATCTGCTCCAGTTGAAATCCTTCTCCTTTGCCCTGAAATTTCTGACATGCTCCTGCTATGAAGAAACATCTAAATAATTTTGACTGACCTAGTCAGAGCAAAGCAAGCCCATTGTCAATGTTCCAGCAAACCTCCATTCCAATCAGTAACTCCAAGACAAGTACAATCTCAAAAGTACCTTTATTAGAATAGCACCTGGCACGTCTGTGGAATCTTGAACCTAAAAGTTTCCCAGACTTCCCACAATGTCCAGACTACAATTCCCTTTTCTCCCATCACCACATCACATGGCCTAATATAAGATCCCCTTTTCTCCCATCATCACATCACAATCCGCCCAGTATAAGATCCTTTTTCTCTGCTGCACTACACTTAATAACCTTGAACTAAGAAAATAATATTAGAACTACTCAGTTGAAATCACACACCCTCACACTTTCTCAGGCTATGTGGCAGTGTGGAATATGTCTTCCAAAGCGGACACCCAGCTCCCTCAGTTGGGCTCATCTAAAGCAGGGTTGTCAAACTCCTGGCCTTCAGGCCGGATGTGTCACTCACTGGCCATGCCCACACCCAGTTCATGTGACACTGCTGGGATGACATGAGTTTGACACCCCTGCTTTCGATGATCTAAAATGGTGCTTAGGGTTTGGAAAGAAAGTTATTCTGCAGCATTGGAAGCAATGCACTGCTGTGAAAAAGACATACCAATTTCCTCAAGTCCTTCTTCTTTATTTATCAAAACCAGCAGGAGGAACCCTAGAATTATCTGTGAAAGATCTGTGGAAGATAAAGGGTTAAAGTGTTTTTTTTCCAGTCTATCAGGGCAACCTGGTCTACCCAATTATGAGACTGAGCGTACTGCTTCTGCTTTCGCCTTTCAGCCCCAATCCAGGACCCTTGGCAAGCAGTTGCTTTTGTGACAAACTATTTTTGTGTTAAATTTATGTTTTATTCACAAAGAAATAAAGGGAGACTAGTATAGATCTATTTCAAGCTATTTAGCTCTTGTCAGCTATCCCATACCCTTCTGGGATTCAAACCTGGGCTACCTGCATATTAGATAGATGTATTAACCTCTAAGCCACAGGCTCTTCTCGCTTTGTTGGTTATACCAGAGGACAAATTAAGGGGGGGGTGTTGTTTTTTTTCTGGTGAGACCAGTCTATCATGGCAACCTGGTCTACCCAATTATGAGATGGAGCATTCTGCTTTCACCTTTCAGCCCCAATCCAGGAGCCTCCACAGGCAGTCACTTTCAAGACAAACTAGTTTTGTGTTAAAATTATGTTTTACCAACAAAGAAATAAAGGGAGATTAGTATAGATCTATTATGAAATAACTTGAAATAGATCTATACTAGTCTCCCTTTATTTCTTTGTCAGTAAAACATACATTTAACATAAAAGGTTAAAACTCTTGGTTAACTTCAAATTCTTGTTTTGACTTGTATTCCTTTGTTAGTATGACCTATTTTTGTTGCTTATTTTGTCTGGAATTTCTCACATTTATGAAACACACAGAGTCTAAATTCTCAGTAGAAGAGAATATATGTAGTCCAGGGTTGAACTGTGGAGTCCTTCCTGTTCTCTAGGTCAGGAGATGTTTCTTTACATACCATTCAAAAAATAAAAAAAAAAAGAAAAATCTAAAAAAGAAAAGAAAGACTGGAACAAGCAATCAACAAGCAGAAGTTAACATCGGACAATCAGGTAGCAAACAACTATTCGATCAAGGAACGACCCAGAAGAAAAGATCATTCCCACCAACACTGATAGTGCAAACTGATTGTAATAAACAGACAGCAAACCCGATTCCTGTTCAGAACTGAAGATGTTACCGAGGTAGGTAATGAAATGTCTGAATGAGAATAGCCAAGCTCAGAGAGCACCAAGGAGCTCAGAGTCAAAAGTTTGTCCTTCTTCCACTCTCGCCCACTTTCAAATTACTTCTGTTTGAATGTTCTGAATGAATAAGACTAAAGGAAATTTAGATCAGAATACTGCATGCCTCAAAAAGAGGGCTGTGAAAATATCTACAGACTCCTCATATCCTGGACATAAATTGTTTCAACTTCTACCCTCAAAACTATAGGGCACTGCACACCAGATCAACTAGACCTGAGGACAGTTTTTACCCCATGCCACCACTCTGCTGAACAACTAATTCCCACACAACACTGTCAAACTATTTACTAAGTTTGCATTACTATTATTCTTCTCATCCTTCCTATTACCTATCTCCTCCCACTTATGACTATAATCTTGTTGTTTGTATTTATTTTTTATACTCTTTTATTTAGTTTTCTAGTATGATTTGATTGATTATTTAGTATCCTATGATTATCATTGTGTTGTATCTTATGATTCTTGATTAATGTATTTTATTTTTTCTTTATGTACACTGAGAACATATGAACCAAAGACAAATTCTTTGTGTGTCCAATCATACCTGGCCAATAAAGATTTCTATTATATTATATTCTACTTATTGTTTCTACAATTGTAACTGACACACCACAAAGCTGAAAACAAGAGCACTCAGTTCATATGATTGTTGATTAAAAGAATGATACTTTTTTACAGTGAATCTTTGTCAGGCTTATAAAATATATATATTTTTAAAAAATAGTTCCTTTCTAGTTCATTTTGCATGGAAGATAAAATCCTAAACTTTACATTTAGTTAGTGATTTTAAGTTCCCTTTCTTCCATGGTGTTTCAAAGGAAACTCATCATGTTTGATTGCTAACTTTTTCCCCTAATACTTTATAGTCTGTCTATTGACATCAAACCCAACACCTCTTCCCTTTTTGAGATGACTTTTATGTAAATAAATGTTATATTCTTTGGTTGTTTGAGAATTTCAAACTCACAAGAAGGTGAAGGGTTTGTTTTGTTTTGCCCTTGCAGTTATAACAGATTGAGGTAGATGCAGAATCAATTCAGTGAGCTCCATGGTTGAGTGAGGAATACAACATTCAAGTCTTGAATCTAGTCCAACATATTCATCCCAGATTGAGGCCTGTAGTTGTTCAGAATTTTTCAAACTTGACTGACACCAGATATATTGTGGCCAACATAAGGACAATGAGAAATAATAGAAAACCATCAGAACAGAGACTAGACTAAAAAAAATGAGAAGAGATCTTACCAAAAAATTTAAAGGGAAATCAGTTCCATATTGTGGCTGAGATATATTATGATTTTGTCCATGAAATTATCAGAAACCAAGTTAGGCTGGAGGAAATCTACTTTGGAGACTCCAAACCCAGTCAAATATCCAGATTGGGTTTGGTAACATCAAGATGTAAAAGGGGTAGATGGAAAAAAGTAAAGTGAAAAAAAAAAACCAATAAACTGTAGAAAAAGTACCTGTATGTAAGATGGAAGGGAGTCCGTGCTTGGTTTTTTGAAGAGCAATACTGAAAGACAAAAATACAGAGAATTTGTTATTGTTTTTGTTGTTTATACTGTAGCTACAATATATATAGGTGGAGATGGAGATAGGGAGATGAAGACAGGGAGATGGAGACAGAGAAGGAGATAGAAATAGGGAGATGGAGATGGAGTTAGCAATAGAGATAATAGAGATAGCAATTTAATGATGGAGGTAGCAATTGAGATAGTAATTGAGATACCAATGCAGAGATGCAGTCATATAGATCAGCGGCCCCTAAACCCCAGTCTGTGGCATCCCAGAATCAAGCAAAGCCCTATCCATAGGGTGCAGGCAACACACAAAACCATGCCCCCTCTGGTCTACGGAAAAACCTCTTTCCATGGAACCAGTCCCTGGTGCCCAAAACATTTGGGGGCCACTGATAGAGATACATAGATATTGAGTAACATCTTACCAAAGAGAAAAAAGTTGGACCAGAAAGGCTTATAATAGGTCATCTCAGAGGTCTCAGAGGTCATCTCAGAACCACTGCACCATATCTTTCAAAAATCCTTGAGCACTGGGGAACTACCAGAGGACTGCAAATGAGCTGATGTGGTTCCCATCTTCAAAAAAGGAAAAAAAAAAAAAAACAGACCCAGGAAACAATAACGTCAATACCCAGAAAGATACTGGAAAAGTTAATAAAAAAACAGATCTGCCAACATCTAGAAACAAGTAAAGTAATAACCAGCAGTCAGCACAGGTTTGTTAAAAACAGATCATGCCAAACCAATCTTATTTCATTCTTTAACACAGTGACTAAATTAGTAGACCAGCAAAATACTGTGGACATAATATATTTAGATTTCAGCAAGGCATTCGATAAAGTAGACCACAACCTACTTCTTAATAAGCTAGAAAAAAGTGGAATAGATAGCACCACCACTAGATGGACTTACAACTGGTTGGCAAACCATACTCAACAAGTAGTTGAGTCTACATGGAGGGAAGTAAGCAGTGGGGTGCCACAAGGTTCTGTCTTAGGCTCAGTACTCTTCAATATCTTTATTAATGACTTAGATGAGGGAATAGAAGGGGAATTTACCAAATTTGCAGATAATACTAAGCTGGCAGGAATAGCTAACACCCAAGAAGATAGGCTTGAGATCCAGATGGATCTTGACAGACTGGAATGCTGGGCCATATCTAACAAAATGAAATTCAATATAGAGAAAAGTAAAGTCCTACACTTAGGCAAGAAAAACCAAAAGTAAGCATATAGACTGGGTGAAACCAGGCTCAGTAGCAGTAACTGTGAGAGGGATCTTGAAGTCTTTGTGGACAACCAGCTAAATATGAGCCAGCAGTGTGCAGCAGCAGCCAAAAAAGTTAATGCAATCCTAAATTGTATTAACAGAGGGATACAGTCAAGATCAAGGGAAGTACTAATATCACTTTATAAAGCCTTAGTAAGACCACACCTAGAGTACTGCATTCAGTTTTGTTCACCACATTATAAAAAAGATGTTGAGATTCTAAAAAAGTACAGAGAAGAGCAACCAGGATAATCAGGGGATTGGAGGCTAAAACGTACAACAAACAGTTGCAGGAACTGGGCTTGGCTAGTCTAGTAAAGAGAAGGACCAGGGGAGACAGGATAGCAGTCTTCTAATATTTGAGGGGCTGCCACAGAGAGGAAGGGATCAAACTATTTTCTAAAGAGCCAGTAAGCCAGACAAGGAATAATGGATGGAAACTGAACAAGGAGAGATTCAACCTGGAAATAAGGAGAAACTTTTTGACAGTGAGAACAATCAACCAATGGAACAGAAGTTGCCCTCGGAAGTTGTGGGACTGCCATCAGTTGAGACTTTCAAGAAAAGATTGGACTGCCATTTGTCAGAAATGGTGTAGGGTCTCCCGCTTGGCTGGGGGGTTGGACTAGATGACCTACAAGGTCTCTTCCAACTCTGATTATCTGTAATCTGTAATATAAATGGGAAAGGCAGAGACAATGATGGATAAATATAAACAAACCCAAAGCAAGCATTTTTTTCCTGTGAATCTTGGGAGAAATCCAATGCATCATTGAAAAAAAAGTAGGTTAGGATTCTGAGTTGTGTTTGCTGTAAACATGTATGACAAAGAACACTTTGGAAGCATTTGAATTATGAATAGCCCCATTCCCTGAAAGGTACTAGGATGTATATAAATTCTCATCGAGACCTTGATTGGTTTACAATTGAAGCAACTCAATATTCACAGAAATGAGAATTGAAAGTATCTTCTACCCAATATTTGCCATACAGCTACAGAGTCGAAACCTAATGGTGCAGTCTCTGTTAATGGACAGATCAATGAAGGTATCAAGTTAAGAGTGCAGAGACTGTAACAAAATGGCAAATTCTGCACCTAGGCATCAATAGGAAAAGAATTGAAGATAAAACTCTGTCGTGCCCTTAAACAAAAGTAGGATAGGCCACATCTGGAATATTCCATATAGTTCTGCTTTCTATATTTGGAAGAAAAAGATTTATCAGGGCTTGAAAATGCAGAAGAATGTAATCAAAAGGATCAGGAAGAATCAGGAAAAATTGCAAAACAGAAATACACCCACAGAGGAAATGGTAATAAGGAAAATACTTGATTGTGCTGAAATGGACAGGTTGACAATAGAAATTAAAGATAAAGGAGAATCAGAACATTATTCTGTTTGGGACATATGGTACAATTGGTTAGATACACTAAGAGATGCAAAGTTTAGAAAACTACAATGAAAGATGATCAAAGTACTAGAAATAATATGAGTATAATGATAGTTAAATATATATACTTATAGAAACTCCAGTTAGAACTATAGGAATAAGAAAGATAAATATGGTATTGTATAAAGAAAAGTAAAATGGTTGAACATAGGAGGTATAATAGAAGGTATAATGTTAGTATACCAGTATATAATGGTCGCAAAATTGAAGCTATAATGCAAAATGAAGAAAACATAACGTAAAACTTTAAAACTTTAAAAACTTGATTAAAAATAAAAATATGCCATTTTAAAACAAAAACAAAACCCCCAAAATGATCAGGAAGATCATTTTGCTAAAACAGATGAGGAATTGGGTATGTCTACTCTAGTGAAAAGAAGGACTAGAGTAGACATGATAGCAATGTTCCAATATTTGAGGGGTTGCCACAAAGAAGAGATGAGTACTATGTATGTTTAAAGAGTAAAGGATAAGAGATGATGGACAGATGATGGATACTCCTTAATATGAGAATTGTTGTATTTGGGATTAAAAAAAAGAGGTAGAAAATAGAAATTGGGGAAATATTACTTTGCACACTGTTACAAAATATAATATAACTACAATGTATTTGTAAGTCTTAGAACTTGAATGATTACTATCATGTATATCTAAAGAGTATTATTATTGTTGTTGTTATTAGTACTCTGTATAAAGTAAATTGACCCAGACAATGCACTGTTCACCAAGCAATCATATATGTCAAAGAAAAAAAAACCTTTAAAAATCATTTTAAAAAAAGAAGAGGGAGGTCAACCTATTTTTCCAAAGCACCAGAAAGCAAGACAAGAAACAACGGATGGAAACTAATCAAAGACAGAAGCAACCTGGAATTAAGGAGAAATTTCCTGACAATGAGAACAATCAATCTGTGAAATGGCTTGCCTTCAGAAGTTGTGGGTGTTCCACCACTGGACATTTTAAGAAGAGACTGGATGGCCACTTGTCTGGAATAGTATAGGGTCTCTTGCTCGAGAAGAAGGTTGGACTAGAAGACTCAAGGGTCCCTTCCAACTCTTTTATTTTGCTATCAAGGAATGTAAATATGCCCTTTACCAGAAAAGGCTAAGAGCTGAAGATGCTTCTTGGATAAGAAGTGGAACGTTTTAAAAGAAAAACCAGAAAGTTCAGTTGCCTCTTGAAAAAAAAGCACCTTTGGGACAACCATGACCTGGATGACTGTGAATCTCCATAGACATTTACCAGGGAACACATCCATTTACTTTTTCTGCAACAGTTCTGCAAGCAGCTTAATAGTGCCTTCTTAGGAAATCTTGACCATCCTAGGTCAAACGAAGTCCTAAAATGCTAGGGAATTTCTAGAAGCCTGGCATTCTGACAAATTAGCCATCAATGGACACATACTGTAGACATTAATAATATCTGTAGACTATACAACAGACACAATCAGCTAACCACAAAAGGAACAAAAAGACCCAAGAACCTCTCCACCAGCAAAGGAAAAGGAAAAAAAAAAGTAAAAGAAGAATGTAAGAAAGCTTTAAAAAGAGGACAAAGTAATGAGCAATGCAAATAAAGGATTGATTGCCTCCCTCTTTTGCTTTTCAGAAGGCAAAACAAGAAACAAAGGATGGAAACTAATAAAGGAGAGAAGCAACCTAGAATTAAGGAGAAATTTCCTTACAGTAGGAACAATCAACCAATGGAATCACTAACCTTCAGAAGTTGTGGGTGCTCCATCACTGGAGGCTTTTAAGAAGAAATTGGACAGCCACTTGTTTGAAATGGTACAGGGTCTCTTGTTTGAGCAGCGGCTTGGACCAGAGGTGGGCTTCAGCAGGTTCTGACCAGTTCTGGAGAACCAGAATATAGCAGAAATTTTGAATAGTTTGGAGAACCAGCAAATCCCACCTCTGACTGCCCCTGCCCCCATCTATTCTCTGCCTCCCGAGTCCCAGCAGATCGGCCAGGTCTTCTTTTGTTTCCTTGCACAGGAGAACACAGCTGGAAAGCAGGTTAGTGGGGGGGGGAAGGAATGGGATTTTGCAGTAATCTTCCCCTGGACTTGGATAGGAATGTAAATTTTACAGTATCCTTCCACTGCCATGCCCACCAAGCCACGGCACACCCACCAAGCTATGCCCACAGAACCAGTATTAAAAAATTTGAATCCCACCACTGGGTTGGACAAGAAAACCTCCAAGGCCCCTTCCAACTCTGTTATTCTAATCTGTTCTGTCTTACTGTTAATCTTATAATGGAAGCATCACTAAAATTGTGGCTGGCTCCCTCTTGCTTTCTTTTTCAGGTAGACTTTACTTCACTCTGGATTTCTGAAGATGGACTTTTACTATAACATTTGTGAAACCTTTGTGGTACACTATGAGCACATGTACAGTATCACCTCCATATTTCTTTGGGGAAATTACTGTTTTCCAGAATAGCGAGTCAACTGAAGAAGCAGCTCTCAAAGGTTTATCTCTATTAATATCCAGGATTCAAAAACCAAAAACCAATCAAACATTGAACTCCTAAAATTAAATGTTAGGTCCTTAGGAAGATGTTTTAATATTTAAATATTTAATATTTGCAAAGTTCAGAAAAGGTTGTGTCCAAACAAAAAGAAAGACATTTGCAGATTTTTCAAATCCAATCATAGAATGAATTAATCCTCACAGCTTTTAAAGGCGGTAAGCCCCTTTTCTTGGTGACCATCATCATCCAAAATGGTCCGTGTTATTAAAGAAGGCGTGTATCGAAGTGTAGTGAAAACACTTTGATACCTACCATGGAAGAAGGGATACAGAAGTTGATGGAGTTCACTGAAATGGCAAAATTAACTACTCTGGTTAAAGAAAAAAAAACATAAGTACTTTTGTTTCCACATGGAAACCACTTCTGAATTTCATGCTTGATGTGGAAAAGAATGTAATTTTGACTTTGGGTCTTACAAATTAGATTAATAGATCTTTATAGAAATGATTTGTTCTCATTATTATGGAAAAACACAAAGTTGTGATTTGATATTAATGTCCTATTTTACTGCAACAGAGAGAGCCAGAAGTCAACGCTTCTTTTTCTTTTCCCTACATTTCTTCACTTCACTCTCCCCCTTCCCCTCCCCTTTCACTGCTGTTTTATTTCCTTTTATATTTTGCATTTAATAATACTTTGTAATCTAATAAAATGTTTGGATAAATAAAGAAGGTACATAATACTTGATATTAGAGAAGGTTTTGAAAGACTGAGAAGTATCTCCTCTCCAATCATCGACAGTAAAAAGTGATTAATAAAGACTAACAAACAAACAAACTTTGACAAGGATTCTCGATCTCATGCAAAAGACTGCATAAGAAGGGCATGTGTTGAGCTCATGAAATAATTGAGAGATTTTTCAGGGTTTCAAAGTGAAATTAATGTCAGGGTTTTGTTTGTTAGTTAAAGAAAGAAAGAAAGAAAGAAAGAAAGAAAGAAAGAAAGAAAGAAAGAAAGAAAGAAAGAA
>BLBF01000073.1:9301882-9317343 GCA_015471245.1 Laticauda colubrina | reverse complement strand
AGGAAGGAAGGAAGGAAGGAAGGAAGGAAGGAAGGAAGGAAGGAAGGGCCAAGTGGCAATTATGATTCTGAGGGAGAAGAATCTAAGGGCAACTACTCAGTGTCACCTCGCCTAAAGGGATTGGCAAGGGAAGAAAACTCAGAGTAGCTATTTGATTCACTGTTTCACAGCAGAAGTAATGCTGAGCCCTGACTTCCCTTCTGTCCATGCCAGAGTTGGGAAGGTGAGCAGAAGGAAGAACAGGTTGGGAATGGAGAATCCCTCCTTCCCCTCCTCTCCCTTTTAGAAGCTGGAGAACTATGGTGCCTCCTGACTCTGTTACTACTGTGCCAGACTCTGCTGCCAGCTATCATCCTGCAGAGACAAAGTTTTTGTGGCATTCCAACACTGGTGCTCTCCTAACTTATCTTGCTGCTTAAAAAATCTGTTGTCCCTTGGTGGTGCATTCAAAGACTTCAACCTCAACCCCCAAACAAAAAGACAATGATGTTATTGTGAACTGCTTTGAAAAAGCGAGAGAGAAAGAGCAGCAAGAAAGTGTGGCCGCAGCCAGATGGTCCCATTAAAAGCCTATTTATCCATCTGTGAGACGATGGAAAAACTTCTGCTTGGATAGTCCTGCTGGAAAAAGCACAGCAACTAGTACAGGTTAATCCTTGACTTATGAGTGCAATCAAGCCCAACATTTCTGTTACTAAGTGAGACATTTTGACCTGTGAGTTTTAGCCTCATTTTGCAAACTTTCTAGCCATGTTTGTTAAGTGACTCCCTGCAGTGGCTAAGTCAGTAAAACAGGTTGTTAGGTAGTTGTGGGATTCAGTTTTGTTTTTTACTCCCAGTTCTGTGGTTGTGGCTTGCTGGGTGTGACAGGGGAAGGATACTGTACAATCTCCAGTCAGAGGTGGGATTTGCCAGTTCTCTGAACTACTCAAAATTTCCACTACCAGTTCTCCAGAATTGGTCAGAACCTGCTGAATATCACTTCTGTTGTTAGGTGAATTTTTAATTTCCTTTGTCTTTGCTTGTCTGAAGGTCACAAAATGTTATCATTTAACCCTGGGTCATTGGAACTGTCATAAATAGGAACCAGTTGCTAAATGTGAAATTTAAATCATGTGACCGTGCTTAAGGCCAAGCTGCAATGATCTTAAGCATGAAAAACGGTCATAAATCACTTTTTTTTTTCAGTGCCATTGTAACTTTGTATGCTCACTAAATGGACTGTTGTATGTTTATTTTATTAATTTATTTTTGTTTCCCAGGCATGTACAAGATAACAAGTAAAAGTATGGACATAAACAAGAACAAAGGGAGTAAATACAGATACATGGGGACAGTAAGACAGGGATGGTAGGCACACTGGTGCACTTATGCATGCCCCTTAAGAAGGACCTGTCAGGAATGGTATGAGATCTACGGTACAGTTTTAGGTTGAAGCTGTGAGAGGTTGAGGCTGTAACAATGGAATTGGGTAGGGCATTCCAGGTATTGAACGCTCTGTTGCTGAAGTCATATTTTCTGCAATCGAGTTTGGAGCAATTTACCTTGAGTTTGTACCAGTTGTTGGTCTGTGTATTATTGTGATTGAGGCTGAAGAAGTCATTGACAGGCAAGATGTTTTTGCAGACAATTTTGTGAACTGTGCTTAGATCACACCATAGGCAGCACAGTTCCAGATTGTCCAAGCCCAAAATTTTAAGCCTGGTGGCATAAGGGATTCTATTGTGAGTGGAGAAGTGGAGAACATATCTCAAGAAATACCTCTGAACCCACTTAATTGTGTTAATGTCTGTTATACAGTGTGGGTTCCAGGCAGACGAGCTGTGGAAGTCTGCTTCTTTTTCCCCAGATAATTTACATATCATCTGCAAAGTGAGGATCCAGATAGAACTGCTATATTTATGCCAATATCTGCAGCCATAAATCAAGGCGCAAGTTTGAAAAGAAACATCCATTCTCCACTGAGCTGAAGGGAGAATCCAGGATGGGTAGTCCCTGGTCTCCTAGCTCTGCAAACCAAGTTGAAAAACTGAGGACACACCCCTGGTAATGGTCCCTAGTTCTTCACTCGTTTTTAATGTGTTCAGACCACCCTTTAAGGGCTCTGAATAGTTAGGATTGTAGAAGAATATTCACCCCCTGGATTAAGATTTTTTTCACAGAGAGGATTAGATTACCTTTGACAGCTAGCCAGTTTACCGGTTTAGCACTTTCATTTTTTTGTGCTTTTTTTCCAGTTCATTTTTTTTTTTTGCTTTTTTTTTTTTTTTTTGACTTTCCTTGCTGGTACACTGTTTTTTTTCTGTTTTGTGTTAAAACTTAGGTGGAGGTGACCCTGAGAGCCCGTGTGGCCCAGGCTGGGGCAGGAGTCGGTGTCTTATTTAACTCGCCTTCTTCCGATCCACTTTCCCTTGCCTGGGATGAGCCTCAGTTGCCGCTAAGCGCTTCTGTCTCTTTTTGGTGGCAGTGGCCATTTATTTCTTTTGAGAACAATCTTGCAGTTCCTCTCCAGGATTGTCCCTTGGGGTGGGTTTTTGGCCATCAGGATAAAATCCTGACCCCTCATCCAGTCCCCAGAGCACCGTGGCAGCTGCGAGATGCTTGAGTCTGCCTGATAATTGCGGTGCAGCCAGCGCCAGGCTTGCAAGCCTCTGATCTGTCAGGGCTTGCTGGAATTCAAAGAGTCAGATGGTTTTTCAACTTTTTTTCCTGACTCAGCTTTTGAATTGCAGAGCTGGGCTGAGCTAACAACTTTGGGTCACACTAGCGTCCTGAAGTGGTGGACAGCTACTGTGGCTGTAGCTGACAGTTTAGGCTGAATATTTTTTTTTAACTTCTTTTTCCCTTTCTCTACCCTTGTCAAGTGACAGTTATTTTTGGCTGGCTCAAAGATGGCCACCAAGGGAGTTGATCAAGAATTGTCAGTTCCTCAGCAGGATAGAGAGAAGGCTGTAAAGGGATCTCTTAATCCCAGGTCTGCTGGTCTGGAGGCAGCAGCTAGGATTAGAGCCAGGGCTCTAGCCCCTAAGAGACCCTCTAGGGCTGAGGATAGACAGGCCAGGCATAGACAAAAAGCCATAGACAAACAGTTTGACAGGGCAGTGAGAGATTCCAGGATGGCTGAATACAGAGCCACCCCTCAAACTTTGCCTCTTCAAGATGACAGGCAGCCAGACCAACTGGCAGATAGGCAGTATATGACTGCCTGGTCTCCTGGGGGCTCAAGTACCCAGGATTTGCAGGGAAACCTCCAAATCAGGGCTGGGACCTCTCACAATTTTTCTGAGCCACCTCAGGGGATCTTGATGGCAGCACCTGCAGACCAAGTCTCCAGCGGAGCCAGACCTGTGCCTGCAGCCACCTTTACACCTACAACAGCTGGCTTACAGCCTGAGGAGACCCAGATGCAAGAAATGCCATCCTTCATGGAAGTCTGGATCTCCTAAACAATAAGACAGGAATTGCAGACAGAGGTCAACCAGCTGCACCAGATGTCTTATTTAGAAACTAACAGAGGAGTCCTACAGGGGCAGGGGCAGGCTTCTGCAGAACAGCCAGTCCACTTCAGTGAGCACTCAGCCTCCCCTTCAGAATGTAGCCAAATTTATGGCTCCAAGAGGGACCTCCTTCCAGAAAGGGATTTTTCAGATGAGGAGTCAGAGGTAGCAGGTCCCCCTTCCTTTAAGGGCCTTTTCCAGCTGGCTCTTTTCAAGACTCTGCTGGTTAAGGCCAAGAGCATGGCTCATCTCAAAAAGGACACGGTCACCCAGGACCTTCCCACTAAAGGAGAGGATCAGGAGGATTTCCTGTTCACTGAGAAAGCATCTGTGGTGGATGCTGTACCTGTGCCCAGATGTTTCTGAACCTGATCAAAAAGCAATGAGAGTCCCCTGGGATGTAAACTCACCCAGTGGGTCTGAGTCTACCTTATTTAGTGTGGACAAAGACCTTTTGGACATTATGGAAGTGCCAAAGATGGCCCATAGGTAACCCTAGCTTCCTCATCCCACTTGATGCGGAGGATGTTTTAAAGATAAAGGACCGGAAGGAGGAGATGGTGGTTTGGAGAGCTCATCAAGCCAACTCCTGGGCCATCACAGCATCGACAACCACATCTTTTTTTTATTCAGGCCTCTTTGCAGTGGCTGAGGCAGCTATAGGACAGAATCCCACCTGAGGATCTCAGGGTGCATCAGGACCTGAATAAGATTAAAGCTGCAGTTCAATTGACTGCTGATACCACCCTCACATCAGCCAAATTTTCTTCCAGAGCCATGGTTTCTTCCATAACAGCACGCAGGCTTCTATGGCTAAGAAATTGACAGATGGACGTCAGAACCAAATGGAAGCTGGCGTCGGCTCCCTTTAAGGGAGAAAGGCTTTTTGGGGAGGTCCTGGATCCCTTTTTTATGGAAACCAGGGACAAACAAAAGATCCTGCCCTCCCAGGGGATGTGCTTTGATTACAAGTCTCATCCCTACTACAGGAAGTCCTCCTTTAAACAGGGGGAAGCTGGGGCAGGTTTCCTCATCAAAGTAGGCTCTTTTTCCAGAGATCCTCCTCTCAGGCTGATAGGCCTTTGCCGCCAGAGGGCGTCAAGAGACGGAAGGTCCTTTAGGCATTCCAACAGACCTTTCAGGTGAAACAAGTGACGCCCGAGCCTCATCCCCCATAGGATGCTGTCTGGGACTGTTCTGGCAGAGGTGGGAACAGACCACAATGGACGTTTGGATCCTGTCAACCTTACAGTCGGGTCTCTCTCTAGAGTTTCTCTTCCCCCCCCCCAGAGAGCCTTTGTGTGCTGCCCCATCTCCAGGGACCCCTCAAAGAGGGATCTCATGGAATCGGTGATCCACCATCTGCTAGACATTCGGGTCATCCAGCCTCGGTTCTGGTAGACCAGGAGAGACGGGTTTTCTATTCAATGTTGTTTGTGATTCCAAAGGCCTCAGGGAGGTGGTGAGCAATCCTCAACCTGAAAGGGCTCAACAGACATCTAATCTATCGAAGGTTCAAGATGCACTCCCTCCACCATTCTGGAGGGACTGCTGGAGGGAGATTTTTTTGCCCTCAATAGACTTGACGGAGGCCTACCTCCATGTGCCCATACACCCTAACCACCATCAGTTCCTGAGGTTTTGCTATGGCAGCCACCATTTTCAATACAGGGCTCTCACGCTTGGCCTGTCATCAGCCCCTCGGACTTTTACCAAGCTCTTGGCAGTGGTAGCGACACACCCCACAGCCTTACCCATAAAGATCCAATGCTATTTGGACAACATCTGATGGCATCCTCTTCCAGACTCCAGGTGGAGGAGGATCTGATGTCGACAATCAGGATTCTTTGAGAGCACAGGTTCTCGATAAACTTGGACAAATGCCACCTAGTACCATCAACTTGGCTCTTGCATTTGGGAGCTATTATAGACATCTTGGCTGGACAGGTTTTTCTCTCACAGGAGCATCAAGACAGTATCAGGGAAGTCACGTCGCTGATTCTGTCTTCCAGAGAGGCGCCTATCATCTTGCTGTCTCAACTTCTCGGCAAAATGATATCATGCATCGGAATTGTCCCATGGGCCCGCTTCCATGCCCGAACTCTTCAGTGGTTCCTGCTCCCTTACTGACCCTCTGGTCTACTGACCAGAGGGTCAGTAGGGGCAACTCTCCAAGGAGGGTTGGCATCCCCTTGCCAGTTCTTCGTTCCCTCCATTGGTGGCAGTCCCGAGCCATGGATCAGGGATGCTTGTACAGGGAACCCCAGAGGATTACCATCACCACCAATGCCATTCTCTATGGTTGGAGGCCCACTTGGGAACCCACCTCGCCCAGGGGAGGTGGTCACGAGAGGAGCTTGCCAACAACATAAATTGGCTAGAGCTCAGGGCTGCCCATTTAGCGCTCAAGGATCTAAGGCAAGAGGTGGTGGGGAGACATATTCTTCTCTTCAGGACAATGTGGCTACCAAGGCCCACATAAACCAGCAGGGAGACACACGCTCCATATTTCTAATGCAGGAAGCAACTCAATTGTGCAGGTGGGTGGAGAGAAACCTGTTGTCCCTACGAGCAGAACATATACTGGGAGTATCCAACGTGCAGGCACACTGGTTGAGCAGGGCCACGGTTGACAAGTCAGAATGGCAACTGCATCCCAGTCTATTCCAGGAGATGATGGAACACTTCAGCTTCCTGATTCTGGATCTCTTTGCACCGCCAGTGAACATGCATTTCCTGAGGTTCTTTGCTCGATTCCCTGGGGAGCAGAAGAGGTCAATGCTCTCCAGTGCAGGTGGCCCCAGAGACTATTGTATGCCTTCCCCCCCTTCCCATGATTCCAGGGGCAATCAGGAAAGTGCTGACAGAAAGGGCAGAGGTTCTGTTGGTAGCCCCTTACTGGCCCAGGTGTCCTTGGTTCGCCGACCTGGTGGGCCTATCAGTTGCCAGACCCTGGAGAATTCCCCTGCACAAGATCTTCCTCAGCCAGGGCCCGATCAAGCACCCAGATCCAGCCCGGTTTCAGTTGACCATCTGGCGCTTGAGTGGGGGATCCTGAAATGGGAGAAGTTTTCCACAAAGGTCATTCAGACCATCCTGGTGGCCAGAAGACCTTCCACGACCAGGATATATAACACAACCTAAGATAACGCAATCTAAGATTTTCTGCAGTTGGTGCACCAGTCACCAATTGGAACCTACTGTTGTTTCTGTTACAAAGGTATTAGAGTTCCTGCAGGGTGGGTTGGATAGAGGACTCGCCCCCAATACCTTGAAGAGACAGGTGGCTGCCTTGGCCTTGGTGATTTCAATCAAGGCCTCCACTACTCTGGCCCAACACCCTAGGGTGAAAGCCTTCCTTAGGGGAACCACAAATTTGAGGCCACCGGTGGTCCACCGCTACCCCACCTGGGATTTGCCTAAGGTCCTGCAGGCACTGACTTCTCCCCCATTTGAACTCTTGTGTAAAGTCTGCCTTCACCTTCTCATGTGCAAGGTGTCATTCTTGGTGGCCATTACCTCTTCCAGGTATATTTCGGAATTGGCAGCCTTATCCATCAGGAAGGATATGTGCATATTCCATGCAGACAGGGTGGTTCTGTGGTTGGACCCGACCTTCTTGCCCAAGGTCAACTCCTTATTCCGTTGTTCACAGGAGTTCATTTTGCCTAATTTCTGTCCTGAGCCTACCCATGCACTGAAGAAAAAATGGCACACCTTGGATATTAGGAGGGCTCTCCGTATTTACATTAAAACAACTTATTCTCTTAGGAGGATGGAAGCCCTGTTTGTTTCCTTTCAGCCATCAACTTTGGGTCTCAGAGTGACACCTTCCACAGTAGGTCGCTGGCTCAGAGCCTGCATTGCAAAGGCCTATGAGTTACAGAGCCTTCCTGTACCCAGGAGGATCACAGCGCACTCAAACAGAAGTGCAGTGACCACCGCAGACTGGGCATTTGTAGAGCTGTGATCTGGTCATCGGTGACCCCATTCATAAGACATTACAAAATTGACTCCTTTGCCTCAGTGGAGGTGTCCTTTGGAAGACGAGTCCTGCAGGGTGTGCATGTAGAGGTGGGGACCTCCAACCAATCCAGATCCCACTCGTAGGACAGCCATCAGACAGCTTTGGTATGTCGCATCCTGAATTCTCCCTTCAGCTCAGTGGAAAAGGGGTGTTCGTCCTACCTGAGCTGAAGGGAGAATCCAGTCCCACCCTGTATTCTGTCTGGTTGGAATAGGGAGAAAATGTCCCTTTTTTTTGCAGTATCAGCTGAACTATCTGTTTGAGGACAAGGACCAGCTGAATTTGCTTCAACGTCGTTCAGAATAGGGGACCATTACCAGGGGGTATATCCTCAGTTTTTCAACTCGGTCTGCAGAACTAGGAGACTAGAAACTACCCATCCTAGATTCTCCTTTCGTCTCCCCAAGAAGAATCATTCAGATAGGACCAATGCCTCTTTTCCAAACTTGAAGGGAAGCACTTGTGATATGATAAAAAGGGCTTTTTAAGAATTTAGATTGGATAACCTTCCCAGGTCAATCACCCTAATAAACACAGCTGTGCAATGTACACAACATTTGAGCAGTGACCTTCTTTTTACAAAACTTGTGAGTGCCTAGACTATCATTTTCCCCAGAGGCAAGAAAAGTCTTGATTGGTCCTTCAGGCCACCTGCTCCCAATTTTAGCTGCACCTTTCGTGCTGGAGGAAGAGAAAGCAATTCCCAGAAAATGAAAAGATTTGACCCTTTCCATTTGATTACCATTTACTTTGCACCGATAGCTGTGGCTCACAGGTCTCTTAGTAAAAGGCATGACCTTTGTGGAGTAACTAATAAGAATATTTTTTTTAAATGAAAACATAAAAGCAATGGACTTTTTCTTTTATTTTATTTACAAGGACTAGGGATATCCAGGCATTATAGGAAGCCTATCCTCTTGGACATTAGGCCTTGGAAAAACTCATCATCCTTCCTATCAGAATGAAACTGCATTTCTTGGTATGTCCATGAGTCAAAAAAAAGAATTATTTTAGGAGTGTTTCTTTCCTTAAAAAAACAAACAAACAAAACACTTTGATCGTGGTTCTCATTAGCCCTTGTATTCACTTGCCTTTAATTCCCTCCAATGCTCTTAGTTTCTGCTCTTAGTTCAGAATAGCTGTGTGGGGCATCACTTTTTCCTGTCTGTCTGTCTGCTTGCTTGCCTCTCTCATCTCTCATCTTTCACCTCTCATCTCTCATCTCATAGTTGTCACCCATTGTTCTTTGCCTTGCCTCTGGTCCTTTGGAAAATAAGTTGTCCCCTTCCTCTTTGTGGCAGCCCCTCAAATACTGCAATATTGCTATCATGTCTCTCTTGGTCCTTCTTTTCTCTTGATTGGCCTCAATTCTTGAATAGAATTGAATACTCAAATAGAGTATTTCTATAGAAAAGAATACTCAATTCTTGCAATCATTCTGTATATGTTCTTGTCTCCAGGCCCCTTAATTATCTTAGTTGCTCTTCTTTGCATTTTTTCCAAAGCCTCAACATGTTTTTGGAAAGTGGTGACCAAAACTGGATGTCGGATTCCAAGTGTGGTCTTACTAAGGTTTTATAAAATGGTACTAATGCTTCACGTGATTTTGATTCTATGACTCTGTTTATACAACCAACCAAGGATTGTATTAGCTTGTTTGGCTGCTGCTGCACACTGTTGGCTCATGTTTAAGTCATTATCCACTAGGACTATAAGGTCCCTCTCACAGTTAACATTTTTGAGCCAGGTTTTGCCTAATCTATACTAATCTATACTTTGGTTTTTCCTACCTTGTGTAAAACATTGTTTTTCTCTGCATTTATTTGCCTGTTTGTTTATTGCACATTAACATAACATGCAACTGATCTCTTCAAGTGCCCTGAGCAGCAAATTTATGTGCAACTAAAGTGGACATTTATTATCTTCCATGTAATTGTAACCAAGGCTGCCTGCAAACTATTATTTAGAGCTTGGTATTTATGGTGCGAGTTTGCAGGCAGACCAAAAAGAATTAGATAAGGCTCAGTGAAGTGCAACATCTTATTTCTGCCAAATGCCTAAAAAAAGAAAGATGGAGGAAATCCTTATTTAAGCTTTGGGAGGGCAGAATTCTGGGACCCATTTCATTCCTTTTGCCCTCTCATGAAAAAGCCAAATTGATTTGAGGGTTTGCTTTTAGGGAGATTCAGGGTTTCCCTCCCAAATATTTAAGCCTCCTTCCCTTTCAAAAGAAAGCTTTGGTGCAGTGAGGTGCTCTAGGAATCACAAAAGCAATGGGGGATTGCAATGAGAGTCACTGTATTGCTACCAATATTACAATAACAAAGATACTGTTTTATAGCTATTAGATTCCTGTGTACCTTGTGTGGAAAGTGTGAACAGTCATGAAGTCTATGAGTTACATTCAAAACAGGATCATGATATCAAAGAGGCTTTGTCTGAAGAAAAATAAGTCTGTGAAAAAACACCTGACTCTAACAAGACAAACACCAAGAAGAGTTTTTGAAATAAAAGATCATTCCCTAGACAAGAGATGCTTCTCATGGTATACAAGTGAGATGTCAGAAAACATGAAGGAGTCTCTTGCATGTGGTAGTAAATACCTGGATTATTCTATTAATAGTCCACACAGCTCATATAGTGATAAAGATACACTATAGCCCAAAGTTACCTAGCTCCCTATGTGTTTAAAGTTGGAAGTGGGACTCAGGACCTCCCAATGTTCTAGTCTAGTTTAGGGAAAGGAGAGGAGGGAAGGGAAGCAAGAGAAGGGAGGGAAAGGAAGGAAGCAAAAGGAGGGAGGGAGATAGGTAAGGAAGGAAGGAAAGAAGGGGAGGGAAGCAAGAGGAGGAAGGGAGGGAGAGAGGGAGAGAGAAAGAGAAGGAAGGAAGGTGACAGAAGCAAGAGGAGGCAGGGAAGGAAGGAAGGAAGGAAGGAAAGAAGGAAGGAAGGAAGGAAGGAAGGAAGGAAGGAAGGAAGGAAGGAAGGAAGGAAGGAAGGAAGGAAAGCCCATGTCACACTGGCCAATGGATGCAAAACGGACACAACGGATGAGAAAAATGTTCCATCCGTTGTTATCCGCTCTCAAAAGGGGCAAAAATTTGCATAACCGGAGCGGATAACACAGACGTGGGGAGAACGCAGGGCAGATGGAAAGCGGATGCGGAACGGAAGCCCAGCAGATGGGAGCGGATGGGAGCGGATGGCGCAACTGCAGGGCTTTCGGGGGGCCTCAGCAAAGCAGACACGGAACGGATACAGCGGATGCAGAACGGACGCTGAACGGATGAAGCGGATGCACAGCGGATGCACAGCGGATGAAGTGGATGCACAGCGGAAGCCTAGCAGATACACAGCGGAAGCAGAACGGATGTCGCGCGTTAATTGCGCATGCGGGGGGGAATTATTACATAAGCCCCCCGGATATAAAGGGAAGCAGCTCGCACATGGCCAGCATTCCGAGGAAAGACCTGCTGCTGGACACTTTGAGTTCCTTGCCTACCCTGCCAGCCCGCCTTCCAGCCAGCCTTGGTGCCTACCTGCCTGCCTGCCTGCCTTCCTGCCAGGCTTTCTGCCAGCCTTCCTGCCAGGCTTCCTGCCAGGCTTCCTGCCAGCCTTGGTGCTTGCCAGCCTCCCTGTCAGCCAGCAATCCCACAACCATGGGGAGGAAGCGAAAGCCTCAGCAACCTGCCGCCATCCCTGGCAGGACTCTGCTGGTGCTGGGGCTTCTGCTGTTGCTTACTCTGTTGAAGCTGCTCCTGGTCCTGCTCGACCTGCTCGACCTGCTCGTGCTCCTGGACTTGCTCGTCCTGCTCATGCTCCTGGTCTTGCTCGTCCTGCTCATGCTCCTGGTCCTGTTCGTGCTCCTGGACATGCTGGCCCTGCTGGTGCTTACTCTACTGCTTTTGATCCTGGTCCTGGTGTTCCTCCTGCTGCTGCTGCTGCTGCTGCTGCTGCTGATGATGATGATGATGATTATGATCCTGCTGGTGAGGATGATGATGCTGATTATGATCCTGCTGGTGAGGATGATGATGATGATGATGATGATGATGATGATCCTGCTGGTGCTGCTGCTGGTGGTGGTGGTGTGGAGGAGCAGCCCCTACTACCTGGGAGCCCCTCTGATGAGGGCCCATCTGGTCCTGCCAAAGGGAGGAAGAGGCGTATGTGACAACGGGAGAGGAGGCAATACTCCATTGCAGAGACGCATGAGGATGAGGTGCTGGAGTGGCTGAGAGAGAACGACTATCTGTGGCGGAAGGGACACCGGCTGTACAGGGACACCAAGCGGAAGCAGGCTGCTTGGAGAGAGAGGGCGGAGAGTATGGGTTACACTTCGGAGGTGCTCCTCGGCTGGTGGAAACATATGCACACCTGGTCCGGGAAGCTGCACCTGAAGAAATCTGGCCAGGCCACTGTGAAGCTGACAGACAGAGAGACCTACGTCATGGCCAGGTGCAGCTTCCTGGAGAGTGAGATCCGCCACCGAGGAGTGCCAGCAATCCCTCTCACTCCCCTCTCTCTCCGGCAGCCTGTTGCCACCCAGTCCTCTTCCGGCCGAGAGTCAGTCCCTGTCTCCAGGCAGGGTTCTGTGGAGCGTGCCACGGTGGAGAACCCGCGGACAGGTGTGGTAAGCGTGGTGGAGTGCGTAGAGGACTCCCTGATGCAGTGGGAGAAAGGAGACATTGAGTCCACCACAGTCCTAGCCGCATCCACCCCCCCCAGCTCCACCTCCGCAGAAAGGCAGAGAGCCGGACAGCTGGAGGGGCAGAGCCACAATGTCCTGCTGGAGATCAGGGACACTATCCGCACCAGCATAGATCTCCTCTCTCAGCTGGTCCACACCGACTCCTCATTCTCCAACCGCCAGCCCTTCCTCACCTATGTCAACCAGACCCTCAAGGAAATGGCGGATCCACAGTACCAGCAGGTGAAGGACCAGATCACCCAGCTGCTTCACAACCCTCCAGATCCAGAGGAACTTGCTCCCACCCAGTCCAGGCCTGCTCCTCCACCCCAGGTGATGTCCCTCCCATTCCAAGGCTTCCCACAGCCCCTCACCTACCAGGGCTACGGCTACCAGGAGGTTCAGCAGCACAGGCAGCAGCCCTTCCAAATCCAGGCACAGAGTCATCGGGTGACACCGTTGCCACCTGTTTCACTGATGCCACCGATGCCAATGATGCCACCGACGACAGCAATGCCACCCACGCCAATGATGCCACCGATGACAGCGATGCCACCCACGCCAGTCCTCACCCAGCTGCAGAGCAGACACCCCACTACATTACTCCTTCCTCCACTCCACAGCCAAGCCCGGCCTCAGTACATCTGTCATCAGTACTGGGGCTGACACCCCATGGCATGGAGGAAGGACCTCTCAGCATCGCAGGGCTGAGCCAGCTGTCTGAGACCTTTCTCAACACACCATCCCCTGTTGTCTTCTTGAGGCCAGGCACTCCAGCACCACCCACCACCACAGCACCTGGACCCTTCACCCCTGAGACTGGGCACACCTCCAAGTGACCAAGAAGAGTGCCAGAGACTGGCTAGCTCGCTACCTGTGGACTTTATTTGGACACTTGACTTGGGTCATTTTTTTTTTACAGCTTGTTGTTCAATAAAGTTTATCTTTGATTCACACACTTGCTTCATTGCTTTTTTTTAATTAAGTCTTGGTGGAAACTTTAAGAATTGGCTTAAGCCTTTGCAAGATTGTGGGATGGGTTAAGATAGCAGTGGGGTGGGCAGGGATACCTGTGGAATGAGCAGGGATACCTTTGGGATGGCTAATAGCTGTGGGATAGATAAACCTCCAGTGCAAGCATAGTGGGACTGTATGGTCCACCCTCCCAGGTGCCATACCTATGGGCCTTTATTATCATTAATAATGTAATCAATCATCCACACATGTCAACACAAACACAACTCTTTATTAAACACCCT
Source organism: Laticauda colubrina (assembly GCA_015471245.1). Classification (NCBI taxonomy): domain Eukaryota; kingdom Metazoa; phylum Chordata; class Lepidosauria; order Squamata; family Elapidae; genus Laticauda; species Laticauda colubrina. Next base: position 9,303,870 of record BLBF01000073.1, on the reverse strand, counting down.
GTTCATTATAGGCCCACCCAACATACATGGCCCAATCTCATCCGTGTGATGAGACAGGCTGAAGGAAGCATCCATTAAGCATCTACCATCCTGTCTTGCCACTCCACCGCTCCAGCTGGGGAGTTGCACCAGTGTTTCAGGAGGTTGCACTGCTTCTTTCCTTCCCGTGAGGCTCTGTTGTGGCCTTGCACATCCTGAGTGTCGATCAGATTTTGCCCTTGCCTCCATTCCCCAGGCTCCATGTCCCCATTGCCTTGTTGACGGTCCACGAGCCTGTTCTGCAAGACTGGGTAGCGGGTGCCCATGAGATTGTGCAGGATGCAGCAAGCTTCCACGATCCTCCTCATGGTCTCTGGGCGATACTGCATGGTGGTGAGAAGTACCTGGAACCTGTTGGCCAGGATGCCAAAGGCGTTCTCCACCACCCGCCTTGCCCTGGACAGCCTGTAGTTGAAGATCCTCTCTTCACGGGTGAGGAGTCTGGAAGTGTATGGCTTCATGAGGTAGGTTCTGAGGGAGAAGGCATCATCCCCCACGATGAAGTAGGGCACATCTTGCGTGTCGTTGGGCAGGGGGTCTGGATCTGGGAAGCCCATGATGAGGTTGCCTTCCAGCCCCTCCTTGAGGTGACTGGCGTTGTATACCTGGGCATCTGAAGATGAGCCGTAGCCTGAAGCATCAAGGTACATGAACTTATAGTCAGCATCGACCATGGCAAAGAGGATGATGCTGAAGAAGTCCTTGTAGTTGAAATAAGTGGACCCCGACTTGGCTGGAGCTTTGCAGGCCAAGTGCTTGCCATCTATGGCTCCAATGGTGTGGGGGAAGTTCCACCTCTGATACCACTGCTCTGCAACTTTCTTCCAGCCTTCTTCAGTGGAGGGGCACTGGAGGAGCTCCTCCTTGTATTCTTCGATGATGGCCTGCACCACTTCTCTGACCACAATGCTGATGGTGTTGTGTGGCACCCTCCAGCCGTACTGTATGCTTTTGTAAGTGGTCCCTGAGGCCAGGTGGCGCAGAGTGAGTGCCACCTTGAGCCCAGGTTCCAGGTTGGGCTGGAAGTTGGTGTTTGCCTTGGTCAACCTGGGTGTCAGGCGCTGCAGAACTTCATCAAACATGGCTAGAGGCATCCTCATGAAGTTCTGGAACGCCCGAGTGTCTTCGTTCCTGAGCTCCACCATCAGCTTGTTGTACAGTCCGTACTCTGCTCTTCTCCTGATCCATTTTCGGACCCAGACACTTCTTGGCCGCCTCTTTTTCTTCCCGTAGTAGAGTTCACAGAGCCTGTAGATGGCTTCGTACTGTTGCAGAAGGATGGTGGCTGCCAAAAGGACTGTGGTACGATCCACAGTGGACATGACTGGATGCTGTGGAAGAGCAAGAGTCAGATGAAGGCTGCAGAGGTCTGCACAGGTGGGCTGCTGGTCTGAAAGTGAGATGCAGACGAGTTGCTCCCCCTTTTTATAGGCAGTGTAGGTGTCCCTTTGCATCCTCTAGGCATCCTCTAGGCATCCTTAATATCCAAGATAGGTCCCCTCTGTGAACGTTTTTTCCATTTTAAATGCTTTGTTTCCACTAGGCATCAATTCTGCATCCGTTCTGCATCTGTTCCACGTCTGTTCTGCTTCCTCCCCGCGTCCAGGCGGATGCGAGTTGCGTGGATGTGCAGCGGACGCCAAGCGGATATAGCGGATGCGTAGCGGATGTGTAGCGGATGCAGGATGGATGAACTGGATACATTTTCCGTGCAAAAGTTTTATGCAGCCCAAAACTTTTGGAGCGGATGAAATGTCCATAAACAGGTGCTGGACGGATAGAGAGGATGAAAAACGGAGGCAGTGAGTACAGAACGGATACATCGCATTAATCAACGGATGGCTAGCTTTTTTGTCCGTTTTACATCCTCTTTGCATCCGTTGGTTCAGTGTGACATGGGTTGAAGGAAGGAAGGAAGGAAGGAAGGAAGGAAGGAAGGAAGGAAGGAA
>BLBF01000073.1:9272694-9292956 GCA_015471245.1 Laticauda colubrina | reverse complement strand
TCTATCTATCTATCTATCTATCTATCTATCTATCTATCTATCTATCTCTATTTATCTGTCTATCTATCTATTCACTTTGCATACCACCTATATATTGTAGCTCAAAGCCCGATAATAATAGGAAAAAGCTGCACATACTCTCCCTTGAGTAATGTAAATCACAATCAAATTAGGATTTAGTAAACAAAATCTGCTATTGCCTTATTAGTCCTTAGCATTCATTTAAGATGTTCTAAAGAAAAATCAGCCAGACAAATCCTTGTTCTTCATGGTTGAAAGACATCACACTTTGTCTCCAAAGTTATAAATCCACATTAACAAGAAACACTTCTTTATTGACTGATTGTGAACCAAAGGCAGGGTGTGTGTGTGTGTGAAAGAGAGAGAGAAAGAACATTAATTTTGAGAATGATTTATGTGCATAATGTCATCATGTACTTGTCAACCAAAGTAGTTTAAATTTAAAATCTCCTTAAGAGTAATTGGACAGAAACATCTGTGTCCTCCAGAAGTTATGACAGTATGAAAGTAACTTTCCAAATATGTGTAAGCAAAGATTATTTCAGAAACAGCTTGCTAATCAGCCACAATATGGTGACCCAGTTCTCTGACAAGCTAGCATCATTAAACATGCTTGTATACAGCATCTGTGTTTTAAAAACAAAAGCAAAAATAAAAGAGATCCAATATTCTTTGAGAGGGAATATGCAAAAAAGGATGGAATCAAACATCCTGCACAAAGAGCAACAATCTGTTATTCCCAGCAGTGAAACAAAGCCTTCTATATCAGCAGAATTAAGCATCAGAAAATTCAACAACTTTGATTACTTATTGGACAAATTAGCCCAAACAGAACAGAGTGGATGAAAACCTCTAGATTTCTTTGACACAACTGACTTCGAATCAGCACAAGAAACCAAGGCCAGAATGATAATGAAGCAAGGATGATTTTTAAAACGGATTGTCCGTGATAGTCCTTGTTCAGACATTGAGATATAATGGAAAACAGTTTTCCTGGTATACAAACAAGCCTCAGTGTTCATATGTTCACTGCTTTACTGTTTTTGTCTCCAGTTTTATGTCCCAGAATTTAAAAACTTACAAAATTGGGATATCCTGTGGGAACAAACCAGAATAAAACAGATTGCAAAACCTAACTGGCTGGTTTACCTCAGAAAGAATGGCTTAAAGGGAAATCTGTAGTGAGATATGGTTTTGCTCCAATTTAATGAAGTGATGGAGTATCTACACTTCTGAATAGTTTGCCTGCAGAAGTTGTAGATGCTCCATCACTGAAGCCTTTCAAGATGAGACTGGACAACCATTTGTTTGAAATAATATAGGGTCTCCTAGTTGACTAAGGGTTGGACTAGAAGACCTCCAAGGTCCCTTCCAATTCCATTATTCTATAATATAATCATGAGTCCTCAAAATTTGGAAAAGAACCAGATTCAGGTTGCTCATTTGTCACTATAAATAATTCTGAGGAGACATTTTCTGTGAAAAGAAATCTTGCACTAAAAACTCACTTTCCACTCTCTTGATGGGCAAAGCAGATAGTATAAGTTCAGAATGTGCTGTGGCTGAATCACTTTTTTCCCACACACTGAAAATCCATGTATCCATGAATATTTATTTCTTCAGGTTTTCTGTCCTTCCCACAGGAGATTCTTCTGATGTCTCACCAAGTTTACCTCACTGAATAAACAAAGAGAGAAAGAGAGAGAAAGGGAGGGAGGGAGGGAGGGAGGGAGGGAGAGAGGGAGAGGGAGGGAGAGAGAGAGATAGAAGGCTGAGTTAACCCACATAATCAGTGAACCCATTGCAGAGTTATTGAATTTTGCTTGCAAAAACTTGTGGAAACCCTCTCTTGGATCACTGCAACTGTGGGATGGCCTTAGGCCTCTTACTTCTCACCATTCTAAAAATTTCCAACTTCGTTAAAGTCAAGTATGCCTTATGGCATGTGACATTCAACTGGTTTTTAAAAAAGCCATTCATAACCCTTGCCACTGTGCAATGTCCAGGAGCCTTATTCACCCAATAAGTGTGAAATATTTATCATTAAAGGTACACAAGCTGAATGACAAGGCTTCTATTAAAACCGAAACGCCTCCCATCCTTTCAACTTACAAAGTGTTTGGTTTTTGTTCTGCTGAGACATTATAAAATCAACAGCATTCAAGGCATGCTGCAGCTGATTTAGACCAAGTTATTCTGGAAGACCTGGATGTATTCCAGAGCTATCTGAATTCCAGACTGAAAAGATTTCAATCTGGCAAGGGGTTTGTTTAAAACAACAACCTCTCAAACTGCCTGCAATATTCCTATATGGTTTGGTCTTAGGATGAATCAGTTTTCAGCCTGGGAAATGTATTGAATGTTGAAAAACAAATCTGGCTCTAGGTTCTGCCTCAGTTTATCTTTCCAACAAGCAACTGAGTCAGAAGATCATTTAAAAGAAGTTTATTAGGGCACCATAAGAAAGGCTGAGCGCCAAAGAATGGAGGCCTTTGAACTATGGTGCTGAAGAAGACTCCTGTGAGTTCCTTGGACTGCAAGGCGATTCAAAAGGTCAATCCTAGAGGGGATCAACCCTGACTGCTCTTTAGAAGGCCAGATCTTGAAGATGAAACTCAAATACTTTGGCCACTTAATGTGAAGGAAGGATTCATTGGAGATGAGCCTAATGCTGGGAAAGATTGAAGGCAATAGAAGAAGGAGACGACAAAGAATGAGGTGGCTGGATGGAGTCACTGAAGCAGTTGGCGTGAGCTTAATAGACTTCAGAAGATGGTAGAGGACAAGAGAGCCTGAAGGAACATTGTCCATGGGGTCACGTTGGGTCGGACATGACTTTGCAACTAACAACAACAACAAAGTAGGATCTCTCTATTAAAAAAAAAGGAAGAAACAAACCCCATGTTTCACTCCTTTTTATAGTTAATACAACAAAGAAATTGCAAGAGGAAAGTTGATTGGACAGAATAAAAGTCACCTCCCCTTTGCATAGGAAATGAGTTATATGTAGTGAAAAAAGTTACATATTTGCATCCCATAATATCACACATGTTCATTAAAATAGTCTGATACCAGAAGGGATGTAATTGTAAGGAAAAAGTTTGTTTAGAGTTCATGAAAGAGATAAGCCAGACCCCCAAGTTGGACTAACAAATTGTTCTTATCCAGCTTGTTTATCGCTTTAGGAATGTTAAAAGCTGATAAATCTGAACATCATTTTAAAGGAGAGAAAATAAATTAAATTAAAATACAAGGTAACTATGTTAGCAAACAAATAACAAAATCCATATTATTTGCCCCTCAGGTGGAAATGAAATCCATATCTTTTTGACACAAACAAAATCAGCACAACAAAACTGTACACGATCAAGATCATTGTCCAGAAAAAGGGGCAGGGAGAAGGAAATAAAGGAGACCTTTACTAGCTTTAAAAGAAAAATGATGAAATCTTAAGCAAATTGTGCATGTGTTGGAAATGACAGAGGCTGATCTGTTCAGTCTCTTATCCCACAGCTTCAGGCATATTTAGCTCTCCGACTTATGGAGGGGGACGGAGTTTATCAGGAAACTGCCAGTGTACACAATCTTGGGAGACCAAATTATGCCCTTGGATGATGTTCAGATACTTCTGAATGAATTCAAAGCCAAGAGACTTAGTTGCATGAAACAGAGCATAAATGATGTTTACTCCCCTGCTTTCTCTGTTGCAGACCCTGTCTGAGGCCAAACCTGATAAAACTCTCTGCGCCATTCTTGTCATCACCTATCACCACACACTGCCATGCAAGGCAACTTTTAACTCAACACAGGGCAGTTTTTTCTGTGGGTAGGGATGCTGAATAATCCTGTGTTTAGACACCTGTTAAGGAGTGGACCTTCCAAAGACAGAAGTAGCAGGCATACATCTACATGAAGGAAAGTATGCAGTGGAGTAGCCCAAGGCTCTGTTTTAGGCCCAGTACTCTTCAACATCTTCATCAATGACTTGGACAAGGGGAACTCATCAAATTTGCAGATGACACCAAGCTGGCGGAAATAACAAACACTCTAAAAGATAGGCTTAAGATACACAAGGATCTTGACAGACTTGAACATTGGGCGCTATCTAACAAAATGCAATTCAATGGTGAAAAAAGTAGTTCTACATTTAGGCAAGAAAAATCAAATGCACAGGTACAGTAGAGATGGTACCTTGTTCAATAGTAATAACTATGAGAGGGATATCAAAGTCCTAGTGGACAACCATTTAAACAAGAGCCACCTGTGTGCAGCTGCTGCCAAAAAGGCCAATACAGTTCTAGGCTGCATTAACAGAGGGACAGAATCAAGATCATGTGAAGCGTTAATACCACTTTATAATGCCTTGGTAAGGCCACACTTGGAATACTGCATCCAGTTTTGGTCATCATGATGTAAAAAAGAAAGAGTGCAGGGAAGAGCAGCAAAGATGATTAGGAGACTGGAGGCTAAAACATATGAAGAATGCTTGCAGGAACTGGGTATGTCTAGTTTTATAAAAGAAGGACTAGGGGAGACATGACAGAAGTGTTCTAATATTTGAGGGGCTGTTACAGAGAAGAGGGAGTCAACTTATTCTTCAAAGCATCTGAGGGTAGGACAAGAAACAATGGATGGAAACTAATCAAGGAAAGAAGCAACCTAGAACTATGGAGAAACTTCCTGGCAAGAACAATTAAACAGTGGAACAACTTGCCTCCAGAAATTGTGAATGCTCCAACACTGGGAGTTTTTAAAAAGATGTTGGATAACCATTTGTCTGAAGTTTCCTGCCTAAGCAGGGGGTTGGACTAGAAGGCTTCCAAGGTCCCTTCTAGCTCTGTTATTCTATTGCTATAACATCTTTACCATGTGGAACCCTGGAACCCAAAGACCTGGAGTTCTCTTCCTGGACATAGTTTTTGAGCTTGTTGCTAAGATGTACGAGCCAAAATATAAGATCAAGAACTTTAATCTCTGAGTAACAGCCACTCAGCCAGTTAAAAACAGAAGGAAAACAAGACAGATCTGATCTGTTGTATTGGGGTCACTTTCTTGATCATAATCCTTGACTGTTTCAAGAAATAGGTTAGACTGGAAGCTGGGAAACAAATATAACTCTCCGATTCTAATTTTCTTTTTTACAGAAAAACAAAATCGATAGTTCAGGTTTTCAGCATATCCTATCTAGGATTCTCGACTAAAAATAGTTTGCTTTGGTTTTAAATCAAAAGAGCATGAACCATAAAAGGTAAAATTTGTCTCGCTCCTAAGTTAAAAGTATGACACTAATAAATATCAGAATTAGTCATGCCTATATTTTTTAATCAACGCTTTTTGGCAGTTGAAAAGGAAATCCTTTGATTTTCCAGCACTTGTTGCTATTTATTCTGAAATAATTTAAATATAGTACATCTTCTCCTCTCTGCTTCTCTCTGTCTCTGTCTCTGTCTCTGTCTCTGTCTCTGTCTTCCTTCCTTCCTTCCTTCCTTCCTTCCTTCCTTCCTTCCTTCCTTCCTCTCTCTCTCACATGACTGAGCTACATAGCATTATAATGTCATGCCTTTTCAACCAATCATAATAGATCTGGAAGGGACCTTGAAGATCTTCTAGTCCAACCTCTTTCTCAAGCAAGAGACCTACAATTTCAGACAAGTGGCTGTCCAGTCTCTTTTTAGAAACCCCCAATGATGAAGCACCTACAACTTCTGAAGGCAAGCTGTTCCACTGTTAATTGTTCTCACTATTAGGAAGTTTCCCCTGAATTCAGGTTGCTTCTTTCCTTGATTAATTTCTATCCATTGTTTCTTGGTTAGCCTTCTGGTGCTTTGGAAAATAAGTTGACTCCCTCTTCTTTGTGGCAGCCCCTAAAATGCTGGAATACTGCTGTCATGTCACCTTCTAGTCTTTCTTTTCTGTAGACTAGCCATACCAAGTTCCTGCAACCGTTCTTCATAGGTTTTTTCTCCAAACCCTTAGTTGCTTTTCCCTGCACTTTTTCCAAAGTCTCATCATCTCAGATGGATGCAGTATTCCAGGTATAATTCTACAGCTCCTATCATTAATGGACCTTAGAATGTTAATTGGGAAATATGGTGCATCATCCATCACATCTGCTATACAAGCCAACGTAGTAGGCAAGGATGAAACACACTGACCGAGAGAAATGATGTAGCAAGACCTGTCGCCTAATTGTACCAAGGGAAGAACTTGTTTCTTTAGCTCTATCTACAATGTTTTTGCTTGAAAGACATTTTTAACCATAATGAATTCAGTGGTCAACTTCAGCATGAGTACATTTTAAAGAATAATATATACTGATAGCTACTGTATATAAGGTATTTAATTATCTCATTACACTCTTTAGCCAGGCTGATGATCATATTTTGTCTTCAAGAGATGGAACTTAGTTTATATATATATATATTAATTTATTTTTTTTTCTTGTATCTGCCTCCAGGATCTCAATATGGAAAATTATTTGCTTACCCTTCTTAGGTGTGATGGACTTTGCAGCTTAATAGGCATGACATCAGTTTGTATCCACAATTGCCATTCCTTCTTTGGCCTAGGATTTTTTTCTGACAACTTTGCAAAGGGGAAGAGTGATTATGTCTGCCAAAGATGTCTGACTGATGTAAACTGGTTTGTGAAGAAGATTTGAATTTCAGGGGTTTTTTTTTAAAGAAAGAATGTCTGATAGCTCAAGTTAATGAAATTCCCTGGATTTTAAAAAGAATGAAGAAACGATAAAATATAACGTGGGGGAAAAAAACAGTCTGAAATCATGCTAGATTTAGGCTGGCCTATTAGATAAAAAAATAAAACTAAGGTTCCCTAATTCAGGCTCAGCTCCTTGTGACTTCACTATATTAGCTATAGAACCTGTTCCATTTGGATAATAAAATATGCGAGACCGGTATCCCAACAAACAACTCTTTATTTAACAGTATAGTAACTTGTAACAGAACATTTGCCAAAGCCATGACAGCCCTTCTTATAGCGGCTGCTCGCAGCTTGTGGCCAATGAGGCGGGCCAATCAGAATGGTGCTTAATTGATCAATCCAAGAGCGGCCTTTTTGGCCAATCAGTTTTAGTTATTTGGAGTCTTCTAATTTCCATACACAACACCCCCTTGGTTTTGTCCAACGTGCGTGACATAGTCATGCAGGTAGGTGGGGCTTTTGCAGGTCCTACTTGACCAGCGCAGCTCAGTCTCATCGTGGTCTTCCATTGGTTCAGACAGGATCGCTTTTTCTCCGCGTCTTCTCCATGGAACCTCCTGGAAGGGTGAGTCAGCCTTTCCGCTCCTGCCTGGGTCTTTCTGGCCTGTAGAGGTGGCTCTGCGGCTCCCTCCTGGTTTGTCCGGGTTGGTCAAGCCGGCCTGGCTGTCTCCTTCTAGGAAGGCCTCGCCTGCTACCAGTTCTCTCCTCCAGAGGTCGTCTATGGGTAAGTGCTCTTTTTGTTTTATCAGAGTTTCTAATTCAGGTTTGTGTTGTGTGTTTTGTCATGTTATTGGTGGTTCATCTCTCCCTTTTTTATTATTTTGTGTTTTCCCCCCCCTCCTCGGTTGTTTTTGGATTGTTCATTGGTGTTTGCGGCAGTGCTGTAGTATTTCATTCCAATGTCCTAGAGCGAAGCTGGTTGATGTGCCGCTTCCATGTTCTGCCGTTGTCTAGTGCGAGTCGGTATGACTGGGGCCCTGTGATTTGAGTAACTGTGGCTGGAAGCCATAATGGGTCCCCGGTAAGATTTTTTGCATAGACTAAGTCACCAATAGCAAAGGAGCGATATTTACTTGAGGAGTCAGGGTTTTTTTTTACAGGTATAAGTGGGGTGTAGTCTAGGTAGGAATGCAGTTTTCTACCCATGAGGAGTTCAGATGGGCTTTTGTTGGTGGTTGTGCTAGGGGTGATATGCTGAATTGTCAACAGTTTGTTAAGTTTATCTTGGACGTCCCCCGTGTCTAGTTTGTCTAGGGCCTCTTTAGTATAACAAACCATGCATTCAGCTTGTCCATTCAAAGCTAGATGAGCCAGCGCTGTTAGGGCATGTTGGATGTCCTGCACAGCCAGGTATTGCTCGAAGGCTAAATCAGTAAACTGGGGGCCATTGTCAGAGGCTACTACATCTGGCAGTCCATGAGTAGCAAAAAGTCTGTTCAATTGTTTTATGACTGCTTCAGTAGTAGTGGACGCCATAAGGATAACCTCTAACCAGTTTGAATAAGCATCAACAATTATAAAATATGTGTTCCCTTTCATTGGCACAGCAAAGTCAATATGAAGTCTCAACATGGGCCTCTGGGAGTTTCCCATTCCAGGACTTGTGCAAGAGGAGGGGTAAGCCTTGATTTTTGGCAGTCATGGCATGTTGCCACCCATTTTTCAATGTCTTTGTCCAGCCCTGGCCACCAGACGTAACTCCTGGCCAGGGCTTTCATTTTTACTATGCCCGGGTGTTCCTCGTGCAACATGCACAACACTTCCTCCTGCAACTTTTTTGGAATTACCACCCTGTCTCCCCAAAGTATACAGCCCTTTTCAATGGACAGTTCAGTCTGCCAGGTGCGAAAAGGTTTAAAAGTCTCACCTCTATCCTCATCCGGCCAGCCCTTACCTACCCAATGCAGGATTTGAGCTGTCATCGGGTCTTTCCCAGTAGCTTTAGCAACGTCTGCTGCGGTTAGTGGTAGATTCTGCCATGTCTCGATCTGAAGAATGGAGATGGTAGGAGTTGGGTCACCTTCCTTGTCGGGCAGTGGGGAACGGCTCAAGGCATCCGCATTGGTGATGGTCTTTCCTGTGTGATGGATGAGTGTGTAATTGTATGCAGCGAGGAATTCTGACCACCACGTCATTCTTGGCAATAGGATGTTCGGGGTTGGTTTGTTCCCTGCCAGGATCCCTAGCAGGGGTTTGTGGTCTGTTATAATAGAAAATATCCTACCATATCGGTATTCGTGGAATCTTTTGACGCCTGCTATGATTGCGAGGGCTTCTCAGTCAAGTTGGCTGTAGTTCCTTTCAGATTTTGACAGCATTTTGGAATAGAAGGCGATTGGTGCTTCTCTGCCGTCTGATAGCTTGTGGCTCAGTATGGGGCTGATTCCAAAAGGCGATGCATCACAGGTGACTGTCAGTGGCAGGGTGTTGCTGTATTGTATTAAAACGGTGTTGGATATTAATAAGTCCTTAATGTTTTGGAATGTTGCTTGTTCTCGGTGGCCCCAATTCCAGACAGTTTTTTTTGTCTAATAGTCAATGTAATGGCTCTGCTATGGTTGCCTTTTGAGGCAGGAAGACATTGTAGAAGTTAATGAGACCTAAGAACACTTGTAAGTCTGTTTTGTTCTTAGGCCTGGGTGCGTCTTTAATCGCCTTTATTTTCTTTTCAGTGGGGTGTATCCCTTGCTCATCTATAAGGTAGCCTAAGATTTCAACTTGATTGGTGGCTAGTTTACATTTTTCTCTTTTGACCTTAAGCCCCGCCTCCCTGAATCTTCACAAAACTTCTCTCAGTCTATTTTCTAATTGGTGTTTATTTTTTGCTGATACTAATACGTCATCAAAATAGGGAATGACTCCTTTTATTCCATTTAGGAGGTGCTCCATGAGGCTTTGGAAAATGCGTGGGGCAATGCTAACACCAAATTGAAGTCTGTTACATTTGAATGCCCCTCTGTGCATGACTATAGTCTGTGCCTCTGCAGTTTGGGGGTCAACCAGCAGCTGTTGATATGCTTGAATGAAATCAAGCTTCGCAAAAAATTTTCCTCCCCCTAATGAATGCAACAGGTGTTGAACTACTGGAACAGGATATGTGCTTTGCTGGAGTGCATGATTTAGAGTAGCCTTATAGTCACTACAGATGTGCACTGACTCATATGGTTTGACAGGAGTCACGATGGGAGTTTCCCATCTGGCATGGTCAATTGGCTCTAATCACCCCTTGTGTGATGAGTTTGTTAAGCTGCTCATCTATTTTCAGTTTTAAAGCAAAGGGAACTAAACACCTTTGAGCCTGGTGGGAGCTATCTTAGGGTCTAGGCTGAATGTTATTGGAGTTCCCTTGTACTTGCCTAGGGTCCTGTCGAATACATCCCGGAACTCTTGCAGCAGGCTCTCCTCCCAATTAGTCTCAGCGATGCTGTTAATCCTGGTCACTCTGATTCCCAGGGGCATGAACCATTCAATACCCAGCAGGCTAGGGCGATCACGGTCAACAATTGTCAGAGGAAGTACTTCAGTGTGGTTTTTGAATTCTATTAGGAAATGTCCAAGACCCACTACCGGGATTCGGTTTCCCTGGTAATCTTTAAGTTTTAGCTTTTGCTGTTCCAGTTCTCTTTGCTTGATGTCTGGTATCAGGTTTCTGATAGTGTTCCAGGATACCATTGACAGGTATGATCCGGAGTCCACTTCCATCTCACAGGGCTTTCCTTCGATTTTCACATTTATTCGGACCTTTTTTGCATTTGCTGCCCTGGCATTTCTGATGATTATTGTTTGATGTGTTTCTTCTCTATCGTTCATTCACTGGTTTCAGTTCTCTCAGCTCCATCAGCTTCCAGCTTGTCTCTCTCTGTTTCTCGGGGGGGGGGTGCTGCCGTGTCTTTCAATGCTGCCTGCACCCTTGCAATGTCCCCCCGTTTCTCACAAAATCTGCAAAGGGCATCCAGGAATCTGCATTTGGAGCGTGGGTGATACCCTCCACACCCAGCACACTGGAATTCTCACCTTCTTCCTCTTTTTTCCCACCATTTTCTTTCTGACTGAAGCCTATGTATGTCTTCGTTGTCATCATCTGTCACTCTGGGAGTCAAGGTCTTCATGGTGGGTAGTCACTGTGGGCTGTTTTTGGTTTCCTTCCACCTTCTTTTCTCGGGTTTGGTTTGGTGGTTCTGCATTTGTTGAATTCATCTGTTGCAAGGTGGCTGTGGATTTCTTGGCTGCTTCAGCAGCGGTGACTTCTGCGATGGCCTCAGACACTGTGATATTCGGTCTGTTTAACAGCTTGCTTTGGAGCGTAGTGTCTTTCAATCCCAGGGCCACACGGTCTCTCATGGCTTCGTCCATGTTCTGAAATTTGCAAGCTCCCCCAATATTTCTTAGGGCTTCTACGAAATCTCCGATGTTCTTGTCTTCCCATTGGTCTCGTTTATAAAATTTGTGCCTTTTGATCAGATTGGAGACCACAGGCATGTAATGGGCTCTTTGCATTCAGTATAATTCTGGCCATGTCATCTGTTTTATGTCCCGCGGGTTTGGCTGACACCTTGGCCATTTTGAAAATGACAGGGCCACAGTGCGTGAGGAATACAGCTCTCTTCCTCTGGTCGGTTATTTCTTGTAGCTCGTTGCTTTCCAAGAACATCAGAAAGTGGTCAATGTATGACTCCCAATCTTCTTAGGCTAGGTTGAATGGTGCGAGCGGTGCATTGTTACCAGCCATATTGGTTGCTCGGTTCTGGTTGCCGCATGCTTTGGTCTCACTCTTCTAGGACAATCCCACCTTCGTCGCCAGTGTTCCATTTGGATAATAAGGTACACGAGACCAGTATCTCAACAAACAACTCTTTATTTAACAGTATAGTAACTTGTAATGGAACTTTTGCCAAAGCCGCGGCATCCCTTCTTATAGCGGCTGTTCATGGCTTGTGGCCAATGACAGCTTTTTAAGAATTCCCGCCTGCAGGCCTCTACAAGCTTTGTAGGCTGAAATCTAGCCCTGTTTCATCACTTCAGGTATTTTTTTGAAAAACAGAAAGTGACAAAACAGGGCTAGATATTGGCCTACAAAGCTTGTTGAAGCCTGCAGAAGCCTTCCTCAAGCCTTTAGGAGGTCGAAAAAGGCCTCAAACTGGCCAAAAATCAGCTGCGAGGAATGGTACAAGTAAAGGGGGCAATGGGGATGGGTGGGTGGATGGATTGCACACTCATGCATAGGGGATGGGGTGTGTGTATTGCCTTCTAGGTGCTGGCATGCAAGCTCAAGCATCCAAGTGCATGCTCAATTTTTGGCACAGGAGCCCAAAAAGGTTAGCTACCACTGCTATAAAATATGGAATTGTTTCCCATTCAGTCTTTTGTTTTATTTCTAGTTTAATCAAGATTAGTCAGGAACATGACTAATGTTCAGTTGCTTGATCCAACTCAGAGCTGTCTGTAGCTTTGTGATACAATAATTATTTAAAGAGCTGTGGTTAGAACACAGTACTGCAGGCTACTTCTGCTAACTGCCAGCTGACTGCAATTTAGCAGTTCGAATCTACCAGGCTCAAAGTTGACTCAGCCTTCTATCCTTCTGAGGTGGTAAAATGAGAATTCAGATGGTTGGGGGCAATAGGCTGACTCTGTAAACTGCTTAAAGAGGGCTGTAAAGCACTGTGAAGTGGTATATAGGTCTAAATGCTATTGCTGTTGCTAAAGTGCTTAAAATATTTGGCTCTTCTGAATTTACTAGTAGAATGTGATGCTTAGTATATAATATTACTGCAAAATATGTGACTCGCCAAGCAAATAGTATAATTTTCCACCAATGCTTTACATCTCATTTAGAGATGTCCCAGGTGAGCCAGAATTAGTGAACTGTTTTTTATCTTCACAGATAGGTTTTTCAGACTTTTAATACAGTCAGTGAACATCAATTAACTGACTAACCAACCACAGTCAGAGATCAATGACAATGTTCTGGATCAGTGGGGGTGAAAGGCCAGAAGCTTCTGTCCCTCCTTTTGCTCAATATCTGTAATAAACAGGAATAAACTTTGTTGTGTCATTCTATAGTTGTGATGAATTGATTGTGATGATGATGATGATGATGATGATGATGATGATGATGATGATGATGATGCAAAGTTCTGGTGAATGGTAGATGAGATGATGTTTCCATTGGTTTTTACGCTGATGTCTGTTGCCGGAGTTTAAATAGCTCTGCCACTTATTTAGGTATTTAGAAGGTTCCTAAATACCTTCCCAATCTTTCCTAATTGCCACCAAAAATGAGGTGATCCTCTGTAATGAATAACCATAATGAGGTGGCTAAGAAGACCACCTTTCCTTTCTTTCCTTATGCCATTATCAATGCCATCATCATCTTTCATCACATTCTGCCTATGATTTCAGCTGTCACAGAATTAAATGAAATCCATCGAGCAACATCTGGCTCCTTGTGAAAAAAAAAAAAGAGAGAGAGACAAATACTTCCATCAGCTTGCCTGGGCTCTGTCAGTCTCAGTCTAATTATGATGTAACAGAGGACATTAGCATGTGGTAGACTTGGTGATTAACCTCGGGCAGCTGAAAAAGTGGTCTGCAGAGATGAAGGAAGCATTTAGATCTGCTCAATCAATTAGAAATTCTGCCTCCCTGCTATCTCTCCCCTCCTATAAGGAGACACTTAAATTTCAGCAATGACCTTGCGATTAGTAACAGTAAGTTACGCTTGAATCCAGTTCAGACGTTTCATAGCACTTTCCAAAGACTTAAATGCCTTTAAAAAAAAAAAAATCCATTTTGCATCAGCTCCCTATTTTTTCTAGCACATCAGTATCAAGGACTGAGCCAAAACTCTGTGGATTCCATGTTTTTGTTTCGTAAGTAGATCTGAAAAAAAAAAAAAAAGGATGATGACGACAGATGAAATTCTGGGCCTCAAGGCTATTCATCCAACACCTTCATGTGAGATCTTGGACACAATAAAAAGATCCCATTGTAGAAAGAAAGAGAGGTTTGTAGTCCTTTACATAATCTAAAGGCAATATAGGGAAGTTCCTTTGTTATTTTCCAATTTGATCTACCAGCTCTAGTTCTATCTATCAGAACACATGTTCCTCCATATTATACAACAATGACTATGCTATTATAGTCCTCTTCCCCCATGTATGTGTGTGTGTGCGCGTAAATATACTATTATATGTATGTATGTATACAGTAGAAGTAGAACCTCTGGTCAGGACCATAATTCATTCCATAACTTTGGCCGAACCTAATTTTGGAAATTTGGCGCTTACAAAAAAAAAAGTGGTGTGCAGAAGGGGAAATTGGCCATGAAAAAAAAGTGGTTTTTTTCAGAATCCAATTTGGTCACCCCGTTATATTTTTAAATGCTTTATTTTTTTTTAACCTACCCATTCATGGTATACACACATATCTACACTCAACTAATATTTCTGAAGCTACAGAATTGATTTTGTGATTTTTGTGTGTGTAATTTTTTTTTACATGTATTTGAATATGTGTTTCAATGACAGTCTTAATGCACCTTGGTGTATGGTGTAGGTTCTCCCGCTTGGGTGGGGGGTTGCACTAGATGACCTACAAGGTCCCTTCCAACTCTGATTATCTGTTAAATCTGTTAACCCTAAATTAATTGTCAAGTAGATTCCAGGTTACTTCTCACATTTATCTCAGGATCTGTGTGTGAGTCTGTTCTGAAAATAATTCAGCAACTGACAAAAGCAGCTTTATTTATTTATTTATTTGTTTGTTTGTTTGTTTGTTTGTTTGTTTATTTATTTATTTGTAAAAAAAAAAATCCTGGATTAAAGCCTGTTGGAAATGGGTTAAAAAGATCTGTATCTTCTCAATGTTTTTGGACAAAGCCTTTGTTGTCTAATACCTTCCTCCTGTAAACATATAAATACATTAAATCCTGTATATTAGGACAAGCATATACATACTGTATGCACATCTAGAAGCTAGAAAGGTTTCTAAACAGCAAGACCTAAGTGTGTATAGTTATTTCAACAGGACAATTTCACCTAGGTGGGGATGAAAAAAATAAGTCTCCATATATGTTTTTTGTTGGGCTACTTCAACAAATTGACTTTTCTTGGCTTTCTCTAGATTTCACTAACCCAGACTGAAAGCAGAGATTCCCACAATAAGCATCACCTAGACAGGTGGATACAAAGGTGATGTACATTTTTCCTTTTCCTAATCAATATTTTAAGTTTCATTGCACCCTTTCTCCAAAAACCTTCACAATAATCCAGTGATGAAAATCAGATTCAGATGAGTCCTCTCTGCAAACGACCACTCTGAAATTAATAATTTTAAGATGGTCATGTTCTACTTATTCTTGAATTTTTTTTTTGGAGGGGGGGAAAGGGGAGCCTTCAAATCACTCTTGACTCTTAAAACTACCTGGACAATATTTCTCCAGTAAGGAAGCAGTAAGTACGGTGATGTGATGGCTCAGTGACTAAGATGCTGAGCTTGTCAATCAGAAAGGTTGGTAGTTCAACCGGTTTGAATCCCTAGCGCAACGTAATGGAGTGAGTTACTTGTCCCAGCTTCTGCCAACCAAGCAATTCAAAAGCACATAAAAATGCAAGTAGAAAAATAGGGACCACTTTGGTGGAAAGGTAACAGCATTCTGTGCACATTTGGCATTTAGTCATGCCAGCCACATGACCATGGAGATGTCTTCAAACAGCACTGGCTCTTCGGCTTTGTAATGGAGATGAGCACTATCCCCTAGAGCTGGAGACAAATAGTAGGTATGTGTGAGGGAAACTTTTACCTTTATCTTTAAGAAAGCAGGAAAATGGTGATGATGATAATGATGGTGATAATGATCATATTGCCATCATCATCATCACTTCCCCTCATGGGACATGACCATGGTGCATATTTTCCCTCTTTACATATTGGAGAAATATTTTAAATGGTGAAGCTTGCTAAATCCTTAAAATCTGTAGGAAAACACATTCCTACTCATAGCTGATTTTTTTTTAACACTGACAGTCAACCCAGAAATTTGATTCAGGAATTTTAACCATAGCATTGACTAGAATCAAATATTGAAATCATACATTTGCATCACCTGGGCATTCATTGAAACAATTACTTCTAAAAAACTGAATCACAAGCTAAAACTCAACTAGGGATAGACATTGTCTTTCGCATGAATACCTTCTTATGGAAAGCAATGCTGAAGCTGGCATCCCAACTATATTAGAAATTGTGAATGGGTGGGCAGTGTTCCTTGATGAAGGTAGTGAGATAAAAAAGATTACAATCTCCAAAGACTTCTCCCATACTTGCTACAGAATCTACAACTAAGTCTGCATTCTTGAAACCAGTACATGTAACAGAGCAGATGAATTTTCTCTCTTTGATCATATCTAGTTTATTGACGCTTGTCTTGAGGCTTACAAAATGGTGCTGCATTTATGTGTCATAATTATTATGTGAACCATATCGCAGAAGAAAGTATCTCAAACACTACATGGAACTTCACCAGCTGTTGCTTATGGTTAAAATATAGTGAATGTCATAAATTCACATCTAAACTACACCCTATATCAGTGATGGCTAATCTTTTTGGGCTCCTATGCCAAAAATTGTGTGCATACTGGCACTTGTGCGTTCATGTGCCAGCACCCTGAAGGCAATGCAAAAACCCCACGCCTCCTGCTCATTGCACATGCAATCCTCCCCCCCCCCCTTACCTGCACTGCACCTCACAGCTGATGTTCGGCTGGTTTGAGGCCTTTTTCAGCCTCCCAGAGGCTTGAAAAAAGTATCTGCAGGCCAAATAGGCCCTTTCATCACTTCCTGTAATATCAGAAGTGATGGCACAAATGGCTCTGCGTGCCATCTGTGGCACGTGTGTCATAGGTTTGCCATCACAGCCCTATATCTTCACAAGAGCAAAACAGAACTGAATAAGCAGGAGACCCATTCTGGACAAATGGCTGTCCAACCTCTTCTTTAAAATCTCTAGAGATGCAACACCCACAACTTCTGTTTCACTGGATAATTTATTCTTAGTTCTAGGTTCCTTCTCTCCTTGATTCATTTCCATTCATTGTTTCTTGTCTTGCCTTCAGGTGTTTTGGAGAATAGCTTGATACCCCTTCTTTTTTGTGGCACTCCCACAAATATTGGAACATTGCTATCATGTCATCCCTAGTCCTTCTTTTCACTAGACTAAACAAACCCAATTCTTGCAACTGTTCATCATATGATTTAGCCCCCAGCCTTCTAATCATCTTTGTTGTTCTTCTCTGCACATTTTCCAGAGTCTCTACTTCTTTTTTATAATATGGTGATTAAAACTGAATGCAGTATTCTAGATGGACTTAGTGTTTGTGATGACATTTCAAAGTGTTCAACTAAAGACACGAACAAGAAAGAAAGTGCTTTATATTCCCCCAGCATAAATGGTAATATGCAGTCATCATATTTAATATTACTGTCCTCTCGATCAGGATAAAGCTTGAATTCCAGGCTAATCAGAGCAATTTGGGACAGATTATCATTTACCAGAGTTCAGTCATATGGCTCAATGAAAAATTAAAAGCAACCATAAAATTCTATAACAACTTTTCAACCCCAAAATGTCAAAGTTGTTCTGACCAAGGCTTCCTGAGACAGAAACAATCATATGCTTAGTCCCCAAAACCCTCTTTTTATTTCAATGGCTGTGAATTATATGCATTCACAACCTGTAATGAATCCCAAACAGTTTGTGAATAGTCCAACAGAAGTCTGCCACAGTGTTTTTGGGTTAAGACTGAGAAGCACCCACCTTTATCTCCCTTGAAATTCTGCCAATGACTAAATTAACAATTAGCTGTACAAGACCAAACAGAGCACAAAGTCAACATGGAGCTTCAAATTTTAAACCAACCAGAATGAACAAAGTTGCTTCCTGCAAAGGCTCATGTCTCTTTGCTCCTCCTTTATGTCTTATGGGAGGGGCCAATCATCTCCAAGCCTTATCCTCAAGTCGCCCCTTAACTGTTCTTGCCTTCTGGCAGTTCTGTGCATGCACACACTGGTAACAGGCTTCCCCTGTTCCTCTTTCTCACTGATGTCATATTCTGGAGGCTCTGGAGTCAGCACACAACTCTCAGATGACCCTGACCTCATCTTTATGTTGGACACAGATCCCTCGTTCGAGCCCTCCCCATATTCCAAAACTGGGCCATGTCCCCCCCCTGTCCAACTCTGCTGCCAGCGGACCACAATAAAAGTATGGCACGAAAGATATTTCAGGGATGGGAGGGGAAGAATCTGAGGAGGGAGCAATGTTTATTCTCATAAAATCTGGATGGTGGGAAATGAAGGACAGAAAGAAGAAGAAAAAATATTAGATTCAAAAATCCATGCAATCATACTACTATTGGCACCCTGATTAGAACAGCTCTAGTGAATAAACTGAAAGCTAGCTTGGTATTGTGGTTAAGGCTAGATACTGGAAGACTGGGAGTTCTAGTTTTGTCTTAAGCACAAAGCTAGCTAGGTGACCCTGGGACAGTTACTCTCTTTCAGTCCCAGAAAGAAGCAGACAAAGGCAAACATTATAAAATCTTTTCAAGAAAGCACCAGATCTCTCTCTCTCCCTCTCCCTCTCCCCCCCCTCTCTCACACACACACCATCGTCATTCTCCTCCTTCTCCTCCTCCTCATTATCATCATCATCATCAGGGTACTCTCGATCATAGTATTTTAGAAAGATAGTTCATGGAATGTTATCATTTCACTCATTAATTAACACAATTGTGGAGATCAGTTTCCATGATCAACCTACTTTTCCCTCTCCCGACATATGTCACAATAGCAATAGTACTTCAACTTACAGAACATTTCCAAGAGCTTTACAGCCCTCTCTAAGTGGTTTATAGAGTCAGTGTATTGCCCCCAACAATCTGGCTCCTCATTTTACCAACTATGGAAGCAGAAGGATAAGTCAACCTTGAGTCAGTGAGAATCAAACTACTGAACTGCTGGCAGCCTGCAGTCAGCAGAACTAGCAGTACTGCATTCTAACCAACCACTGTGCCACCACAGCTCTTAATCTTTTGCTTTTCAAGAAAGTTAATCTCTCAATCACAAACTTTCAGATAATCTGCAGAATTATTGAATACAGTTTTAGCTGATGAGATTAGAAAAGATGCTCACCTCACCATGAAACTAGTGTACTGAAACCATTAACTCTTCATTCATTTGGGACAGTCATGCATTTCTAAACAGTCTGTACATGACAAATGGCCACATAATTCCATCCAGACTATTAGCTGGTTGACTTTCAAGCAAATATTTATTCAAACAATCCGAAAAAGACAATCTTGCTGTGAGCTTTTTTTTCTTCTTCTGCCAATTCAGAAATCTCATACCCACATTCCAATATCCAGGTGCCAAATACAACATTAGCAATCATATTATGATTTGTCCTGAGAGAATATAGCCATTCCTAGAGACTTGAATGCAATTAACGTTTTCTTCAACTCCCAGTGAAGTCAATTAGCCCTTAATTAGCAACTAAACCTGTTAGCTGGGAATCTTTATTTTGTATTTAATATCCTAAAAAATACCTGCTTGTTTATAGATAACTGCAGTACTAAAAAGTACACCCCATAAAGTTTAAAATATATATAGGGATATATAATATATAAAGGGAATGGGATTTTGCAGCAACCTTCCCCCAGGAGTGGGGAGGGAATGGAGATTCTTTACAGTATCCTCTCCCTGGAAAAGGGTGGGAATCGAAATTTTGCAGTATTCCTCCCCTGGAGTGGGTGGGAATGGAAATTTTGCAGTATCCTTCCCCTGCCACACCTATCAAGCCACACCCACCCATCCAACCAGTGCCTACCAAGATATACCCACAAACCCAGTACTAAGAAAATTTGAATCCCACCACTTATCTAGAAATATAAAGACATGAAAAAGTATGGTTTTTATTAAGGACAAACAATTTTTGATCAGATATTGTTGAATTCCAACAAGAAATTAATTAAGAATATATATATATATATATATATATATATATATATATATATATATATATGTTTTCTGAGGTTTTCGCGGGTATTTGTATGTGGATCTTTGGTTATTCGGGTTTTCTCCCGCGTAGAATTGGAAGTATCTAGGCAACGTTTCGATGAAGTCTCATTCATCATCTTCAGGCTTGTTTCTTCAGCTCTGTGCTTCTCAGAGTAATGTGAGCTTGCAGCTGCTTCTTCCTTTTAACTGCTAGTGGGGGTGTGACTTGATTGGTTGGGGGTTTGGCTGTGTTCTGATTGGTAGGTGGGATAGCTGTGTTCTGATTGGCTGGGGATGTGTTCTGTTTAGGTGGGGGCTTGGTTGTGCTCAGGTTAGTCTTAGTTGCTGGGGAATTTGAGCTGGTGAGCTGTGATTTTGTTGTTTGGCTTCGTGTTCGTGGTCGTGCCACATCTTCATGGTGGGTGTCAGTTTGCTTCTTGTATGGGTCAGAGGGGTTTGAAG
>BLBF01000073.1:9221602-9267694 GCA_015471245.1 Laticauda colubrina | reverse complement strand
TTGTATGTGGGGTCTTGGAGTAGGTTGGTTAACTTGGTTTGGTAGTCTTAGTTGCAAACTTTGCAAATTATGATTTTTTTTTTTCTCTTCCAGGGAAGAAACCTTTTCTTGAATACAAATGACCAGAGGGATTTGCTTCAAATATATGTAGGGAAGTAGAATGGATGTATACAGTAACCAGTTGGCCTAATACTGGAATATTTTCCAGGTATAAATAACAAAAACATATTTATCTTGTTTGGTCTAGACATACAACTACATATGGTACTAAAAGAAGCTATCAAGATTAGACATTGTAAGTGATCCTCCAGAAATTGAGTTCTGTTGAGGAAGTAAAGAAAATTGCAGTTTTGATGTTGCATGTAAATATTAACCCAGAGTGTAGTGGCCTAGAGCTGGAGCTCTCGCCTCACAATCAGGAGGCTGTGAATTTGATCTTAAGCCCATGTCACACTGCACCAACAGATGCAAAGAGGATGTAAAACGGACAAAAAAGCTTGCCATCCGTTGGTTAACGCGATGTACTCGCTGCCTCCGTTTTGCTTCTTCTCTATCTGTCCAGCATCCGTTTATTGACATTTCATCCGCTCAAAAAGTTTTGAGCTGCCCAAAACTTTTGAGCGGAAAATGTATCCGATCCATCCGTTCTGCATCCTCTAGGCATATGGGGGACATCCGTTCTGCATCCATTACGCATCTGCTATATCCGCTAGGCATCCGCTGTGCATCCGCACAACTAAAATCAGTTCCAGCAGTAAACGGACGCAGGGAGGAAGCAGAACGGACACACAGCGTTAGTAGCACGGATGGAGAAAGGATGAAAGCGGATGCAGCTCATCCACTCTGCATCCGCTCTGCATCCTCTACGCATCCGCTCTGCATACTCTACGCATCCTCTACGCATCCGCTCTGCATCCTCTACGCATCCTCTACGCATCCTCTACACATCCTCTACGCATCCGCTATACATCCGCTCTGCATCCTCTATACATCCGCTCTGCGTCCTCCCCACATCCGGTCCTTTCCATGTTATCCGCTCTGCTTATGCAAATTTTTGCCCCTTTTGAGAGCGGATAACAACGGATGGAACATTTTGCTCGTCCGTTGTGTCCTTTTTGGATCCGTTGGGCAGTGTGACATGGCCTTTAGGTAGCGGCAAATATTTCTCTCTCTAGGCAGAATGAGTTATCTGCTGCAAACTCTGCATTGGCAACAGGAAGGGCATCCAGCCAGTAAACACTCAGCTCCATTCAATTGCCCTCACTTCACCCCAATGTAAGGGATTATGTGGTCATTAAAAGACAAAATAATGTAAATATTAACCCAAGGACATTAGGCATTAGGACATAAATTAGGCATTTATGTTCGGTTGTGTGTTTTTGACAGTTTTCACCTAAAAAGCTTCTGAAGTAAGTATTTCTGCTCCTGGAGAAAGGAGAACCTAGAAGGGCACTCAGGAGAGAAATGTATCAAGTGAAAGAAAGATCAAAAAGAAAAAAAGTTAAACAACTCTTTTATCAAAACATGTAGGCAAAATTAGAATATCTATCATAGTTGAGTCAACACAGGGGGAGAGAGACTAACTGCTTTATCATGTTACTTTCTCCTACCTAAAGGCCCTGTCACACTGCCCAACGGATGCAAAACGGATACAACGGACGAGCAAAATATTCCATCCGTTGTTATCTGCTCTCAAAAGGGGCAAAAATTTGCATAACCGGAGCGGATAACATGGACGCGGGGAGGACACAGAGCAGATGGAAAGCGGATGCGGAACGGAAGCCCAGCGGATGGAAGCAGATGGGAGCGGATGGTGCATCCGCTAGGCTTCCAGGGGACCTCAGCAAAGCGGACGTGGAACAGATACAGCGGATGAACAGCGGATGAACAGCGGATGCAGAGCGGAAGCCTAACGGATGCCTGGCGTTAATTGCGCATGCGGGGGGGATGCATTGCGTAAGCCACACAGATATAAAGGGAAGCAGCTCGCACGTGACCAGCATTCGGAGGAAAGACCTGCTGCAGGATACATCGAGTCCTTGCCTGCCCTGCCTGCATGCCTGCCTGCAAGCCTTGCTACCAGCCTTCCTGCCAGCCTGCCTCCAAGCCTCCTGGCCAGCCTCCCTGCCAGCCTTGCTCTCTGCCTGCCTGCCAGCCTTGCTGCCAGCCTGTCTTCCAGCCTCCCTGCCAGCCACTCTGCCTGCCAGCCTTGGTGCCTGCCAGCCTCCCTGCCAGCCTCCCTGCCAGCCAGCAACCCCACAACCATGGGGAAGAAGCGAACGTCTCAGCAACCTGCCACCAACCCTGGCAAGAGGGACAGGGCCACCCTCCCGCCCCCTGTCCCTGACTCAGCTTCTGCTGGGGCTTCTGCTGCTCGGACTCGCTCTTCTGGTGCTGGAGCTTCTACTGAAGCTGCTCCTGGCGGTGGTGCTTCTACTGCTGTGTACTCTGCTGAAGCTGCTCCTGGTCCTGCTGGTCCTGCTGGTCCTGCTGGTCCTGCTGGTCCTGCTGGTCCTGCTCATCCTGCTCGTCCTGCTCGTGCTCCTGGACTTGCTCGTATTGCTCGTCCTGCTCATCCTGCTCGTGCTCCTGGTCCGGCTCGTGCTCCTGGTCCTGCTGGTCCTGCTGATGCTGCTGCTGCTGTTGCTGCTGGGGCTCCTGGTGCTTACTCTGCTGCTGCTGATCCTGGTCCTGCTGATCCTGCTGCTGCTGCTGCTGATGATGATGATGATCCTGCTGCTGCTGCTGCTGCTGATGATGATGATTATGATCCTGCTGGTGATGATGATGATGATGATGATCCTGCTGCTGCTGCTGCTGGTGGTGGTGTGGAGGAGCAGCCCCTACCACCTGGGAGCCCCTCTGATGAGGGCCCATCTGATCCTGCCAAAGAGAGAAAGAGGCGTATGCGGGGACGGGAGAGGAGGCAATACTTCATCGAGGAGGAACACAAGGATGAGGTGCTGGAGTGGCTGAGAGAGAATGACTATCTATGGCAGAAGGGACACCGGCTGTACAGGGACACCAAAAGGAAGCAGGCTGCTTGGAGAGAGAGGGCGGAGAGTATGGGTTACACTTCGGAGGTGCTCCTCGGCTGGTGGAGGCACATGCACACCTGGTACTGGAAGCTGCACCTGAAGAAATCTGGCCAGGCCACGGTTAAGCTGATGGACAGAGAGACCTAAGTCATGGCCAGGTGCAGCTTCCTGGAGGGTGAGAACCACCACCGAGGAGCACCAGGAGCCCCTCTGTCTACCCTCACTCTCCGGCAGCCTGCTGAGAGCCAGTCCTCTTCCGGCCGGAAGTCAGTCCCTGTCTCCAGGCAGGTTTCTGTGGAGCGTGCCACGGCGGAGAACCCGTGGACAGGTGTTGTAACTGTGGTGGAGCACGTGGAGGACTCTCTGGTGCGGTGGGGGAAAGGAGACATCGAGTCCACCACAGTCATAGCCGCATCCACCCCCCCTAGCTCCGCCTCCACAGAAAGGCAGAGAGCCAGACAGCAGGAGGGGCAGAGCCACACTGTCCTCCTGGAGATCAGGGACATCATCCGCACCAGTATAGATCTCCTCTTTCAGCTGGTCAGCACCTACTCCTCATCCTCCAACTGCAAGCCATTCCTCACCTATGTCAACCAGACCCTCAAGAACATGGAGCAACCCCAGTACCAGGTGGTGAAGGACCGGATCACCGAGCTGCTTCACAACACTCCAGATCCAGAGGAACCTGCTCCCACCCAGTCCAGGTTTGCTCCTCCACCATAGGTGATGTCCCTCCCATTCCAAGGCTTCCCACAGCCCCTCACCTACCAGGGCTACGGCTACCAGGAGGTCCAGCAGCAAAGGCAGCAGCCCTTCCCAGTCCAGGCACAGAGTCATCGGACGACACAGTTGCCACCGGTTCCACTGATGTCACCGATGCCACCCACGAAAATGATGCCACCGACGACAGTGATGCCACCCATGACAGTCCTCACCCAGCTGCAGACCAGACAGCCCCACTACATTACTCCTTCCTCCACCCCACAGCCAATCCCGGCTGACACCCCATGGCATGGAGGAAGGACCTCTCAGCATCGCGGGTCTGAGCCAGCTGTCTGAGAGCTTCCTCAACACACCATCCCCTGTTGTCCTCTCGGGGCCAGGCACCCCAATGACGATACAGACCAGCACTCCAGCACCACCCACCTCCACAGGACCTGGACCCTTCACCCCTGAGACTGGGCACACCTCCAAGTGACCAATAAGAGTGCCAGAGACTGGATAGCTGGCTACCTGTGGACTTTATTTGGACACTTGACTTGGGTCATTTTTGTTTTACAGCTTGTTGTTCAACAAAGTTTATCTTTGATTCACACACTTGCTTCATTTCTTCTTTTGTAATAAAGTCTTGGTGGAAACTTTTAGAATTGGTTTAAGCCTTTGTATGCTTGTGGGATGGGTTAAGACAGCAGTGGGGTGGGCAGGGATGCCTTTGGGATGGGTTAAGATAGGTTAAGATAGCTGTGGGATAGATAAACCTCCAGTGCAAGCATAGTGGGACTGTATGGTCCAACCTCGCAGGTGCCACACCTTTGGCCCTTCATTAGTAAGCATTGATCCACACATTTGAACATAAACACAACTCTTTATTAAACGCCCTGTTAATTGTAGGCCCACCCAACATACATGGCCCAATCTCATCCATGTGATGAGACAGGCTGAAGGAAGCACCCATTAATCATCTATCATCCTGTGTTGCCACTCCACTGCTCCAGCTGGGGAGTTGCACCAGTGTCTCAGGAGGTTGCGCTGCTTCTTCCCTTCATGTGAGGCTCTGTTGGGGCTGTGCACATCCTGAGTGTCTATCAGGTTTCGCCCTTGCCTCCATTCCCCAAGCTCCATGTCCCCATTGCCTTGTTGGAGGTCCACGAGCCTGTTCTGCAAGACTGGGTTGCGGATGCACATGAGATTGTGCAGGATGCAGCAAGCTTCCACGATCCTCCTCACGGTCTCTGGGAGATGCTGCATGGTGGTGAGAAGTACCTGGAACCTGTTGGCCAGGATGCCAAAGGCGTTCTCCACCACCCGCCTTGCCCTGGACAGCCTGTAGTTGAAGATCCTCTCTTCACGGGTGAGGCATCTGGAAGTGTAGGGCTTCATGAGGTAGGTTCTGAGGGAGAAGGCGTCATCCCCCACAATGAAGTAGGGCACATCTTGCGTGTCATTGGGCAGGGGGTCTGGATCTGGAAAGCCCATGATGAGGTTGCCTTCCAGCCCCTCCTTGAGGTCACTGGCGTTGTATACCTGGGCATCTGAACATGAGCCGCTGCCTGAAGCATCGATGTACATGAACTTGTAGTCAGCAATGACCATGGCGAAGAGGACGATGCTGAAGAAGCCCTTGTAGTTGAAATAAGTGGACCCCGACTTGGGTGGTGCTTTGCAGGCCACGTGCTTGCCATCTATGGCTCCAATTGTGTGTGGGAAGTTCCACCTCTGATACCACTGCTCTGCAACTTTCTTCCATCCTTCTTCAGTGGAGGGGCACTGGAGGAGCTCCTCCAGTTATTCTTCGATGATGGCCTGCACCACTTTTCTGGCCACAATGCTGATGGTGTTGGGTGGCACCCTCCAGCCGTACTTCATGGTCCTGTAGGTGGTCCCTGAGGCCAGGTGGCACAGAGTGAGTGTCACCTTGAGCCCAGGTTCCAGGCTGGGCCGGAAGTTGGTGTTTGCCTTGGTCAACCTGGGTGTCAGCCGCTGCACAACTTCGTCAAACATGGCTGGAGGCATCATCATGAAGTTCTGGAACGCCCGAGTGTCTTTGTTCCTGAGTTCCACCATCAGCTTGTTGTACAGTCCGTACTCTGTTCTTCTGGCGATCCAACTTCGGACCCTGACGCTTCTTGGCCACCCCTTTTTCTTCCCGTAGTAGAGTTCACAGAGCCTGTAGATGGCTTCTCACTGTTGCAGAAGGATGGTGGCTGCCAAAAGGACTTTGTTACAATCCACGGTGGACATGACTGGATGCTGTGGAAGAGGAAGAGTCAGATGAAGGCTGCCGAGGTCTGCACAGCTAGGCTGCTGGTCTGAAAGTGAGATGCAGGTGAGTTGCCCCCCCTTTTTATAGGCAGTATAGGTGTCCCTTTGCATCCTCTAGGCATCCTCTAGGCATCCTCTAGACATCCTTAATATCCGAGATAGGTCCCCTCTGCGAACGTTTTTTCCATTTTAAACGCTTTGTTTCTGTGCTGCATCCATTCTGCATCCGTTCTGCATCCGTTCCGCTTCCTCCCTGTGTCCAAGTGGATGCGAGTTGTGCGGATGCGCAGTGGATGCCTTGCAGATATAGCGGATGCGTAACGGATGCAGAACGGATGCATAGCAGATGCGTAACTGATGCAGAATGGATGAATTGGATACATTTTCCGCGCAAAAGTTTTGAGCAGCTCAAAAGTTTCTGAGCGGATGAAATGTCAATAAATGGATGCTGTACGGATAGAGAGGAAGCACAACGGAGGCAGTGAGTACATCACATTTTCCAACAGATGGCAAGCTTTTTTTTCCGTTTTACATCTTCTTTGCATCCGTTGGTGCAGTGTGACAGGGGCTTAAATAAACACAAATGGGTCTGAGAAGCTCAAGATAATTCTGTCATTTTCAGTACCCCTCTGATTCCTTATTTATATCTTCACAAATTGTCCTCTCTGTCAGTCCTCTAATGCAGAATATTATTATGCCTCCAGTTTCCAAGTGTTGTTGTAAAGCTTTCAGAAAGAGAGTTTTGTGACTTATACTTCTTTACAATTATCACTAAGATTTCAGACAAAATAAAGCCACCTCATTCATGAACAATTGAGAAGAGTTGGAAATTTTATTGTTCTGTAAATAATTCATGACTTCCATCATATTACTGAAAAAAATCTTTTTTTTTTTCAGTTCATTTCTTTGGCGATAAATATGCCAAGAAATATGTTCTGATACAGAACAGGGAATTGATTTACCTCAGAAATTAATCTTTATTTGATATGTTCTCATGTTAAAATCTGCCTGCTCTGTATGTACTTTTTGTTGCAAACTTGGGAAAAGAACATTAATATTTGCTTTTGTTAACACATACCTCCACACTTTTATCTCTAAGTAACAATAATGAGTCAAATATCAGTACCAAAAGTCTTGTTCTTATTTTTCAGATTACTGTATGTTAGGCATTTGGAGATACATCCCTCCATATGGCAACTTTCATCCACTTGTATTAAAAAGACAGAAAATTATTACCACATGAGCTATTTCCACATTAGCCTACAAAATACACAAGGCTTTCACCTGCCAGATCTAATTTGGATTTAAGTCCTGACTCAACTTTCACTGAGTGAATGAACCATTGAAGCAAATGCACCAAAACAAGCCTTTGAACTGAGTCTTTTGATCACAAGTTCTAAGATTGACACTGTTTAAATGTTTAATTTTAAATTTCAAAGGAATAGTTGCTTTATTGACACTTGGATAGTGAATTTCTTGGATCTTTTAATTTACAAAAAGAATTGCATTTAATTAAGTATCTCAACAACATTTAATCATTGTGTAAATTGAATGAAACAAACTTATACACAGCTTGTTTATTCTGCATGTCGAATAAAAGAAGAATTCCAATTCTATATACAATTGTAGGCATCTTCCTAAAAACATACCTCTGGAAGGAGTCTCAGAAGGTATCTAGCCTAATCTCCAGCTCAGTGCAGGAACCTACTGAAGCATCACTGATAATTGACATATAACTTCCGTTGGAATTTCCAAGGATACCTCAACTCTTCCTGTGAAAGCCTACCCCTTGATTGACAGGTTGTGTTATTGAGAAGTCCTTCTTGACATTTACCTCAGTTTATTTTGGTATAGATTTCATCCATTAGTTCTGCATTCTGGGACACCGATGAAAAAAGATTAGAGATCAATAGGTTCACTTTGTCTTTTACACTTTAAATGAATATTTTAATACTTAGGAGATCATACTAATCTGTCCTCTTACAGTAAAAAACTAGTGCAATTAACCAGTTATACTTTCCCCATTAGTTTAATTTAAAATATTTTTTATAGGGAGGGTGTTATGCCCCTGTCAGAGTCTATCTGAGGAGGAAGATGAACAGCTCACAGGGAGTGGGAGTGGGTTGGCTGTGGAGGAAACTGGGGAAGGGCAAAGTCCAGCTGGGTAGAGCAGGGAAGAGGTAGAACAAGGGAGCAGGAGTTCAGAGGAAGATCTAGAGGATGCATGGAGGAATGGAGAAAAAAGTAATGTAGGTTGTGTGGCTTACAGGAGAGGAAAGGGTCCTGATTCCCTTCATTAGCCACATCTGGGAAGAGAGTTTAAAAGAGATGCATGCTGAGTGCAGCAGCTTCTGGGAACAACATAAGTTTATCTTGTATTGACTTTGGTTATCTGTGTTCCTGGTGTCTTCCCAATCATGTTGAGTTATTGCTGTGCCTTCACGTCTGGAATTCTTGCTCCTGCCCTGCCAGATTAATGACCTCATTTTGCCTTGATTGGACTTATAGTTGTAGTTTTTGTTGACCACATTTTGGACTTGATTCTCTGCAGCCAAAGGCTGTTCCTGGGAGAGTTTTTCTCCAGCCACAAAGTAGCCAGGACATTGGGGGCAAAGTTGGAGATAATAAAGGGACTCCTACTGATTATCTGACTGTGTTGCCTTTGTGCCACACCCTGGCTCATCACAGAGGGGATCTGGTATATGTTTGTTAGAATATTTGCTTGTTTTTAATGAAATGAGGTTGTGATCAAAGTCTGGTTTGTTCTTCATTTGCCCTTCCTCTCCTTCTATCAGACAACGTGTCACAAAAAAATGGGGGGACACATCAAGGATTCTGGAAGACTTTCCATTGATCTATTTACCTTGCTTTGTCTTTCTCCAAGCATTCTAGGCTTGAAAAGATCTGGAAGATAATCATCCATCACCCTATCAAACCAGCCTTCGCAGTTTTGAAGAAAGTGATGGATCCTTTGAATGAGCTTGAATATAGCTAGAAAGCTCTGAGATGACTAGACAGAAATTAACTCCTTCCTCCATGCCTTGGCTGGCTATATCTCAAACCACTTCACCAGGTGAAATTTCTCTATGATTTTGTTCTTTTCTTTTATGCATATCTGAGCTCTGTCATCTGTTACTTAGTGTGTCTCATTTTAGCTCATGTGTCTTATTCTATTACTGTTATTCCATGTAAAAAAGAGATGCTGTCATTCAATTGAATAAACAGATGTTTATACTTAGTGGTGGGATTCAAAATATTTTACTACCAGTTTTGTGGTCATGGCTTGGTGGGCATGGCAAGGGAAGGATACTGTAAAATTCTCATTCCCTCCCAATTCCTAGGGGAAGGTTACTGCAAAATCCCATTCCCTCTCTACCCCAATGACCTACTTTCTAGCTCCATTCTCTTATGTGGGTCAACAAAAGAAGACCCAACTGATCAGCTGGGACTCAGGAGGCAGAAAATAAATGGGGGCGACACCAGTCAGATGTGGTATTTGCTGGTTCTCCGAACTACTCAAAATTTCTGCTACCGGTTCTTCAGAACTGGTAAGAACCTGCTCACTGCCACCGCTGCTTATATTGATCTATCTCATTGGTAAAATTCTCTGCATTCTATATCATGAACGTAGGTTGGGCAGGAACCAGCCAATCAGCCAACCAACCAAGCAAACATATTGTATGCTTCTTTATAAGAATGATACCATTTACAACACTATAAAGTGATTGTTCAGAGGCAGTGGGAGCATTGCCATCTTTCTTCCTTTTATAATCAGCTGTTTTTGAAAATAGTTCTTCCATTTTTCTGTTCAAGAAAAGAAATTAAGTTGTTATTTATTTGTTTATTTGGTTTAAAGAGGCCCTTTTTAATTTCATCTGTAATAGCTAAAGTCAAGAAGTACAAAGAAAGGACTGTGTTGTCTTGACGTTTCTTGTATCTCTTAAAAAGCTTGACAGGAAAGAGTAAAAATAAAAATTGGCATCTTTAATCCAGGCTTATAAACTTGGTGAATATTCAGAGGTTCCATCTTGGATCTTTTAAGTGCTCAGCACTCAAGGCTCTCTGCCTGGAGGGATGAATTTGTCAGTTTTCATTTCCTACTACACTCAATTAAAAAAAAAAAGTTCAAGCTCTTTCCCATGCAAACCAACTTTTTCCTCACATCTAGAAGAAAAGAAATCACAAGCACAGCTTTGGGCTGACTTGAGTCTAGACAGGAGTTTCTAAACCTTGGCAGCTTTGAGATGTATGAACTTCAACACCCAGAATTCCCCAGCCAGCAAGGCTGGCACTGAGAAATCTGTTGGCTGTTTGGGGAATTCTGGGAGTTGAAGGTACATATTTTAAAGTTACCAAGAGTGAGAAAGAAAGGGTTATACCTTTAGATGGTGAAAAGAATATTATCTAGTTGTTCATGGATTGTCAGGCTGGGTTTTTCCTTTAGCTTGATTTTTTTTTTCAACAACCACAGGTCTTATAAACTGTAAACATTGTAAACATTTTTATAAACATTGAAAATGGGGAATAACATACTTGTAGTAAACCAGACATAGATAATTCATGCCTTGGTGGTGCAGTGGTTAGAATGTAATATTGCAAGCAAACTCTGCCCACAGCCTGGAATTCAATCCTGATTAGGTTCAGCTTTCTATTCTTTCAAGATCAGTAAAATGAGGACCCCGATTGTTGGGAGCAATGTGCAAATAATGCTTCTACCTTTTAAGCCACCCAGATAATGCTGTAATGTGCTAATGATGTAACGTATATAAATCTAAATATTATTGCTATGTCCCATTGGTCTCCCCTCATGGTATTTTCTTTGAAATCAAATCAACATACATATGCCCTTAGAATGATTACCATCTATCCAGTGGTGGGATTCAAATTGTTTTACAACTGGTTTGATGGGTGTGGATTGGTGGGCATGGCTTAGTGGGCATGCTTTGCTTAATGCATATGCTCAGCTTTCCCCATACCAGCTGAGACCTGCAGCGCCAAACAGCTGAGAGGATAAAGAAGAGAAAAGTGCAGGGTAGTTGGGAGGGCCGGTCCTGCCTTCTTCTTTTCTTTTTCCTCTCAGTTGATTATTGGAGGATTTTTTTTTCCTTTTCTCAGCAGATTATTGATTTTTTTTACTATTAGTTTGGCTGAACTGGTCTGGACCAGCGGCATACCATCACTGCATCTATCCAAGCATTCAGTTGGTTCTTTCAATAGTTGAACAAAAAGCTTTTCAGTCAAGATGACTCTAAGAACTCATATTTGAGGTTGAACAATGAGGTTAGATCTACACCTTTTCACTGGAAAAGACTACCCTTAGAAATAGATGAGTGAAAATTAAAACACAGAAAACCAAAAGTTATTTGCAATTTGTTTTATCTCCAAGACATCCAATTTCAGAACTAGCAAATTTAAAGGAGTAGAGTTATTTCCCTAGAGGGGATGGCCTCTTTCTTCAGAATACTTCTTCATCTGCCACTGGCTCTACCAACCTTTTCTAAGCTCTCCCAGATGAAAGTCTCAATAAGTTAGGACTCAGTTGTCAATTTCAGCTTTAAACAGAGATGCCTTCAAGTGGAATTCTAATTCAATGAACAAGTGCATGTAAATCTCTGGACAACAATGCCTAAAATAGTTTGTTGTTTCTCTTCAAAGAGCTTATAGCCCTGAAATCCCATAAAAACATCCCCTTTAAAGTATTAAGCTAAACCCTCCATGGCTTTGAAGCTCTACAAAACCAGTTTGGTGCTGCCTCCTGCTTGGGGCAAGTAGAGCTAACCACCCACTGGGATAAGTTGAAAGTAGAGCTATCCACCCATTGGGATAAGTTGGAATATTTTCATATTCATCAATAAGATCAATGAAGATTCTTACTCATCCAGGTCATGGTTGTCTCAAAGTAATTTTTCAAAAGGCAACTGGATTTTGTTATTCCTTCAGGACATTTCACTTCTCATCCAAGAAGCTTATTCAGTTTTGATTGAATGGTGGAAAATGGAAGGATTTGCATTCCTTTCAGTCATCCAGTCATTAGCATTATTTCTGAGAGTCATTGAGGCCACTTGGAAGTTTATCTCTGCCCTCAGGGTCACCTGAATTGTGAAAATGGGCATGGAACCTTCTTGGAACTGCTGAAATGACTGTGTTGTATACTTCCATTCTCCACAATGCAGTCAGAACTGAAGTAGCTTCTTGAATGAGAAGTAAAACATCTTCAAGAGAAAAAAAAATAGTCTAGTTGCTATTTGAAAAAGCACCTTTGGGTTCAACAAGAATCCTTCTGAGGTTTCCATGTGGCTCCTTTACATATCTCCTAAAGTTATCTAGAAGATACAACTTCCACAAAGGACAATAGAAAGGTACCTCTCTCCATGACTTCATAGCTATCATAAAGAATCGATGATGAACATTTTCTGTCGCTACTTATTCGTTCATCAGCATTTAAAGAAGCCTTTTTTTTCTTCTCCTTGGAAGTGCTTCATTGATTTTAAATACTATAAATCAATACAAGATTGAAACATTTACTAATTTATGAAATGATAGTGGAATTATATTTAATTACTGAGTAGGGCTAACTACTCTCAGTAAACACGTCAGTGCAGCAAGAACATTTTCATCTCCACAAATCTTTTAACAGGAAGCAATATAGTCCACCCACCCTATTCTGTTTTAATTGTGATAACATTTGTTTTGACTCCAAAATAAATCAATTGTCTTGTTTTATTTCTTTTTCTTTCTTTCTTTTTTTTCTGCCTTCCTTTGACAAGATCTCCCTGATGTACAATGACTTTCCTCGATCTAATAGCATAGCATTTTTTTTCTCTCTAAAAATATTATATATAACAAATGATTTATCTCTCAAACTCTTTAAGACACACATTCTTAAAGCCATAGGCGGCGGGGGGGGGGGTTATGTTAAATTGGATGAATTGAGTTTAGGGTGGGGGTTGGGGAACTTGGAGAGAAAAAAGGCAATTTCTAAGTTTTTTAGTTCCATCTAGTGGAAAAAAGGTGTATATGGTTTATAACAAAATAGGAACAAGTTGTAAAGAAGTTTGCCCAAATTAAGCTAAAGCATAAAAATGGAAATATCTAAGAGAAGTCTTGAACATCTTTGTTCAATTACAGACGAGAGAGAGAATGATAATAATTAAAGACAATAGGTCATGGTAATAGAATCTTGTTCCCAAGGAAAATAGGAACACAACTGGTCTTTTGCATGTTCACTAATCCCTCAACCCATCCAAGACAATTAGATACCTGAAGAAGCTAATCCAGAGCAAGGCATGTACAATAATAAAAATCAAGTACTCCAAAATTTGTTACATGAAAGTATCCAATGTCCCTCAACCCCAAGAATGAATATTAAACTTTGCAATCTGCCTCAATGAAAATATTTTTAGAGCTGAGTTGAAAATGCTCAGAGTTATTCTGTTTCTTTCATTTTCTTTCATAGATTTTCAAGGCTCTGCTGAAATCTTGCACTCTCTATGATCACGTATCAAGCTCATTTATTAAAATATGCCGACTGAGCGATGGAAATAACAGATCTTAGAAAACTGGGTATAACTACCATTCTGGCTCAAATCATAAATGTGATGCATTTGCCAGTGGTATATCTGAAAGCTTTAAAATGACCAAAGAAGGATATATCATTTTTAATCTATGAAATTAATTTGTACCTCTTCCTCCTTTTAGTTTAATAATTTCTGTTACTTGGCTTCTTGCAATGATCAGTTCATTCTCCAGTTATGAATTATTTTTATTGTTTGTTACCTAAAGGCAAAGTTGAGGAAAGTGAAACAAACAGTTCCCTGTGGAAAAAGCAATTGTATTTCATTCTTCGCTCTGTTACCAATTTTCTCTTAGGTGTCAAGCAAAGTGTACTCAGAGGATTCAGCACTCTGTGGCTTTTCCATTGACATTATCCACTGTGAAATATAGAATACTGCAATTCAAGAATGAGACTAAGCTTTCCTATATATGACCCAGATAAGGAAGTTGAATAGAACATTCAGGTGCTGCTTAAGTACTGGCTGTGCCCTCAACATCATTTCTCCAGTCCTGAAAGAAAAGTAGATAATTTTGCCAAAATACGCTTGGAGGAAGTTAGGAGAGGGAGATGCTGAAAATAAGAAGCTTCCTTCTAAAGTGTAGTTCAGTTTTGTCACATTCATGTTGGCTTTTCAAAACTAATTACCACTGGCCTCAAAAAGTAAGCTAGTTAATTTATTTCCTATCTTTGTAAGGCTGTATCTTCCACACCAGCTGTCCAGAATAGATTCAAATTTTCACATTACTTCCAAAGTTTCCCTTTTCAGTTCTTTACCATTGTTAGAAAGAGCTTCGTGATTAGCAAGCTACAACCTATTTCTTCGATTTTCCTACTGGAAGGCAAATGGAAATAAAAGGCTCTTAAAATGTAAAAAAGGCTGCTTTAATTTCATTTGCATCTTAATTTATTAATTGACCTACTTTCAATTACTTCTTTCTATCCTGTAAAATTCCTTTCCTTCTATCCACTTTGCTTGAAACTAATTTCCAGCTTGGATTCAATATTCCAAGAGCTTTACAGTCTTCAACATTACTTGTACAGTTGATTGCTTTCCAATACTTTGCTCAGAAGATAAAGTTTATGTACCTGAAATATCCCAGTTCTGATCATCTTCCTATACCAAGGCAGCTGATTACTGTTGGACTACTGCAAATTTTAGCTGTAGTCTCCTGGTGTACCTGTAAGAATAAGTAGATGTCTTGACTGTGCATAGGTTCTTCTCTCTTTCTAAGCAACCATGTTGATACATGCTAGACATGTGGACATTCTTTCTAATTGCTACATAATAATCTTTTGTTTGAGTGATAAATAATGGAATCTGCAATATTCTCTATATTCTCTATGCCCAAAAAATTGGGCATGGCTAGTCTTGTTAAGAGAAGGACCAAGGGAGACATGATAGCAGTCTTCCAATTTGAGGGGCTGCCACAGAGAGGAAGGGATCAAACTATTTTCCAGGGCACCTGAAGTGCCAGACAAGGAATAATGTATGGAAACTGAACAAGGAGAGATTCAACCTGGAAATAAGGAGAATTTTTCTGAGAGTGAGAGCAATCAACCAATGGAACATAAGTTGCCTTTGGAAGTTGTGGGAGCTTCATCACTGGAGGCTTTCAATAAGAAATTAGACTGCCATTTGTCAGAAATGGTATGGGGCTCCCCTGTTGGGGGGGGGGGGGGCATTGGACTAGATGATCTAAAAGGTCCCTTCCAACTCTGTTAATATGTTAAATCTGTTCAAATAAAGCTTAATTGAGTGTCTATACAAGCTTTCCATTTATGAAGGCAAGCCTCCAACAGTAGCTACTCAAAATTACATTAATTTCTCCTCTACTTATTTGCACTGACTGGCTGTGATATATCTTTCAGCCTATATCTTTGCTCATTTTTATTTGATTTTTTTTCGCCTAACATTGAGCAGTGGGACTCTCTTCTTTAACTTTCAACAAGAGTTCTCTTAAGTCTTTCTCACTTCCAGACATCCAAGTTTTATCTGAGACTATTGCTTCCAGAAATTTAATTATAATTCTTTAATTCAAGAATTGCTTTCAGTGTACAGTGTTCTTCACTTAAGTTAAATAAGTAAGGATAATAGCTTATAATCTTTCCAGTCTTGAACTATGGAGCGGCTTTATATTTTTACCAGTTATTTTATAATCATAATTTTTTTTCCAATATGCCCTTGAAGTAGTCCAATGTACCTATCTTTTTAAAGATTATCTACACTGTGTTATGTACTATCAAAATACTTAGTCCTTTTAAATCTACCTCATCTTTTCCACGAGACACCAAACATTAATAAGATGATCTTGGGTGCCCTTGTCTCTTTGGAATCTAGCTTGTGCATGTAGCAGTTTTTGCTCCAAGAATTACAGAAGTTTTGATTATGAAGTTTTAAAATGTGAGATAAGTACAATAATCGAGGAGTTCTTGTTCTACTTTATTTGGCACTGGAAAATCTCCATTGGGTCCAGATCCTAAAACACACTTGAAGACAAGATGAGACAAAATGTATCAGGTTTCAAAGGATAACAGCAAAGACAATCAGTGGATGGATGGAGATCCAAATGGGAAGGATAAGTAGGATACAGTTGTACAGGATACAGCTATCAGAAGGTAGATCACACAACAGAAAGACAGGTGTGTTGGTGTTTTAGTCATCATTCTTGGAGTAACATGATAAAGTATGCAAGTTACAGTAATTCTGATTGTGAACGAAGAGTTTAGTAAGAGAACAGTCTCAAAAAGAACAGTAGCTCAACACAGAACATTTATTTTTGCATAGTATTTCTCTGAGTTACACCTATGCATTGGGAATATAAGAAGATGGCAAGAGAGTTAATGAAACTGAAATCAAATGTTATGGTTTCAGAATTAAATTTATACTGTTTTATCAATTTAAATAAGAATTTATGAATAATATATGATTAACACAAGTAAACTGCCCCTAATGTTTATTTATTAAATTTGTAAAAAAATATGTGCCATTCATCTCACGAACAAGCAACTCTGGGTGGCTTCCAAACATCAAATTATTAAATAAACTAAAATTAAATAAGTTTAAAAAATAGAATACAATTATATGACTACACCAGGACCAACAACAGGAGCCTCTTATTCATTTGATTTCCTCATTGGTTTCGTGTTCTCTTATCTGGCTTCAAGGAAAATATAATAATCTGAAGTCCAAAGAGCATGAAACTACACTTAGATAGCAACACCTTTGAAAAAAACATTAAGCAAGTCATGGATTATTATGAGAAACAGCTCACCAATAGCTTAAAAAAAAAAAACCTTTTAAGAAAAGCTCAGAAGACAGAGTTGAACATAAAATAATTTCCCAATCAGACAGGCTGAAAATTGTATAATTTTGGAAGTATGCAAAAAAATTAAATTTCTCTTTTCCCTTCCTTGAGCATGTTGCAATTTACGCAGTCTTGTCAAGTATTTTTTGGTACACCATAGTGTTGATGGCATGAGCAAATAATGTAAGGGTCTTTGGTTTCTGAAGGTTGTTTCTCACTGCAGGGAGCTCTCCATTCCATTTCAAAACCTTCCCAGGCTTAACATTTTATGACTGTGACATTGCTAACTGTTTAATACAATTAAATGGAAATTTCAATTCCCACAGTACTTGCAGGGTCTCATTAATAACTTTTGTCCTCTATTCATTTCCAATTGCCAGTTGCCCAGATTGGTTTTGCTGAACCTTAACTCCAAAAAGGTGGCTCAGTGGCTTAGACACTGAGCTTGTCGATCAGAAAGTCAATAGTTCAGCTATTCAAATCCCTAATGGAATATTCTCCCGTTACTTGTCCCAGCTTCTGCCAACCTAGCAGTTCAAAAGCACATAACAAAAAAATACAAGCAGAAAAATAGGGACCACCTTGGTGGGAATGTAACAGTGCTCCATGCATCTTTGGCATTTAGTCATGCCAGCCACATGACCACGGAGATGTTTTCATATGGCGCTGGCTTTTTGGCTTAAAATGGAGATGAGCACCTCCTCTAGAGCTGGAAATGACTTGCACATTTGTGTGGGGAAACCTTTACCTTTAATGCCAAAAAATACAAAGAATGCCCAACAATCTGCATAGGGGTTATGTTCTATTCCATTTATTGAATAATTAATGCTTTTAAATATTTCCTGGGAAGTGATGCATGCTTACATTCATCAAATATAAGTAATCCAAGAGAAAGAAGGCTAGTTAGAAAAAAGTGAAGACAATTCTGCTCAGTTCCCAATTCTGGTTCGAGAGTGATCAAGGGAGGGAGCTAATCATAACAGATGCCTTTTCTTCAGCATATTGTTAAAGGCATAATCCCACTGTTAAAGGCCATTGTGAATGTGGCATGTGATTTTTGCATTTTTAATTTATTCATATGCATTCCCAAAAAAGGGAGAGAAATCTCTATTACATATATGTTATATACATGTGATACATGATATGTGAAATAGTCTGATTCTTATTAGGCTGTTTCCAAAATTCTCTTTTTCTACTTATTATGTTCGCAATGGATCACAAGAAATACAAAGGAGAATGTTTAAGAAGAGACAAGAAAATGAAATACAAGCTGAATCGTCAAGACTTTGTTGATGATCCAAGCTCTGTAAAGGACCTTGGAATACTCATCTCTAATGATCTAAGTGCTAGAGCCCACTGTAACTACATAGCCAAAAAGGCATTAAGAGTTGTTAACCTAATCCTACGTAGCTTTTTCTCTGGTAATATCACACTACTAAATAGAGCATATAAAACATTTGCTAGACCAATACTCGAATACAGCTCATCAGTCTGGAACCCACATTATGTATCAGATATTAGCACAGTTGAGAAAGTCCAGATATATTTCACAAGAAGAGTTCTCCACCCCTCTACACGTTGTAGAATACCTTATGCCACCAGACTTGAAATTCTAGACCTAGAAAACCTTGAATTACGCCATCTTCAGTCCAATCTAAGTATGGTATGTAAAATCATACTTTGCAATGTTCTACCTGTCAATTAATACTTCAGTTTCAACCATAACAACACAAGAGCACACAATAGATACAAACTCAAGGTTAACTCAAACTTGATTGTAGGAAATACGACTTCATCAACAGAGTGGTCAATGTCTGGAATACTCTACCTGACTCTGTGGTTTCTTCCCCAAACCCCAAAAACTTTAACCTTAGACTGTCTACTAT
Organism: Laticauda colubrina; assembly: GCA_015471245.1. NCBI lineage: Eukaryota > Metazoa > Chordata > Lepidosauria > Squamata > Elapidae > Laticauda > Laticauda colubrina. The sequence goes on along the minus strand of BLBF01000073.1, from coordinate 9,248,928 downwards.
TGACCTCAACCCTTTCCTAAGAGGTCTGTAGGGGGCGTGCATAAGTGCACCAACATGCCTACTGTCCCTGTCCTATTGTTTCTTATATTTTTCTTATAAGTAACCATTTCATGTATTCCTAACTATGTATTATTCCCCATACCTCTAGTCAGTTCTATCTATTATCTTGTAAGCAACTGACAAATCAAATAAATAAATAAAAAATAAAGTGTATCTCTTAAATAAAAAGTGATGATATGATGATGATGATTTGAAGGTTCTAGCTTAATATCTGTATGTCACTGTGCCATGTGCTAATTATTTTGCCTCTGTTTTCATGACTCTCAATCATATAACTTAAAGTGAGATCTCCTCGGTATGTGAGCTTATCAAGGAGGTTGTTATTGAATGAAAGAAACCATGGATGCCTGACTTTCATCTGAGAAGCAATCTTTGAGTAGCCCTCTATGGTTACTCTGACAATGACTGACTTTTAATTTTGAGTCTATGGAGGAAGCTGAACCTGTAGAGTTATCCTGACTTTATATCTGTTGAATCAGAAAATTCATTTCTCCATGCCTCTGGTCAGTTTTTCTCCTCCTTCCTGATATAAAAAGAGGTTGGAAGAGAGTTGGGGTGGGTAGAAAAATCCTAGTCTTGCTTCAGGGCCCCCCAGTGCTTTTTAGTTTCAGTGATCAATACCGAACCAGAGAGAGAACATCATCCTTTCTCTAAAGTAGAGCAACGGTGGCCTTCTAAAGAAATGTTATCAGATGCATTTATTTGGCCACTGATTTCACTGCAAGTGAACAGCTGGTGTAATAGATAGCCTTTCCCGTACTCTCTGTATATGCCACTGTATTGTTGACAAACACTAAAGACTTCCCAGCTATCATCTTTTGATTGGGAGGTTGAGAAATTGGAAACAGTAGGCTACCACTTTGGGGCTACAGAAATCTAGACAACAATTAGATGTTGAAAAGGATATACAAAAAAAAAAAAAAAAAACTTCATATGTTTCTTATCAACCTTTTAACAGCCCAGATTCAAAAAAGAGATGAGAAAAAGCAATCCTTACAGGTATGTTTTGCTTCTTATTTGAGTTACTCTTGGTGATGGTCATATCTTCATAGCTCACCTTCATTCAGCAAAGGATCTGCTGTTTAAAGAAACAAATTAAAGATCTTAAGCAAAAATCTGATATCCATTGTCACGCTTTGAAGTTCAGAGTGGTCAGTACCAGGACACACAATTGGCATGGCTATTCCCCCATTTAGTATCATTCTAGCCTATTTTAGAGTTATCCAACCACATTGTACCAAAATAACAACAAGAACAGACTTTGGATCTTTCTAGTTGAGAGCTGTTTAGAGAAAAAAAAATAGCCTTCGCTTTCTCCGAGGACTAAATAGTTCATTTGCTAGCATGAAAATAAAATCCAGCTTCAAAATACTATTCTTCTGAACAATGAAGCATTTCTTTTCACCCTGATGGGAAAGAAAGAAAGAAAGAAAGAAAGAAAGAAAGAAAGAAAGAAAGAAAGAAAGAAAGAAAGAAAGAAAGAAAGAAAGAAAGAAAGAAAGAAAGAGAAAGGAAAGAAGGAGAAAGAAATAAGAAGGAAGGAAAGAAGGAAGGAAGGAAGGAAGGAAGGAAGGAAGGAAGGAAGGAAGGAAGGAAGTATTTGTGTGTCTATGTATCTGTGTGTTTGGGCTGGGGCCCAAAGTAAAATTGCCCCTGCTTAATACTTGGAAAGAGACTTTCAGTTCTTTATGACTGTCTAAAGGTATAAAAAAATAACAAAACAAGGTTATCAATAAACATACATGGATATATATAGGAAGTGACCACAAATCAAGCTGGACTTGAAGGAAAATTTAATTTGTGCAATTTTATTTTTCAGGAAATGTATATTAACAACATTATTAGAGAAAACACACATTGTATGATATATGCTTCAAAGAAGAGTAACCATAAAATTTTCATTACAAAAAAAAAAAAAAAGCAATAGCAATGACACTTAGACTTATATACAGCTTTAGAGTACTTTACAGCCCTCTCTAAATGGTTTTATAGAGTCTGCGTATTATCCCCAACAATCTGGGTCCTCATTTTACTGACCTTGGAAAGATGGAAGGCTAAGTCTATCTTGAGCTGGTCAGGATCAAACTCCTGACTGTGTGCGGAGTCATCCTGCAATACTGCATTCTGCATTCTAACCACTACATTTTTAAACTCAAAGAAAGGGGGGGGGAATGTGAATCACATTCTGCCTTGTTAATATGGGCTGTAGCAAAGTAGACTAGGTTTCATATATTCACATATTCCTTTTGCAAACAGTAAATGTATTTTGCACTCACCAGTTCTTCCATACCTCTCTCCAATATTTATTTATTTTTTCATTCAAGGCAGCATTCAACCATGCAAGTTCCACTTCATCTCAGTCTTAATTCTGTTGTGTTCAGGGACACAACATTCAGAACATTTTGCTTGCTCATATCAATGCAATACAATCACAAAAGGTGAAGGAAACTCTGAATGTTTTTTCTATGTTTTTTCAACTGATCAGGGGAACCAAACAGTAGCTCTGCTGTTTACTAAAATGGACTAAAGTGTTAGGCATATACATATCATAAATAAAACTTTCAGAATGATGAAATCTAGGGTATATGCACAATTTCTAACCAGGATTAGCAGGCGAGGGCAACAGAGCAACTGTCATGCACCTGTCAGAATCTGACTCAGAGAGAGAGAGAGAGAGACTGAGCAACTGACAGGGAGTCGGAGTGTGGCTCCATTGGCTGTGAAAGAAGCTGGGGAAGGGCAAAGTCTGGCTGAGCAGAGCAGGGGAGAGGTAGAGCAAGGGAGAGGGAATTTGGAGGAAGACCCAGGTCTACCCCCTCTTCATCCGAGGGCATGCTTGTAGAAATGTGAATTGCATGGCTTACAGGGAAGGAAAGCGCCCTGATCCCCTTCATTAGCTGCAGCTGGAAACACAGTGTTTAAAAAGGGAAGCTGTGCATAGCAAGTTGTTGGGAGAAAATTGTGAATTATCTGGGTTATCTATATGTGTTTTGCTGGGCTTTCAAGTCTGCAATTCCTTCTCCTGCCCTGTCAAGTTAATTATTGCAGAATGCTTTGTTTGAATTTTTAGTTACAGTTTGCACATACTTTGCTTTTGGAATGAATTTCTTCCACTTAAAGGCTGTTCCTGGGAGAGTTTTTCTCCAGCCAAAGGTAACTTGGAGATTGGGGACAAAGTTGGAGATAATAAAGGGATTCTTCTTGCTTTTTTGACTGTGTTGCCTTTTTGCCACGCCCCGGGTCATCAGAGCAACAAGACTAGATCATAGGCATATTTAAGTAGGCAGCAATAACAGTAAGCTATTATTAGTATTAGTGAATGTTAGTGTTACAATAGACAGGAAACCAAAATAGAATTGCAGAGTAGTAGTATGGCTTGCCAAAGTACCAGCCCATATTATAAGACACACATGCTTCCCAAAGAGCTCCATAAGAGGGCAATCTGGCTTCGCACCAGAGAGAAATATTAAATTGGAGGTCTTCTAGTCCAGCCCCTTGCTTAAAGGCCCTGTCACACTGCCCAACGGATGCAAAACGGACACAACAGATGAGAAAAATGTTCCATCGGTTGTTATCCACTCTCAGAAGGGGCAAAAATTTGCATAACCGGAGCAGATAACATGGACGCGGGGAGGATGCAGGGCGGATGGAAAGCGGATGCAGAACGGAAACCCAGCGGATGGAAGTGGATGGGAGTGGATGGCACATCCGCAAGGCTTCCGGGGGACCTCAGCAAAGCGGATACGGAATGGATACAGCAGATGCAGAGCAGATGCACAGCAGATGCAGAGCAGATGCACAGCGGATGCACAGCGGAAGCCTAGCGGATGCTGAGCGTTAATTGCGCATGCGGGGAGGATGCATTGCGTCAGCCCCGCGGATATAACGGAAGCAGCTCGGAAGCAGGTCGCCATTCAGAGGAAAGACCTGCTTCCAGACACATCGACTGCCTTGCCTGCCCTGCCTGCATGTCTGCCTGCAAGCCTTGCTACCAGCCTTGCTGCCATCCTCCCTGCCATCCTCCCTGCCAGCCTTGCTGTCTGCCTGCCTGCCAGCCTTGCTGCCAGCCTTGATGCCAGTCTCCCTGTCAGCCTTGCTGTCTGCCTGCCTGCCAGCTTTGCTGCCAGCCAGTCTGCCTACCTGCCAGCCTTGGTGCCTGCCTGCCTGCCAGACTTGGTTCATGCGTGCCTACCAGCCTTGGTGCCTGCTTGCCTGCCAGCCTTCCTGCCAGCCTTCCTGCCAGCCTTGGTGCCTCCTCCCTGCCAGCCTTCCTGCCAGCCTTGGTTCTTGCCAGCCTCCCTACCAACCATGCTGAAGCACAGCAAGCCTCAGCCATCTGCTGCCAGCCCTTGCAAGAGGGACAGGGCTACCATCCCGCCCCCTGGCCCTCACTCTGGTTCTCCTGGGGCTTCTGCAGCATGGGTTCACTTTTCTGGGGCTGGGACTTCTGCTGCTTCTGCTTTTGGAGGAGCTGATAACAAGCACTCCAGCACCAGCCACCTCCACAGCACCTGGACCCTTTACCGATGAGACTGAGCGACCAAGAGGAGTGCCAGAGACTCATTTTTGTTTTATAGCTAGTTGTTGGTAAAGTCTATTTTTGATTCGTACACTTGCTTCGTTTCTTTTTTTTAATAAAGTCTTGGTGGAAACTTTTAGAAATGGTTTAAGCCTTTGCATGCTTGTGGGATAGGTTATGATAGCAGTGGGATGGGCAGGGATACCTTTGGGATGGGTAATAGCTGTGGAATAGATAAACCTCCAGTGCAAGCATAGTGGGACTGGATGGTCCACCTTCCCAGGTGCCACACCTATGGCCCTTTATTATCAATAACAATGTAAGCATTGATCCACACATTTGAACATAAACACAACTCTTTATTAAATGCCCTGTTCATTGTAGGGCCACCCAACATACATGGCCCAATCTCATCTGTGTGATGAGACAGGCTGAAGGAAGCATCCATTAAGCATCTATCATCCTGTCTTGCCACTCCACCGCTCCAGCTGGGGAGTTGCACCAGTGTTTCAGGAGGTTGCGCTGCTTCTTCCCTTCATGTGAGGCTCTGTTGGGGCCTTGCACATCCTCAGTGTCTATCAGGTTTCGCCTTTGCCTCCATTCCCCAGGCTCCATGTCCCCATTGCCTTGCTGGAGGTCCACGAGCCTGTTCTGCAAGACTGGGTAGCAGGTGCGCATGAGATTGTGCAGGATGCAGCAAGCTTCCATGATCCTCCTCATGGTCTCTGGGTGATGCTGCATGGTGGTGAGAAGTACCTGGAACCTGTTGGCCAGGATGCCAAAGGCATTCTCCACCACCCGCCTTGCCCTGGACAGCCTGTAGTTGAAGATCCTCTCTTCATGGGTGAGGTATTTGGAGGTGTAGGGCTTCATGAGGTAGGTTGTGAGGGAGAAGGCGTCATCCCCCACGATGAAGTAGGGCACATCTTGTGTGTCGTTGGGCAGGGGTTCTGGATCTGGGAACCCCACGATGAGGTTGCCTTCCAGCTCCTCCTTGAGGTGACTGGCATTGTATACCTGGGCATCTGAAGATGAGCCATTGCCTGAAGCATCGATGTACATGAACTTGTAGTCAGCATCGACCATGGCAAAGAGGATGATGCTGAAGAAGCCCTTGTAATTGAAATAAGTGGACCGTGACTTGGCTGGAGCTTTGCAGGCCATGTACTTGCCATCTATGGCTCCAACGGTTTGGGGGAAGTTCCACTTCTGATACCACTGCTCTGCAACTTTCTTCCAGCCTTCTTCAGTGGTGGGGCACTGGAGGATCTCCTCCATGTATTCTTTGATGATGGCCTGCACCACTTCTCTGACCACAATGCTGATGGTGTTGGGTGGCACCCTCCATCCGTACTGCATGCTGCTGTAGGTGGTCCCTGAGGCCAGGTGGCGCAGAGTGAGTGCCACCTTGAGCCCAGGTTTCAGGCTGGGCCGGAAGTTGGTGCTCTACTTGGTCAACCTGGGTGTCAGCAACTGCACAACTTCATCAAACATGGCTGGAGGCATCCTCATGAAGTTCTGGAATGCCCGAGTGTCTTCGTTCCTGAGCTCCACCATCAGCTTGTTGTACAGTCCGTCCTCTGCTCTTCTGGCGATCCATCTTCATACCCAGATGCTTCTTGGCCACCTCTTTTTCTTCCCGTAGTAGAGTTCACAGAGCCTGTATATGGCTTCGCACTGTTGCAGAAGGATGGTGGTTGCCAAAAGGACTTTGTTACGATCCATGGTCGACATGATTGGATGCTGTGGAAGAGTCAGAGTCAGATGAAGACTGCAGAGGTCTACACCGCAGGGCTGCTGTTCTGAAAGTGAGATCCAGATGTGTTGCTTCCCCTTTTTATAGGCAGTATAGGTGTCCCTTTGCATCCTCTAGGCATCCTCTAGGCATCCTGTAGACATCCTTAATATCCGAGATAGGTCCCCTCTGTGGACGTTTTTTCCGTTTTACATGCTTTGTTTCCATGCTGCATCCGCTAGGCATCCGTTCTGCATCTGTTCTGTGTCCGTTCCACTTCCTCCCTGCGTCTGAGTGGATGCGAGTTGCGCGGATGCGCATGGGATGCCTAGCGGATATAGCGGATGCATAACGGATGCAGAACGGATGCCTAGCGGATGCGTAGCAGAAGCAGAACAGATGAATTGGATACATTTTCTGCACAAAAGTTTTGAGCAGCTCAAAACTTTCTGAGCAGATGAAACGTCAATAAACGGATGCTGGACGGATAGAGAGGAAGCAAAACGGAGGCAGTGAGTAGATTGCGTTTTCCAACGGATGGCAAGCTTTTTTGTCCATTTTACATCCTCTTTGCATCTGTTGGTGCAGTGTGACAGGGGCTTAAACTGGAGGCCCTATACCATTTCAGACAAGTGATTGTTCAGTCTCTTCTTAAAAACCTCCAGTGATGAAGCACCCACAATTTCTGAAGGCAATTCCTCCTTAGTCATAGAACATAAAACATAGAATAACATCCATTGTTTCTTGTCCTGCCCTCTGGTGCTTTGGAAAATAAATTGACCCCCTCTTCTTTGTAGTAACTTTCTCACCCCCTCTCTTCGTGGACCTGCCATGCAAGCAGGTGCTGCAACTGGGAAAGTTCAGAGACATCTGACTGCCTGCACAGAGGACAGCTCATCACATTTCCCCACCAAAGTGGTGCCTATTTTATCTACTCACATAGCACATGCTTTTGAACCCCAAAATGGACAGAAGCTGATGTAAGTGAGGGGAGCTCATTTCATCATGTCGAGCTAGGGCTTGAACTGCCAGAGGTGAGACCAACCCCAGCATCATTAAGCCACCAAGTCACTGTGCCTTCAAATAATATACTAATGCACTAATGTATTTTATTATGGATCTTCCAGTCAGATTTGGTTCCTAACAACAGGCCCACATAATTTATTTTTAATAATATTTCAACAGTGATTTGCCATTGTCTTTTTCTGAGAGCTGAGATGGTGTCAACCAGCAGTTTAGGGCAGAATTAGAATGAGGTTTTCCTGTTTAACTATTAGATTCCCAAGACAATATCATACAGATTATTCATGCTTTTAATTTGTCAGTGAAAAAGCCACACCAGGGTTATTTAAGTAGCTAATTGGAACTGGAAATTGCTTTCAAAAATTACATTAACTGCTGTTTTTTTAAAAAATAAAATGTGTTTTTTAAAAAACAAAACAATAAAGCCACTAAAAATCTTTCCAAAGTTGCAAATTATTCAACAAAGTTCCACTGGATGAAGAATTAGCCTTTGCTATAGCCTCCCACTAACAATCTACAGATCATTTTATTATTCATGAATTTTACCAGGTTGCAGTATACAGCAGGTCATCCCGTGCTGATTTATTTGCTTAACACCTTACAAAAAAATTCCTTTGTTGAAAAATTGCCACTATTTACCTCCTAAGAGACAAGCAAGCTACAAATGGGGGGATTTGGCCCCAAACATTCTGCATACAAGGTAGCATATATATCTTGCTGTCAGTGAAATAAATGAGCCTTTAAATTGGTTGCAGAGCCTTAAGAAGTCAAATTTATATGTCTAGTTATCAAATAGAAAAGTTCAGAATTCCTGCCAATAGAAGATGTAATTGTGACAAACGGTAGCATTTTGCTTTAACTTTTCTACTTCTATGCTATTACTTCATTAAAAGCAAATTTCACTCCCTGAACAATTCACCCCTACCGATACATTTGTATATATATGCACACACACACAAGCACACACACAGAGTGAAATGTACTCACAGTGACAAATAATTACAAGGCTGATAGAATAGGATAGCTTTTCTTTGCACTGAGATAGGCATGTCAATCTCCTGGTTTCTTTGCATTTGCAAATGAAGAATAATAATGTTAACCTATTTACAAGGCTGCTGATATTTTCAAGCAGGTCATCAGTGATACTGAAATGACCCTTATGAAGCTTTTCATTTTCTTATATGCTCAAATGTAATTGAATACACATAGTCTTCAACTTGGATCAGAATTTCCATCACTGAGCAAGGTTGTTATTTCTGGTGAGAAGCCAGCACAATAACAGAATATCAGAGTTTAAAGGGACGTTGAAGGTCTTCTAGTCCAATCTCCTGCTTAGGCAGGAAATCTTGTACCATTTCAGAAAAAAATGGTTATCCAATTACGTCTTAAAAACTTCCAGTGTTGGAGTATTCACAACTTCTGGGGGCAAGCTGTTCCATTGATTAATTGTTCTAACTGTCATAAAGAATCTCCTTATTTCTAAGTTGCTTGTCTCCTTGATTAGTTTCCACCCATTGCTTCTTGACCTACCTTCTGGTGCTTTGGAGAATAGCTTGACTCCCTCTTCTTTTTGCCAACCCAGATGATATTGGAATCCATCTCAGGAAATATTGGAAGACGCTATCATGTCTCCCCTATTCCTTCTTTTCATTAAAGGAGACATACCCAATTCATGAAACCATTCTTCATGTGTTTTAGTCTCCAATCCCCTCAACATCTGTGTTGCTCTTCTCTGCACTCTTTCTAAAGTCTCAACATCTTTTTTTTTTTTTTTTACATCATGGTGACCAAAATTAAATGCAGCTTATTAAGGGAATCACGTCTGATTTTATGATTTTTTTTTCTATGGTAGTTAAATAAATCACTGCAGTTGTTCCCCCATTGATTTTACTTATTGGAGAAAGCCACAAATGGCAGTCACTGTATCCCAGGATGCTGCAACTGTCTTAAATATATGCTGGTTGCCAAGGGCCAAAGTTTGATCATATGACCTTGGGGATGTTTCCATAAAGTCCAAGGGTTGACTATAAGTCCACCTTACTAGATGACCTACAAGGTCCCTTTCAACTCTGTTAACATATTAAATCTGTTAAACCTCTTGAGTGACATTGTAACTTCAAATGGTTGCCAAATGGAGGGTTATATAGTTAGATAGATAGATGGATGGATAGATAGATAGATAGATAGATAGATAGATAGATAGATAGATAGAACGAACACTGACTTAATGTAAGTTGCCCGTTACTTTTTTTTCCTCCATATTAACTGCTTATTTCTTCACAATTACTGATAAAAAGTTCCATTTTCTTAATAACATGCATATTGGATTTGCAGACTGTCTCACATTAAGCATTTTGTGTAATGTAAATGCAGTTGGAAAGCAGTTTACAGAAGAGATAACTATAAAACAGAATGGAACAAAAAAAGCATAAAGTCATTCCCAGCATCCTTTTTGCCTTTGGTCTAATGCTATTGCTTTTTACCAGGACTGTGAATACATGAAAACCTGAACTGAGAAAATAAAATGCTAGGGATAGGATTATGCTGTTCAAATGTGGAAAAAAATGTGAATGATTTCTAAAGAAGTATAAGGCTAAATTACTCTTACTTTCTTGTGGTAGTTACAATAGGAAGGTTTTTCAATCTCTCCTAGCAACCTTTCTCAATTTGCTAGATTCTCTGACTACAATTCCCATGATCCCCATAACTTTGCATCCCTCCCTTCTTGAAAACAATCCTTTGAGTGTAACTCTACTTGAAAACACAACTGAAATGGTTTTGACTATTTTGCATATCTATTCAAAGGCTATCAGCATAGAATTCTATGCATTGGATCATCTTGCGCTTACACAGCAATGTCCAAAAGAACCTAACACAACTTTGGTTTGTGTTATAGTCAGTGGTGGGATTCAATTTTATTTTTTTTTACTACCGGTTCTGTAGGCATGGCTTGGTGAGTGTGGCAGGGTAAAATCTCCAGTCACAGGTGGTATTTGCTGGTTCTCTGAACTACTCAAAATTTCCACTACCGGTTCTCCAGAACTGGTCAGAACCTGCTGAATATCACCTCTGGTTGTAGTGAATATTTTCAGACCACTAAAAATCTTCAGAGACCGTTCTTATCCTGGTCATTCATATTTCAAACTGTTACAATCAGGGAGACATTATAGGTATCTTAAAATGAGGACTAATAGACTGAGAAACAGTTACTTTTCCAAGGCAATAATTGTCTTGAATCAAACAGTGCATTTGTGATTTATTCCTAAGTATATAGTGGCATTTTTAAACTATGTTACATACTAATTGTTTTAGATAGGTTTTAGACTAGGTAATTTTATTATTATTATTACTATTAGCATTACTATTATTATTATTATTATTATTATTATTATTATTATTATTATTGTTGTTGTTGTTGTTGTTGTTGTTGTTGTTTTAATTTTTAAATACTCTGTGGTGTGATTGTGATGTGGTGTTTGGGGAACTGTGCTGGAACAGCTTTCAAATTTCATTGTATTCATGGAATGCAATGACAATAAAGGTATTCTCTCTAGTATAAAAAAGGAAAAAACCAGAAAGTCCAGTTGCCTCTTGAAAAGGCACCTTTGGGGGACAATAGTGACTTGGTTGACTGAGAATATCCATAGACAAAAAGGGCAATGTTTGTCTCCTGATGCTACAACATTACTTTGGGTAGGCCATTGTCCCCTTTGAGGATTTCACTATCACAATTAGTCGATAGGCAGAGTCAAGAAGGATCAAATGACAAAAGAGTATGGAGCCAATGTAATACAAACTCCACCCCATTTGTACCCACTTTATAATGTCACATCAAAGGAATGGAGCTTGTGTCTTTCCAAAAGACTCCAATTGTGTTGATGCTTCTGGTTTCACCACAGTAGAAAGTATGGTAGAACCTCTGGTCACGAATGCTTCTGACCACAACCAAATTGGGTTCTGACAAAAAAATTCACATTTTTTTTCAATCTGGTGATGGACAAATACTCAGGTGGCAATCAAACACAACCCCTGACCCAGAAATTCCTGAAGACAAAACGTTAGAAGATGAAAAAAAAAATAATTGCCAAAGTTATGGAACAAATTATGGTCATGACCAGAGGTTCTAGTGTATTGAGTACCCTTTTCTTCATACCAAGAGCAAAGCCTGATTTCCACAGCATTATATAGGAAATATTTCACCTATTTTAAATCAACAGCATCATTAGTTAAGACCTTTCAAAATCAGGCAGACGCAGCTTACCTGAAAATGTCAGACATGGCAATAAAATCATTTTCATTGACAGAATACTGGCAGGGGGAGGGGAATGCAGCAAACATGAATGATGAATCAGGCACTAACACTTCGATGCACTTCATCACATGCAATTAAACACAGATAATCAGATTGATTCCCCCCCACCCTTCCATCCACCACAAGAAGGTATTATCTGTAAATCACAGTCTATCAGTCAGGAAATATTGCTAACATCATAGTTTAATTAAGTTAAGTTTACTATCTAATGACATTTCCCTCTCTATAAGTAAATAAGCAACTTTATGTTTGCAAGGAAAGTGTCTTCCCAGGATAGTTTCTCAACTCTAGTGACAAGGAAGAAATACATTTGGTTAGAGATTACACCAAAGCTATGGAAAACCTAAAAAGAAAGAATACAGGAAAATGAGGCAGAGAGAGAGAGAGAGATAGTTACAAAAATGGGAGGGCATTCATGTCTGAAGTTAGAAAGGAGTATTAGATACCAGTTAGGGTTAAATGAATGAAATCACAATGGATTTCAAAGAAAATAAACTTATTAGAATCAAAAGTCTATTGTGAAAATTGATGAGAATGATGATATAAAGCAGTTACTATATTTATTTTTACAAATTACCTCCTCTTAAAAAGCCAATTCAGGCATTATATCTGAATTTCTCAGGTGCAAGTAGCAAGGTCCACCCTATAAGGTTCAAGCTAACTACTTTATTGTATGCTTTCTATATCACAGGAATCTCCCTAAACTGACTGCCTTCTCTTGAGAACAGTTAAGGTTTTCATGGAACTTGGGGGTGGTCAGCCCAAGATCTATTGTGCCTGCACAACTCAAGGTTAATTCCTTGCTTGATTTCCCCCCCCCCCTCCTTGTCTGGCTGGCAGTTTCCCAATAAAATCAGAAATGGAAACTCATAGAAGAAGTTTAGAAGTCCATTTCCCATAGAAGTCCATTTCCCATGACTTCTTTGTGGTGATAGATTTCCCACCCTTAGAGGGAATGGCTGTGAGAGATAAGAAGTTAGATAAAAGAACCCTGAGTCTGGGCAAGAACATGATGTGAATAAGTGTCTCAGACAAGCCACTCCATATTTTACACAAAAGATAAAGAGATGGAGGGGGAGAAATACATTCAGACTTGCAAGACTCTGTTACTATAGTTTAACAATAAAAGTAATACTGACCTACATAACATTGAGTACTTAGTCCTATCTTGAAGTGCTGACAGCCTCAAAGACCAGTCTGAATTAATATAGTATGCTATTTAGTAATGAGATTTATAGAACTACCCAACTTTTCCAAAGGGGACTCTGGTATAAATTGGAGGTTCAATCAGTCTGGGAATTTGAGACCATCAGATTTTATTCATTTTGGTAATACTCTTTGAAGTGTCCCCACTCAGCACAAAGTAATTCAGGACATTAGGAGACATGGAATAACCAATACATTGCATTCCAAAATTTGCCTTGCAATTTCTTAAAAATTAGATAAGGAAATTATAACATTTTCTTAAAGAGGGAGGATAGATGATAAATTTATTTGCTGTAAAGAAGGTTGGAAGCTGATCATTTATATATTTTGTCTGTTTGTTTGAATTTATTTTTTCTTATTCCCTTGTCTTTCTTTTCCTTCTTAATCTGTGGCACATAGTCATCCAAGGATAAACCCATCCTACACAGAGAGCATCGCCAGTGAAATTTAAATTGCTTGTATTTATTAATTGTTATGCTCAGCAGTAATTTAATACTGTCTGTCTTGTATTCGGTTCTCAATACATATATCCCTATTTTCCCCAGTTTTACCATATCCTGTTCTTTAAATAAAGCATTCAGATCTACACACACGGTCTGTTTCACTGGAGGAAAGGTGGGTTTAGTTACATGTTGAGTTGCACACAGACTAACAAGTAGTGAGAACAGAACAATATTTCTGGCTACAGTGGACTTACAAAAATCAAGGAATGATACCATTGGATATTCTCCATTGTTTTGAAATGTCCTCCCTTTCTTGGAAATTTGAAAGCAAACCAACCAAAAAACAAAAACTTATAACTTGCAATAATAATTCCTGATTTCAACTATAGTTGCAGCTGAAACATGCTTGCAGTCATGCCCCATTTTTGCAGGAAAAGGTAATATCTCTGCTGTCTGTGTTTATATCGCCATCACTTCCAAACTATTAACAACACATAAATTATGACTGGGTGTGTAGTCATCAGCATTAATCATAATTAAATCCTATTAATTCAACCATTTCTAAACGCATTTAAATTCTACTGAGATCCATGGAAGAAATGTTTGGAATTATGCATATCATTAAATTTCCCATTAAAAAAACAGTTTGCAAAGCATCTGCAGGATCGTGCCCATTAATTTTAGTGGGAACAGAATGAAGCAGGCTCCAATTTAATTAGGTCAACAAGATCTAATTGTGTTGATCTCCGGATGACTTAGGCCCAAGTATTCTTCTCTGAATTTGCCATATGTTGATTGGGAATGAGGCATGAATCTTTATGATGGTTGATTCTGTTAACGGTTTGAAGAAGCATTTTTGAATATTAAAAAGTCTGTGAAATGACAAGATTATGCTTTATTGCAGGGGTCCTTATGGCTGAGAAATGGTGCACTTTCTACAAAATAGACTTTATTTTGTCAGAATCCCAAAGTTACAGGGATATTAAATAATAAATATAATCCTTCCAGAGACACAAAGCGTTTTTCTTTTTAATTGGTGTAATCATTTCTTTATGAATGTCATGAAATTCACTAACCCAGACACAAAATTTCCTACATAGGCTAATTTGAATTATGATAATGAAGAAAATTAATTCAGATTTATTTCCAAGCTAAAAACTCATGCACATACTCCTAGTCAAATTAATAAACAGAATTTCTAAATATTCTTCTTTGTTATTACTTACCACTTTAAGAACATTGAATTGTTCTTGGTGTCATCTGCATTTTCTTTGTAGCAATCTCAATTCTTGCAGAAACCAATACCTTTGATAGCAATTTTAAATCATCAATTTATTCAATGAATTAATTTTTTTTGCAGGCAACCTATTTTCAGGTCTAGTGACAAAAATATAAAAACATAATCCCAGTTGTCCATTAATACCTTTTAAAATCTGATGATTGTTACCTAAAAGCTCTGAGGAAAAGCACTGGGTTTTTGGCACTCCTAAATATCAAGTTTTGTAAATAGCATCAGTACCTTGGATTAGCGCAGAACCCAACTGCACTTTCTGGGCAATCTTTACAGGCAGCTCCATATAAAGGAACATGAAGTAGTCTAGCTAAAAACTGATGTAGACACAAATAACTCTCTTCTACACCACTTCTTCCAGGCCAGTTTACATATTAACCTTGAAGCTGTCCTAACCAAAGCCATTTTCTCTGCTTCAGTGTTGGAGCTGAGGTTGAGGGAGGGGAGATTTGAGATAGAGATATTTTTATCACCAGAACAAAATACTTTCTCTTGGGAACCAAGGACATTCACACACCTGGTCAAAAGAAGGTGGAGGGATGCCACCCAGTTGGTCAGACTGCATGGTGATTGGACCATTTCACCAATTGTTTTGAGAAAATAGAAAATCTTTTACTTTTAAAAAGGTGAAAACCACAGGAGATTTCAGATGTCAGTTTTCTCCAGATACGTGCCAATAGAGTATTTCCAATAAAAGTAATCTTTGAGGAATTCTATGGCCTCAGAGTCTGGCTTCCAATGGATTTATTACTTGGAACCCTGACATTACAATCAGGGAACTGATGAACCTGGCCAAAGGTTGAGATGGTCAAGACCTCCACTGCTTCTTTAGCATGAATCACAAGGCTAGAATTGCATAACTGCTCCTTCAAAATCAATTGATATAATGTCCATGTCCGGCTAGTGAGATCCAGCTTGAATCTCTCGCATCACATCCTGTTCCTCTGAAAAAGCTCAGTAGGTTGGACCAAATTAATACTTGAATGAAGAAGTGGAAATAGCAGGATTCTAGAGCATACCAAAACAAACTGACAAACAAAAACCAAAAACAAACTGACAAACCAACCACAAATCAGAAGACAATAGCAAACAATTCCTTCCAAGAAAGCCATGTGAACATACCAAAAGGGTCACCAGAAGCTTAGTTTGAAGGAGACATTACATTTAACACAAAGTTTAGAGACAGGAATGTTCAAGTTTACCCCAAAAAAATCAAATAAGGTCTTAGTAAACATTATGTTTCTGAATGAAAGCAAATCAAAAGTAAAGAAATATTTTTTAAAAAATGCACAGTCATACTTTCAGTGACAAAACATTTTGCCTTTCAGAAATTCCATGGCGGTGGACATGTAACAAAAGGTGTCTGTGAATAGCAGTGTTATTTTTATGTACTTCACTGATGGAAAGTATACATTTAAAGCTCTAGCTAGGAACAGTGAATTGTCCCAGAATGAAAGGATGGAAGCTTTTAAAGAACACAAAGATCCAATTTTTGCAACTCCTTTCCTTTCACAGAGACTCCAGTGTACACGTGAGATTAAAAAAAAAATACAAATGACTTTTTTCCCATGATGTGCTTGAGTTTTCAGTGGATATATGTACATTAGCGCTTAGAAACACCCATTAGTTGCTGAAATAACATTTCCTCCTGCCTGTGTTGAAAATAGAACATTCCTTTTGGCTGGAATGTGAGGTTTTTCTGGTCTCTTTTAAAAAGTTGCCAAAAAGATCCACTCAGTAAAATGGTAAAAAACAACAACAATAATTTGCAAAAGTTTTATGGGAATAAGCAATGTCCTGAATGAAACGATAGAGGCTATGTTAAACTGTTCTGCATTTTAGTTTTTAAGGACATTTTTTTTCATTTCCAGGCTTCTTAAAGAATTACAATGCTTTCAAAAATATGCTTATCAAATATCTAGCACTGAGTCACTGTGAAAATATTTTATACCATTTTTGAAGACAGATAGAAATGGTCCAATTATTTTGCTATTTTCACTGGCATATGGGAAATGACATAATTCTGAACATGAGAGTAAAAAAGAAAAATTGACAGCGACTTTATACATATGCCCATGTTATTTTCATGATGACTTCAAGTTAATTAGCTAAATTAATAATGACCACCAAGGACTTGGGTGATTGCAAATAGCTTCTTTGGAGATATTTATCAAACTTTCCAGAATGAAACAAATAGAAAGAGCAATAGCACTTATATTTATATACTGCTTCACAGCGCTTTATAGCACTCTCTAATCAGTTTACAGAATCAGCATATAGCCCCAACAATCTGGATCCTCATTTTATTGACCTCAGAAGGACAGAAGGCTGAGTCAATTTTGAGTCAGTGAGAATCGAACTGTCAAACTGCTGGCAATGGGCAGTCAGCAAAAGTAGTCCTCAGTACTGTATTCTAACCATTGCACCACCATGGCTTTTATGTTGTAAAACAAGGAAATGTCAACTTTCCTCTCCCTTTCCTTCCCTTCACTTCCCTTCTTTTTTTCCTTTTCCTTTCTTATCCTTCCTTTCCGCCTGCCTGCCTTCTCCTTTATTTTTACCATATAAGATAGAAAGTTTGTCCATTCTTGTGGACAACACATTTTAATGTATTTATTCATTTGATTTGTCAATGGCTTACAAGATAATAGGTATAAGTATAAACATGAGAATACAGGAAATAGGTATGAATAAATGGGGACAATAGGACAGGGATGGTAGGCATGATGGTGCACTTATGCACGTCCCTTACAGACCTCTTAGGAATGGGATGAGGTCAATCGTGGATAGTTTGAGGTTAAAGGAGTGGAGGGTTAGAGGATGTAACAATAGAGTCAGGTAGTGCACTGCAGGCATTGACCACTCTGTTGCTCAAGTCGTACTTTCTGCAATCAAGTTTGGATCAGTTTACATTGAGTTTGTATCTGTTGTGTGCTCTTGTATTGTTGCAGTTGAATCTGAAGTAATCATTGACTGGTAGGACATTGTAGCAGATAATTTGGATATTACACTTAAGTTCAACCATAGGTGGCTTAGTTCAAGGTTGTCCAATCCCAAAATCTCAAGCCTGGTGGTATGGGGTATTCTGTTGTGAGCAGAGTAGTACTCTTCTCATGAAATACTTCTGAACTTGATCAACTGTATTAATGTCTGATATACAGTGCAGATTCCAGACAGATGAGCTGTATTCGAGTATTGATCCAGCAAAGGTTTTGTATGCCCCAGTTAGAATTCAATATTTTATTGAATCACTAGGATATCAGGTTCTCTGCTAGAGGCATTCAGCAGCAGAATATGTGAATGTCAACAGGGAAGGGAAGGGAAAATTAGTCCTGAACATTTGTACCATTCATCTAATGATAACACAGATATATGGTTAGGATTTTCTAGACAGTGCCCCTATATCGAAGGCCACAGAGAAGTGGGAAGGGCCAATTTATTCTCCAAAGCTTCTGAAGGCAGGACAAGAAGCAATGGATAGAAACTAATCAAGAAGAGAACCAATCTAGAACTGAGGAAATTTTTTATGAAGAATAGAATGGCTTGCTTTCAGAAGTTGTAGGTGCTCCATCCCTAGAGATTTTCAAGAAGAGGTTGGAAAACCATTTGTCTGAAATCGTATAGGATTTCCTGCTTGACTAGAAGACCTCCAAGGTCCCTTCCAGCTCTGTTATTCTGTTAAAATTCCAGCAGTGAGATACACTTCTTTGAAAAGCCACTGAGACATCACATGATTCAATTTAAGTCTCTCTGTGACTGGAATCTAAAAGGCAGTTTAGCTTGGGAGTCCATTGTTTGGAAAACCCTGATTTACAGAAAATCTAATTGAAAAAGCATAGAAACATAAGTTAAGAAAGGTTTGCCTCTGTGTCAGAGAAATGAGGAGCACCAGATGGTAAGGGCAGAAATACCTTGCAGTGATTGAATAAATGGAATTCCCAACACTTCTCAGCATGACAAACATATACTCCCAACATAGGGAGACCACAGCAGAGAAAATGCAGCCAAACATCTGTCAGATGTTGCCTCAAAATAACAGCTCAAAGCTGAAGCGTAGACAATATTCCCAGGAAAACACATATTGTAGATTGGCTTTTTTTCTTCCTGTATTCTCCTCCATTTTTTTTGTTGGTCGGGTGACATTCCCAGACTTTATTTATTTTTTTCAGGATAAATCTGGAGCTTCAAAAAAAGCCTACAAAGAACTTGATGTTTCTTGTTAAATGTTCTGATAATAAAAGAAAGAAGTTAGGCTTCTGGAAGAGGTTTTTTTTTTCTTATTTGTCAACAAAAGTCTTGCTGAAGAGGAATGAACATGACTCATTCATCCAGAAAAAACAGCAAGGTTTGAAGAAAAAAAAAATCACAATAAAATTCCTACAACTGTTTTGGTGCTGAAAAGAAAGAAATGCCTTATAAATTGTACAAATCTGGATTACTCAGTGGATACTCAGCCATTTTCTTTCCCCTTTTTTATCTACATTGAACTCTAAACCCTACATATTAAATTATAAGAAGTGTTTGTGGAATCAAATCGAATCAAACAGAATAGAATAGAATAGAACAGAACAGAATAGAATAATATACTGGTAATATAATATAACGTAATATTGTGTAATGTAATGTAATCAATACAATATGATACAAAACAATACAATAAATATATTATAATAAATATAGTTAATACAATTAATATAATCAATGTAATATATAACCAATATAATACAATACAATAATATTATTGTGAAGTCACAGAATCCATATGGTGGATGAATAGATCTTTGGATCTGCCCTAGTTCTTTCTAACTTATGAATTCTATGCAATGTGATGGAACTGGATTTCTAATGATAAAATGGCAAGTTCTTCTTTTCCGCTTTAGGTGCCAACCTCAATCTCTTGTTAATATGGTTGAGGAATTATTTTAGAAGGTGTTTTGGGTCTCATGGGAATGCATTCAAAGTATATCTCCTCAAATCATTACAGTTGCTTTCTCATTTATCCAGGGTTTCCTGGCTGTTTGCAGTTCATAGTCCCTTTGCTTCAAGTATGTTGATATATCAGAAATGAATCCAGAAGCAAGCTAAAAAACAACAAACAAACAAAAACTCAATTGGGGATATGGTATAGGGTTTCTGCCTGAGGAGGAGGTTGGACTAGAAGACCTCCAAGGTCCCTTCCAACTCTTCTGTTCTGTTCTGTTCTGTTCCATTCCATTCCATCCATTCCGTTCCATCCATTCCATTCCATTCTATTCTAATATTAATCAGCTTGTTATGCACATCTCTGAAGCTACAAGAAAAGAATTAATTTGAACAAACTGATTATAAAGTAGCCAAATGGTTAAAAAGTCAGTAGTGAATCTCTCTCTCACGCACACTTTTTTTAAAGCAATCATATATTTTATGAGATTGTATTTTATTTAATCACTGTTTATTTTGCATTCCAGGCTCAATAAAAGCAGAGTACATGCATTTGTGTAAATAATTAAGAGTTTGTAGTTATGCATCTTATTACTTGGGGTTCTTTATAAAGATCTGTTTGCATAATCATTTACTTTGGACATCTTAATAGGAAGGGGTTAGTTTTCTAAAGAGTCAAATACACTTGGAGGGTGAGGAGAGAAAATGAGGAGAGAGAAATAAGCCATTCCTGAAACAGTGGTATAATTGTTTACTTTATGAGAAGAATGTTGTTATATCTAATCTTCCACCTCTCTATGAAATCCCCCCTCCCAAATTCCCAGGCATTACAATGTGGCAGCTTGGAAGCCTCTAAGTAAAATCTGGATTCCCAAACTGACACCTGATCTCTTCTTATTTACTCTTCTTCTTACTCTTGAGGATGGTGAGGATTCAGTGAGTCTGATTTTGTGTTCTGAATATGTTGCAACCAAGAAATTTAACTTGATGAATTATTATCATTACTCCAGACCGCAAGCTGCCTTCTTGAGAACACGATAGATTCAAACCTTTATGTTATTTTCTCTGTAGCTTCCAAACTCAGATGGTTTGGGATTGAGAAGGTCAGAGTTTGTCTTTAACCAGGACAAGTTACCTTGCACCTGGAAAGGCATGTCTGGAGGAATGTCTGCAATTGGGGCGATGGTTGATTGGGCCATGTTATGGATTGGTGGGTACAGGGGATGGGTTTTGAATTTCAGTTGGGAAAGGAAAACCCAGAACTCTCAGATTCAGGTTTTTCCAGATGTGCCAGTATGACTTCCTTAATAAATTCTTACTTGGATGAACTTTGTTACTGAATGCTGAATGAAATGGGGAGTTTCTTTGGAATGTTGATATCAGGTATACTTCAATGCTGGGCATTTATCTGAAGCAAGGATTCAGTTTAGCTCAGTTAAGTCAGAATTGGCTTCTGTTGTTCCAGAAGTCTTCATTCTGCCATTTTCTAAGGACCAGAACATTTCCACTAGATGTGAAAACAGCTGTATTTGGTCAAAGGACCTGTCCTTCCAAGCATTCGTATATGGTTCAGCTCTCTCTTGCCATAACTTTCAATGAGCTCCATCTATTGACTTCTAAGCTCAACAGGATTGGGAGGAAATATGTTTGATCCAGGCCTTGAAAGTTAGGTGGCATGGCATAATTGTGAGGACCAGTCCAAAGACGATGTCAGGCCTTTGAGATATATATAGACTGAAGCTATGAATGCTTATCCTGCTTTTATTATAAACTACACTAACAAACAGAATCTTGCAAGTCTAAATGTGTCTCCCTCTCCTTGCCTCTATCTTCAAGATAGCGAAAGATGGTCAACTCTGAGATGGTTTTATTAAATGCCATTTCTGTCTCAGACTCAATTTTTTGTCTGATCATTGTCTTGGTAACAGTCATTTCTTCTCTTCTCAAGTTTACTCTTATATTCCCCTCACAGCCTGTTTCTTTCTGCTTCTCCTTGTCTGAGGAACACTTTTGAGATAGGATCATGCAGAACCTTAGGCAATAGGACATTATTTGAATTTACCATGATGGGTTTTGTTGAGATGCTGCCTTTCCAACCAAAAGGTTATTAAGTTAGCTCTACTCAAACACAAAATATTTTTACTGGTTATCTTATTATGACCCATCACAACAGAACTTCTCAATGGTCCATATTCCCAGATTCACAGGACATGGTTTCCAAATAAAGCTGTTATTATTTGATGCAAATCATGAGAAGTCTGGGAGAAAAAAGTTCTCAATCAAGATGCTTTAAAAAAAAAATCACAGTAAGTCCAGGGGATTAGGAGAGATGGGATAGAAGCAGAAACACAAGGAAAACAATGCAGTTTCAATGCTTATTATTCTTTCTCTTTCCCGGTGAAAAAAGAGCCCAGACTTTATCTGATTGTTCACGCTTACTAGATTAAAATTTATAGTATGAAAAAGGTACCCTAATTCCAGTACTTGATGAAAAGCTCTAGTACTATCATATGATTCTGTCCCAAACTTTTGTTCATGAATAATCATCCAATGGAGTCCCAATATTGATTTCAGGCTGTTCCATGCAGTACACAAATTGTCATCTCTATAATAAAGACAGTCTAGTAGAAATGGTCAGCAATGATTCATGGCCTACCAGGAATCCCAAATATAAGGCTAAATGAATCCATCAATTTCACTTCTTCATTTTTTTCAATTTATAACTTTGCTTTGATCCATCTGTGCATCAGTTTATGAATTTCCTTCTCCCACAAGAAGCTGCATCTGTATTTCTTGCAATGTAATACACCCTTGACATACATTTTCCTTAATACTCAGGAATATTTTTTCAGCTTTCAACTCATTACAAAATTTGAGGAAGTGTTACATGCAGGTGTTTTCTGGTTTATATACTAAGTGTTCAGGGGGCATAGTATCTGAGTAGCTTTCTAAACACAATTGAAAATAATTTATGTTGCAAATGAATTTCTATTCTATCCTTGTATTATTTTCAGGGAGTGATGGACAGTCTTTTGAGGGGCAATTAAGAAATAAGAGATTTAAATAAAAGTTGCTTTCATCTGCCCAATAGGCTAAATTTTCTTTTTTCTTTTTCCCCCAATCCTTACAAAGCCAAAGATGTTCAATTTAAATTTAGTTGTTGTGATGCGTATACATACCTTTCAGGTGGATTCCTTTTTGGAGTAAAGCACAAAATAGTTGAAAGAAATAGCAAGCCAAGAAATTAAAGTAGGAAACAAGAAAAACAAAAGGAAACATAAGTAAAAATAGTTCTTCTCCCCACACCATTCACATATACCTCTTCAATATTTTCTAATCTTATCAACCAGTCTGACCTCTAGCATGTCTGTGCTGTTCATACTTTGCTTTTGGTTCCTTAAACTTCTCACCCCTCCTTTTCTAAGAGTCCTACTAATTCCATACAATTACATATTTCTTATTTTCCCCTTTCTGTTTCATCCTTTCCCTTCCAATATTCATGTTTGATTCAGTCCTTATTCATCCTGTCCCTCTAATAAATCACTTCAGTGTATTTTGTTAAACTAATCATATACTTCATATTCATTCATTTCATTAATTTCCCCTTCCCTCCTCCCTCCCTCCCTTTCTTCCTGACCCCCTTTTTCCTCTTTACTAACACATATACCTTAAGTAGCTCATTTGCACTGTGCCTACATTTATATTTCTCTTGAAATATTTATTTCTCCCTTCAACATTCTGAAATAGGCAGAAGCATGCTCTTATACACATTTATTGTTTGTTCTTCCAGCAGACATTAATTTTCCACAAACAACACATCTATGATCTTTCTACCATAACTTGTATTTCTTAAAATTTATCCATCCATTTTAATCAATATTTTTCTGACATGTGCAAATTAATATATTTATTTTGGGGTTGTGGCTTTTTCTCTTTTTATGGGTGAGGTTACTTATATATAACTTGCAATTCATTTTCCTTTTGCATCCAGTTAGCTTGGCATTGTTTTTCAAAACCATATTTTTGTTGCATCAGAAGTCTATGTAAGGTGTACTGCAGTTCCTTTGGTTTTTTTAGCCAGCAACACCTCATGCATGCTATAGGATATGCACATTCATCTTCTGAACCAAAACATTTCAAACACCATTACAATAATTTATTTTACCTGTATTCATACATATTTTAACCTGCCACAGGGAAATCATACATTACTGCCATACATCAAAAACATCTCAGAAACTATCAACAGACTATTACAACCACATGGCATCAGTGTAGCACACAAACCAACTAAAGCCCTCCAAGACATCCTAAGTAAACCAAAAGACCCAAGGAGCCCCAGAAGAAAAGACAGGAGTTGTCTATAATATGCAGTGTAAGGACTGTGAGATGTTGTGTAAGACAAAGAGACCAAAGACTAGTAGAGCACATCCATGAACAACAACTAGCAGTTAGAAAACATGATGAAAACTCTTTAATTTCACAATGCATAGACAAACTTAACCCTAGTTTCAACTGAGAAACTGTGACCAAACTAGATCAAACAAAGTCCCAAAGCATCAGAGAATTCTTGAAAGACTGATGATGACAAATCTGCCACCAACAGGCACATAGACATAAACAACAAATGCATAGCATTTAAAAAGACAACCGACAAGCTCCAAAGGCAACAAAAAGACCTAAAACCTCTCACCAGCAATCAACACCCAGGTGAGCAGTGATTAACACCAAGATCAACATTAGACTAACAACCAAGAAGCAAACAATAACCCAGTCAAGAAACTTCTAAACAAGCTAACAGCAAACAGACCAATGAAAGAATTACCAAGGCTGATGTCACTAACACTGATAGAATAAGACTATAAACTGAGAGCAAATGCCATTCCTTTGTAGCACTGATGATGTTACCTAGTTTGGTAATCAAACTCCACAATTTAACCCTGAGCGACTCGTTTCTTTTTTGTTTTTCAGTTGGAATCTGGGTCTGCTATAACTATTGTATCATATTGGCTCCCATTCTCTTATTTTGCAGCACTTTTTCCCCTTTATCTACTGCCTCTTTCAGTCTTCATTCCAGCAAGTATCCTTTTTCACACTTCCCATCAATTCAACTTTTCACACTCCAGTGATATTTGATAACATGATTCTTTTCATTGTGATCCAAGCAGCTTCAATATCCTCTTCCTTTTACAACCGCTTTTCAGTCATTATTTGGGGAGAGTAATCAAACCATTAGTACATATTTTCTGTTTTTGTACATGACTCATTTTTTTTCTTCCTTTAGAAGAAAAGCTATAATTCTCAATTACTCCACTTCTTACATTTTCCTTCCCATGTCCAGTTTTCCTTAAGACAATCCCCCAATAATGATGCTTACCAGATCAAAACTTCCCACAAGTTCTATCCTTCCCTAATTATCTCAGGTTTTTATTGTAGGGAATCCAGTTAATATTACTTTTTAGATCTATATTCATCCTATTCTTTTGAACAAAGGAATAAATATTTTTCTTTCCTTTTAAATTGTTATGAACAAAAACAAATTGCTTTCTTAGTCAGTCACTTTCACATTTGATTTTGCAAATTCACTTTTTTTTCTTTAGTTTCTTGTATCATTCCTCTATTCAACAAAATAGCCCACCACCCCAATAAAAGTGATTTTGAATGCTGCATATCTTATTCTGTTATCACTATTCCCTAGAATATAACTGTTTCACTTCCAACTGAGTTGTCACATAATGACTGTTTTTAATACAGTCTTTTAATAAGGTCTTTTAATAAGATAGAGAAGGGATAAACTGCTTTAGCATCTGATGTATACCCAGGTCACATTCTGCATTCCATGATAATTATAAGGACAATAAAGGTTAAAAATAAACTGATCAAAAAGTTCATTGTATATATAAAAGAAATATTGTTCAATGTACATCAAAGCTGATTGCTTCTATTGCATCAAAATAGGTCAGTTCCATTTCTTTTGTTATTTTTTTTTAATGGCCATCCAATTTGCACACTGTGAATCACTAACATGGAATTAAAAGAGGAGGAGGAGGAGAAGAAATAAGTTGTTTCCAATTCTCCTATATCTCAGGTAAGAACTTGATGACTGAGCAATCAGATTTCCCTGAAAGAGTCAGAAAAATGAGGAGCATCAATCTCAGATATCCAAGCATCATGCATTCTTTTCTTTTTTAATGACAAAGTTCTATATTATTCTCCTTTGCAATAACTTCAGTTTTGTTAGAAGAATCCCAGTATACCAACAGGAATGAAGGCAGGAATTTTCCTTGTTTATTCCCAACATCTGTTCCATAAAGATTTGCTGCCTTTAAGCATGAACTTCCATTGAACTGTGATGAGTAATGTTATAGCACAATTTCTTAGCATAAATCTTGATGAATGTCTTGGAAATTCAAAAACAGAAACACTCAAATCCAGAAATAGCAAAAAGAATCTAACTTGTCCCTTTAAGAATATGGACAGCAAGGATATCATCAGGATGTGAAAATATGGACCTCCAATACTTGTTGAAAGCAAAGTTCTGGAGTTGTTGCAATGTTTAGAAATGAAGACAAATATGGGTGTCCAGCTTTTCAACTGAGAAATTCTTGCACTGTTTCACGCCAACATTCTAAGCTTCAAGCCAGACACCCGAATGAGAATGCACACTGTGACAATCTGTTAGGCAAGCTATTATATGCAGAGCAATTTCATTATTTTTAATGTATATGTGCACAGTCTATGAATATAGAAGGATTCCTTTTATTCCCAACTCATCAAAATCCTAAAAAAAATTACATTTTAAAAAAAAAGGAAGAAAGAGAAATTCTGAAGGACAGCAATTTATCTTGTAATTAGAATACTGCATCCAGTTTTGGTCACCATATTATTTTTAAAAAGATATTGAAACTCTGGAAAGAGTGCAGAAAAGAGCAACAAAAATTATTAGTGGGGGCGCTAAACATATGAAGAACTGTTGCAGGAATTGGGTTTGTCTAGTCTAGTGAAAAGAAGGGCTAGGGATTAATATAATAGCAGTGTTCCAATATTTGAGAGGCTACCACAAAGAAGAGGGAATTGACCTATTTTCCAAAGCACCAGAAGACAAGACAAGGAACTGTTGGAAGAAAAATTCAGTCCAGATCCAAGCAAGGAGAAAAATGCTGGAAATAAAATGGAGGCTGGCTACAAGGAAAGAAGGTCTCTGTTTATTCAGTTTCCAGAAACTTCAGTGACAGCATGTTTCTGGGGTAGCTGACAAAATGGCTGAGTGAGTGAATGGATTTTTATAGGGTTCTGGGGTTTGGTGATTGAGATGTTCCAGTGGGTTGTGCAAATAGTGAACCTTATGTCTTTTGCTGTTCTAATAGTGGTGGGGTCATCCTATTATATCCTAAAGGTCATGTCATGTCCTTAGAAATTGGGTGAGGGAATGAAAATTCTAAATTCCATCAGCATCAGCTGTCTGTAGGACCTTGTGGCTAAAGACATTTTGTTGATGAATAGATTGGCTCAGTCTTTTTGAATGGATACAAAATTTCCATTCTCCTTTGGGAAAATATAATATTCTGCCTCTTTTAATATCACCCAAAATATTTCATTCTCTAGGGGGAGCTTCCTACAGAAATAATCCAGAAGAGAAGTAAGCAAGTAGAAATTTTCTAACAGTGAAAACAATCAACCATGTGTAGAGAAGATAGATACGTCTATTTCTTTAAAAAAAAAATAGAACTTTTATTGCAAAAGAAAAAAAATGCAAGGACTAATAATTAGAAGAAAGAAAGAAAGAAAGAAAGAAAGAAAGAAAGAAAGAAAGAAAG
>BLBF01000073.1:9209370-9221592 GCA_015471245.1 Laticauda colubrina | reverse complement strand
AAGAAAGAAAGAAAGAAAGAAAGAAAGAAAGAAAGAAAGAAAGAAAGAAAGAAAGAAAGAAAGAGGCAGAAGTGCAGAAATCAAATAACAAAAATATAAAGAAGTGATTATCTATTTTCTTTTACAGTAATAAGTTTAAGGATAAATATAAATATAACCTTGATAGTTATAGAATTGTTCACATTATCTGTGTGATCTGTTATTCGAATCCTCAAAACCAAATATCATAAGTTCAGTTTTTTTCTGTTTTTCATATAAAAGTCAACTGCTTAAAGAAGTCCTGTCTTTTTGAGAGATGATGTGGTTGTCTTTTGCCTTTGCAGTGCGAGACAAGGAAAAGATGTATTGATCTGAAAGAATTGCAAACAATGATCATCTACCTACATTCATGTGTTTCAAAATATCCTAAGCCAATTAATTTAAACCCTTATCAATACATTTAAATCAAGTTTCACAAAACTCCTGGCACCTGTGGCTCTGGTATGTTATGCATATGATCTTCTTAGGATCACTACTCATGAAAATTTCTTAGAATTTCTTAGAAAAATCTAAGATATGATTGTAATAAATAGTGAAGATCTGGAATTCCAGAATTAGTCTAATATGCTTCATTAAGTATTAATTATGTATACTGGAATTAAGGAGAAACTTCCTAACAGTGAGAACAATTAACCAGTGGAGTAGATTGCCTTCAGAAGTTGTGGGTGCTTCATCACTGGAGGTTTTTAAGAAGAGACTGGATAGCCACTTGTCTGAAATGGTCTAGGGTCTCCTGCTTGAGCAGGGGGTTAGACTAGAAGACCTTCCAGCTCTATTCTGATTGATTGATTGAAATTGGAATGAATATTGTAAATGTGGAAATTCAAAGAGTAAAGTTTTTATTCTTGGCTATGTCTAGACACAAGTTTATCTGTTTTTATTTTAAGAACAGCTGAAACATCTTTCTGGAATGAATTAACCAGTCCAAGAAGAAAAGAAAAGAAACATTGATTTCCAAATTTTCTTTCTGAAGTCGTGAAGTGAAAAACAAAAGCAAAATACTTCTTTTTTTTATGTTCAAAGCATCCGTTTGCAAATTACTGCAGAGTTGAGGTCGCCATTAATCAATGTAACTAGATGAGTTGTCATGTTTTATTACTGAAACCATCTGTGATAAGTGTCACTCCATTCAACTGCAACATCAAAGTTTTATCTGGTGCCTGTAGAAGGATGCTGTACCTTTAAGTGATGAGAAACAAACCATCCAAAATCTGCCAACCCAATGCAGAGATTTGCATTCTGTGCCAACTAGGAATTATCACCAAATACACAGGTAAAATATTTCTAATTCTTCACTAATAACTGTGAACTCATAGAAGGATCAGAAGATTGAGACGTTAATTCCAAGCATGATCGGGTCACATCGCACTGGAATTTAATTTCAAGAAATATTATGCATGGATTAACATCCTATTAAAATTCCAGTTGCCCAATTTATGGCTTCTATATAACTTGCAAGAGCTTATGTAGCTTCATTGGCATGGCGTGTGCTACATTATGAGATACAGATATTTGAAACATTTCAATATCATTCAGATCGTTAAAAGTTTTTGATAGAGAAAACGAAGTTAATACTTTCCCTCCATGCATTTCTATTTCAAATGTAGCAGTTACTGTGCATGTCAAAAGAGCTTTCTAGCCTAAAAAAGAAAAGCTTGTCCATTCCAATGCAAGAAATATCTGCTTCTTTAATATTTCACATGTACCCAGGGGTGGGATTCTACCAGTTTGCACCTATTCGCTAGAACCGGTTGTTAATATTCTAAGCAGTTCAGATAACCCATTGTGAGAAGAAATTACTGGCCTAATCCTGAAAGGAAGGCAAGAAGGAAACATTCTGATGTTGCTTACAGAAACTGCCTCTCTGTTAATCCTCACTACATTCTTGGCAGGATTAGACTTCCTGTCTCAGGAACTTCTCTGGAGTTTTTTTTTTTTTTTCCTCCTTTGCTATTACTTTGCTCATGTGGAGTGACCATTCAAAATGACAATGGCACTGAAAAAAGTGACTTATGATAATTTTTCACATTTAGAACTGTTGTAGCATCCTCACAGTCATGAGAGGCCAGGAGAGGAGATGTGTACCTCGATGTGGGTAATGCTGAGTTGGCCATGCCCAGCCAGTCACATGACCACCAAGCCATGTCCACCCAGTCACATGACCACCAAGCCATGCCCATCAACTAAGCCACGCCCACAGAGACAGTTGTTAAAAAAATTGAATCCCACCCCTGCATGTACCTCTGTATAACTTATTAATAAACTGGGGAATACCAATAGGAAATTCGAACCTTCATTGGTTTCAGCCGGAAGTTAATCACTTGGTTATTATTGGATGGGAGATCACTAGGTAACATCACAACTATCGATTAGACTTGGAAGATATACACATGTAAACACAAGCCCATGTCCTGGAAAGGGGCATTAGAAAACTATTTCAGAGCTCTTGCGGGGCGGGGGGGGGATGCACTGATGCATTAATCAAAACATTAGGATTCAGCCTTGATCCAGATTTTTTTGAAGGGAAACAAAGTCAGAAATAAATGTACTTCCATAACTAATTACAGATTAGCAGAGTTGGAAGGGACCTTGTAGGTCATCTTGTCCAACCCCCTACCCAAGCAGGAGACCCAACACCATTTCTGATAAATGGCAGTCCAATATCTCCTTGAAAACCTCCAGTGATGAAGCTCCCACAACTTCAAAAGGCAAGCTGTTCCATTGGTTGATTGTTCTCACTGTCAGAAAATTTCTAATGATTCTAATGCTCAAATTAGTGATTAAAAAGTAGAAGGAAGATACCTCCTCCTGTTAATCTTTAGGTACTCTTGCATTTCTACCTGAATTAAACACTTCCATTAGTGGTGAGCCAATGTACTGACTGTACAGTCAGTATATGTTGGCATTCTTCTAAGAGTTTAATGTTTGCACAAAGATCTAGCTTGTGTCATGCCCTAGTAAGAGCCTGAATCTGAAGAAGAAGATGAGCCAGAATTGGAGCTGATGGAGATTGAAGGGGTGACTTTGCTGTCTTTAGAGGAAAATGGAGAAGAGCAGGCCCAATCAGGCCAAGGCCTGGATTGGGATGGCTTGTAGACAGGGAGGAAAGGGGGCAGGATGACTAAGAGAGGCTTAGCAATGAACATAGAGTTCAGGCGATGAGCAAGGACCACCCCTCTTGATCCTTGAGCATGGAGAGTGGAGAGAAGATGAGAACAGCACAGACTGACCTAACTACTCAGGAGGAGAGCACCCCACCCCTCTTCACAAGGCACACCTGGAGACTTAAGGAGATACTGTGGGGGCATTTGTCAGGAACAAACATTGAATTCATGGAGTGGTGAGTTCCGATGTTTGGACTTTCCTGGATTCTCTGTATTCTTTCTGGATTACTTGCCTTGATCCAGGGATGGGATTCTAACAGTTCGCATCTATTTGGTAGAACTGGTTGTTAACCTTCTAAGCAGTTTGGAGAACCGGTTGTTAGAAGAAATTACTGGCCTAATCCTGTAAGGAAGGCAGGAAGGAAACATTCTGGTGTTGCTACAGAAACTGCCTCTTCGTTAACCCTTATTACATTCTTGGCAGGAGTGGACTTCTTGTCTCAGGAACTTCTCTGGAGTTTTTTTTCCCTCCTTTCCTGGTACTTTGCTTGTGTGGAGTGACCATTCAAAGTTGCAATGGCACTGAAAAAAGTGACTTATGATCATTTTTCACACTTACGACTATTGCAGCATCCCCACAGTCATGACAGGCCAGGTGAGGAGATTCATGCCTCGATTTGAGTGATATTGAGTTGGCCACGCCCATCCAGTCACATGACCACCAAGCCACATCCACCCAGTCATATGACCACCAAGCTACGCCCACCAACTAAGCCACGCCCATAGAACTGGTTGTTAAAAATTTGAATCCCATCCTTTGCTTCCTGGACTCCTCAACTTGCTCTGCTGGATTTCTTGCTTTGCAGCTGTGATGCTTGCAACATTAAATTGGACTATTTGCAGTCAGAGGCTGCTTGAGGTGTGTGTGTGTGTGATCACTTTGCTCTGAGGCTTGCCAGAAACATGGGAGTTTTGGGGGCAATTTGGAGCAATAAAGGGGTAGTTTGGACTGCCAACTGCCTATGTTGTCTCTTTGCTGTGCCCTAAGCTTCAATTTATAAGCACAAGAGTAACCATGTTAGATGTGTTGGGATAGAAAAATATAGCAAGCCAAAAAATATTTAGGGAAATATCTGTGGTTCAAGAGTAAAGAAGACTTCAGTTGGGGCACCCTTCCAGCTTTGGTTCTTCAATCACTTTATGATGCAATAGTTACCCAAAAGGAGAAGAAGCCTATGTGAAGAGCCATGAAGTTCTCTCTTCTTCTCTCCCCACCCACAATAATTTATTTCTCCACATTGACTTTGTACATGGTTGAAGGCAATCCTGAATGTAAACGAGAGGGAATTTTCATAACTACTGCAACTTAGTTATTTCATTGATCAGCTGAATTTCCAAGATCTCAAGGAGGCCTCTTTGGAGTGTTTGATAGGGGAAAATTTGAATACCTATGTCAAAAAGAAATGAAATGCAGAAGATACACATGACAATTCCATAATTCATGAAGCATCAGGAACAAAGCTATCAGATATGTGAATAGGAGTGCAACTATTTAGTTTCTCCTGTACCATTGTTGTAATCGCAGGAACTATTTTAAGATACTATGAATTATGTCATAATGTTATAGTCAGGTATAAATCTATCAGGCAGATATAGCTGTTGAAAAATGCTATTTAAAGACTGTAGATCTGTTTAATTTATGTCCTAAAATACTGATGATGCAGGACTTGTTCAGAATAATTGACCCCAGTTGATTGTTTGATAAATGAATTGTTTATGTGCCATCAAATTGATATCAACACTTAGTACCTAGATAGATTTTTCCCCATAGCAATTTGTCCCTCACCTGGTCTTTCAGATCTTATAATGATGTACCTATGACCACTATAACCTTGCTGATGGTTGTCTTCTACTTCTCCTTCCTTTCCAAGCATCAAAGCCTTCTCCAGAGATCTAGGTCTTTGCATACATGCAAAGAAGCATAAAAAAAAAGAAGAAGCATAAGATGAGTCTGGTCATTCAATGGAGAAATCTGGATTGATTTATTTGTTGATACATTCCTTGGTTATCTTTGTTGTCCATGGTATTCTCAGGAGTCTTCTCCAAAACTAATGTTCTGGCTCAATAATCCCAGAATCTCTGGACAGTGAGATGAATGTCATCTAAATATAATCAATAAATACATCTTCCTATATTGCTTCTTCTAAGTTCAACTTTTGCTTCCTTAGAGAATATCACTGCTTGAACTTTGTAAATATAGCCATATCATGACATATGACTACTCCACCAGGTTCTAGTCCACAGCATATTTCTTGACTCCTTCTTTCTTTACTGTTGATGGCTACTTTTAAATGACAAAAGCTATTTATCCCTTTAATTAACTTCAGATTCATTTTTTTCAGGTTGCTAGAGCACTGAATGGAATGCAGTTTGGTTGAGATGTGAGCATTCCCAATACAATCATAATTTGTTTCAACTCAGCCAAAGTGTAAGCTGATATTCTGCATACCATTCTATTCTATCGGAAGCATTTCCAAGCATTAAAAAAAAAACAGTTCAAAAACTTCCCAACTTGATAAATCCAGTATCGGATTAATATCTATTAATTTATTGGAATCTAATCTTGCCTTGAATCACCAATGCTAAATGTACTTTGGGTATCATTTCTAAATCCATAAAGCATCCAAGACTCAGCAAACATTTGAGCATATATTACACAAATATTAAACACTTAATTTCCAATGTGTTGTCTTTTGAAAGCAGATGGATAGTAGGTAGGGCAAGAATTTGGGGTATGCTGGGTACAAAAACAGGAAAAATTAAGCTAGGCAGGGTTTTTCTTTTTTACAGGGATTGTAACACTGAACTAGAGTGACAAGAAAGATTGACTGTCTTTATTACTGCAGATCATGCAAGCAGCAAAAATTATCAGATGTTTTGCAGCTATCTTCAAAAATATCCTAGAAGGATGAAAGCTGGCTCACAATGAAAGTTGTCTTCCTTCCCAACAACAGCTTTTTCCAATTGTTTCTTTTAAAATGCCAACAGAAATGCACGGTTGACATCTCTCCTAAAATATTTTTTATATTTTATGTTTTATTTTTATTTTATTTATTTTATATTTGCATCTTTTCTTTGTTTTAAATCTTAAAGACAGTAACTGGGCTTTCTCTTCTGAATACTTCAACTTTATTGTACTACTTCCAAAAAAAATTGAATCAGTCAAAGCTATTTAAAGCTGTAAAGAGAAGTGAATTGTCTACTTCTACTGTGGTAGAAAAAATAAATGAATGAATTTTCAATGTCATTTCACTGATAGGGAAGGGAATGGGAATTCCAAGGGGGCTTTTCAAAAGGACTTTGTTTTTCCTTGAAGACATTTTGCTTCTCATCCAAGAAGCTTCCTTGAAGCTTGCCTTTTGAAAAAGCACCTTTGAGACAACTATGATCTGGATGATTGCTAATCTCCATAGACAATAGAATGGGAAGAAGCGTGACATTTCATGGGGGGGAGGAGGAGAATAAAAAAAAATTGATATCATTTCCATAGCTTTTTAATTTACAGAACTACCATATGGATTAATGGCTGATTGACAATAAAGCTAGAATCAAACAGGAAGCAAAATATTAGCAATTAGAAATTAACAGATACTTTCTTGGATGAAAAAATAAAATAAAATCCAGGTTAATGCATGTGTCTCTTTGTGTGTGTGTGTGTGTGTGTGTGTGTGTGTGTGTGCATACAAAAAGGCAAAATTAATCTGAAAATGTAGTGAGGTCACAGTAAATGACAAAGATGTGAGTGTTTTTTTTTTCCCCATGTGCTCAACCAGCTGATATAGAAGGATGGTGTATTGCAGAAATAAAGAAGAGATTTATCATTCAGAGGGAGACAAGGGCAACCTTGGACAAGTTCATGAAGGATAGATATATTTCTATGACAACAAAGATAGTGAAATCAATGCTTGTTTTCAGGGATAACACATATGTGGGAAAGTTGGAATTTGAGAAAAAAAATAAGAGAAAAGATGCCTTCAAAATGATGGACTTAGATAGTTACAGAGTACCATGAAAAAAAATCACATTATTGACCGAATAAAAAGTAATGGTTCCACTGAAACAAGAATCAGAAAGCAGGAACTTACATTGGGCATGTCATGGGCATGAGTGATGGGATTAGGAAATGGATACACCATAGGAAGATCCAAAGACTCAAGTTTGGGACAGTTCATCATGGAGAAAATTTGTGATGGTTGCTGAAGGTCAATACCAGTTAATGGAACCTAATCAATCAAACTTTCACATTGGGCTAATTTGTAAGCACTTAACCTGGGGTGTCAAACTCAAGGCCTGTAGACTTGATGCGGCCCAAGAGGTGCTTAGACCTGGCCCATGGGTCTGGAAACAGCAAAGAATTGCCCCATGGTGACTCTGACAGTATGCAGCCCTCCAGCACTCTGCTTTTGGCCATGACGGCCTCCTACAAACCTCTGCCAGTGAAAACAGAACTCGGGGAGGCCATGTGCAGCCAACCTGGATTACGTTTTCACTGGCAGAGGGCTGCAGGAGGCTGTTGTAGTCAAAAATGGAGCCTCTATGAGAAACATCAAGCTGGCCATGTCCTTCTTGGACACGTCCCCCTGACCCCCCCGATACCAAACATAACCCTGATGTGGCCCTCAATGAAATCGAGTTTGACACCCCTGACTTAAGGAAGCTTCTTACCTTTTCAAGATTTATCCAGGATTTCATATGTATATCTCATTTGTGGTTGTTGTGGGAATAGTTATTATTATAAAATGTTAGGAATAATAACATATCAAAAAAGAGGTTCGGTATGAAAATAAAAACCTGGTTCCATGAATTGAGACAGGCTTAATATACCAAACGGGTATATTCTCCTTATTTATTTAATTATTCATTTATTTAGAAAAGTTATATTTGTGGTCTGAGCATGGCTACTGTAAATATTCAATAAGCCATTGCAAAGAAGGGGATGATGTTAATACAAATGTACACTTTTGTACTTTTAGAACAAATAAGGAAAGCAGGGCATAATTACTACCATTTATGTTTGGCTAGATTTCCACAACCATGTGCACTAATGTGCTTATTGTCCCTGTCATCATTGTATTTTTATTACCACTAAAGGGGTCCCTATTTTTTTACTTGCATTTTTACATGCTTTCAAACTACTAGGTTGGCAGAAGC
Source organism: Laticauda colubrina (assembly GCA_015471245.1). Lineage (NCBI taxonomy): Eukaryota > Metazoa > Chordata > Lepidosauria > Squamata > Elapidae > Laticauda > Laticauda colubrina. The sequence continues at coordinate 9,213,238 of BLBF01000073.1, read as the reverse complement.
TTGGATAAGTCATGGGAGCTCTCTCCATAACACGGTGCTAGGGATTTGAACCGCCAAACTGCCAACCTTTCTGATCAACAAGCTCAGCGTCTTAGCCACTGAGCCATTTTTAGCCTGATTCCTAAAGTCTTTTCCAGGGCTGCTTGGTGCTTAGGGCCATTCGGCTGATGGCTTTTGGCAGCAAGTCCAGACTTCCAATTCAGTCTGGGCACTTGCTTTAGAGTCTTTTTCTTTTAAAGGAAAAAGACTGCTTTTATTTTCTGTACTGTTTTAGGGGTTCCTGGCACTGTCTTTTGGGGATGTACTTCCCTCAGTTGCAAGGCCAAACAGAACACTTAGTTTAAAGCTCAGTTGCTCCCTAACATTTCAACCAACGATTGTAGTGCTGGATAAATATGCAATTTAGAAGTAACAAATGGATAATTCTGCTTTGAGAGAGGAAGGCCCTACCAACTTTCCTCTGTGCTAAAATTTGAAAACAAAAATTTAATTTAAAATTAGAGTGAATTCTTATTAAAATTGGACCACCAATTTTATCCGTCAGATGACAAAGAGAAATACAGTGAAAAAGGTATTGGTGTAAACTAAATTTGACTACTTTTTATTTCTTATCCCATTTTTAAGTTCTTTGGTTGTTTAGGTTTTTTTTCTTATCCTTGGTCTGCATTTTGCATAATTCTGCATTGCCCCAAAGGTGATTCATATCAATAGCATTCTTAGATATTTATGATAATTTCAAAAAAGATAAAACCAATGGAAGGGCCACCATGAATCCCAATATTTATAGGTAAAAATATCAAGACAGTTCAGTGAGCAGTGACTATTCTTAATGGGCACAACATTCTGACTCAATGATGTACAGAATTAGAAACAGAAAATTAACAGAAGACAAGTTGAAATATTAAGAATACTGACTGAATTGGAATCCTTATTCTGTCTTTCTTCATGAGTTGAGGAAAAAGGAAAGGGAAAATAAGTATGTAGGTAAGTGATAGATCATTAGAGAGAAAGATAGATAGGGACTTCCAGTTTGCAAGGCTCAGTGGCAGCAGGAATCCATGATTGTGTGCAGTTTCTGCTGCGATCGCCGGTGGAGTGCCCTGAGCCAACCGGCTTCGGGGCTATAGCTACCCTGTAGAGGTAGCTGAAGACAGGGGAGACCTAGCAGGGGTCGGGGGGAGTCACTTCCCCCTCCTCATCTGGCTTAACTCCCTTTTCCAAAAGCAGTCAAGTGACAGTCAGAAATGGCCGCCACAAAGAAGCTTTCATCTGGAAAAGAATGTGCAGGAGGAAGCTGAGAAGTGAAAGGTTTGGCTGACCAGGAGGAGAAGCAACATCCAAGATATCCAGGAATTTAAATTTTGGAAAAAGATACATAGTTCCCTAAGAAGATCGAGAAGCAGCAAATGAAAGTGAAAAGGGAAAGTTTGTTTGTTCTCACTCTCCTTCCTTACAGTGACAGCAGACGAATGAAAAATTGGAAAAACCCGCTTTGGCATCAGCAGGTAATTAAACTGGAAAATTAAAGCCAAGGGGACAATAAAGATTTCTGAACACTGGAAAAAAAAATATTTTATGCTGTAAGTGGGAAGGGAGAGGATAAGAATTAAGATTAAGATTTGGCTGGAGGAGACTGCTTGGAATTTAAAAGACTAGAACAAAATCATAACAAGACTTCTAAAAGACACATTTTAATTGGAACTTTGTAACTGAATTACAACCCCAGGAAGAGAAAGTGAAAAAAAGAAGAAAGTGTTAAATGAAATAGACTGTGTGTATTTGGACTGTTTGGTAACTTTGGGACTTTTGGAAATTCTTATCTGAATAATTAAAATCATTTGGGTTGTTTAATTTTTTTTTTACAATGGCATTATTTGTGGATGAACTGAAAATGGAATTTATAAAATATAAAGAAGAGGAACAAGAAGGGAAGGGCTCTTTTGTCTCCATTTTTCATTTTTTAGAAATGGCGATTTCTACGTATGAGAAACTACAAGAACAAGAAGATTGGGATGAAGAAGAAGCCATCTTTAATGAACAAGCAACTTTATCTGAGGAAGAAAGGGGAAAGGGGGGAAAGAGAATGGAGAATTTAAAATTTAAAAAAACAACCAAAAAAGGGAAAAATAAGGTGAAAAGTGGACACAATGTCAGAAAGCAACAGAAAAGAGAAATACAGAAGAGGGTAGAGATAAAGAGACAAGGGGTAAAAAGGGTAGAGTGGAGAAGCAAGGGAGGAAGGAAGGGAAGAGAAGCTTTAAAGGTTTGAAACAAGATCTAAACAAACAGGACTTATTTAGAGATAATGGGTAAAAATATAACTGAAAAAGAGATTCTGCAAAAGTACATAAGATTGTATTATTGTATTTGTATTAGAAATAATGTTAGAAAATTTGGAACAACATATGATTATAAAATGTGATCAAATATTCAACATAATTTAGTGGAAATTTGTTTTTTTCTTTGAACAAAATAAATGAAGTGAAATATGAGAGAATTGAATTAAGAAGGAAGGGGAACATTTTAATTACATAATGTTTTAAAATATAAATGAAATGGGGGGGAAATAACTAGACAAAATTTATAAGTGTTCCCATAGAAGCATGATACCTAGTTGAAAAGGAATGTATAAAATGTTTTAGATTTATGAATATTAAAGCAACAGAAAAGAGGAATACAGAAGAGGGAAATGAAGATGAAAATTGAAATAAGTTGTAAAGAAACAGGACTTATTTAGAGATAATGGGTAAAAATATAACTGAAAAAGAGATGCTGTGAAAATACATGAGACTGTATTGTTGTATTTGTATTAGAAATAATGTTAGAAAATTTGGAGCAACATGATTATAAAATGGGATAAACTATTCAATGTAATTTAGGTGAAAATCTTTTTTTCCTTTGAACAAAATAAATGAAATGAAATATGAGAGAATTGAATTAAGAAGGAATGGGAACATTTTAATTACATAATGTCTTAAAATATAAGTGAAGTGGGGGGGAAGCAACTACGTAAAATTTATAAGTTTTCCCATATAAGCATGATACTTACTTGAAAAGGAAGGTATAAAATGTTTAAGATTGAAGTGAATATTAATTTTAATGATAGAGTTCAATTGGTATGGATTGTTGTTGTAATTATGTTATATATTTATATATTTTTTTCTTTTTTTAAATATAGTGTTTAGCTTTAGAATGTACTAAGCAGAATCCGAATGAAAGTTATGTATTATTTTAAATAATAATAATAATAATTAAATAAATAAGAATGTGTTAAATTTAAGGGAAAGATATAAAGGCGTCATACTCCAATCAGTGATTACAGGAGAAATTTTGTGTTAATGAGAAAACATAATAGACAGCTGAAACAGGACAGACAAAGGATATAACTATAATGATTTAAATTGAGATGAAATAAATAAAATAGAATTAAGAGAGTGAAAAGAGGGGAGAAGCTATATAGAAAATGTTGAATGGTAATAAGATATGGAATAGTATATAAAAGTGAGCATGAACTTGAATTTATGTACGAAGAGATGTAACTCGGGATCAAGCTGCTTTCAAAAAATATGTTTTATGTTTTTATGTTATGTGTTTTGTTTGTATATGCTTGTCTTTTAAAAATCAATAAAATTTTGGAGAAAAAAAAAGATGGATGGATGGATGGATGGATGGATGGATGGATGGATGGACGGACGGACGGACGGACGGACGGACAGACAGACAGACAGACAGACAGACAGACAAATGGTGGACAGACAGATATAGCTAGATGATCCATGGATGGATGGATGATTTAAGAGATAGATAGATAGATAGATAGATAGATAGATAGATAGATAGATAGATAGATAGATAGATAGATAGATAG
>BLBF01000073.1:9198949-9209360 GCA_015471245.1 Laticauda colubrina | reverse complement strand
TAGATAGATAGATAGATAGATAGATAGATAGATAGATAGATAGATAGGCAGGCAGAAAGACAGACAGACAGATAGAAAGAACAGAAAGATAGGTCAATATAGATAGAAAATAACCTTTCTCTGAAAGTTCTTTTAACTTTTCTACTTTCTCCATCCAAGAATTAAGCTCACAGTTATCTATTTAAGTTCTGAGAGGACACTAAAGCGTATAAAGAAAATCTAACTGTGAACCCTATCTGAATGCAACTACTTCTTGTGGCCAGATAAATTGCACCGAACAGGGAAATAGCATATAGTCAACCCTTGCCTTCTACTTCAAATGATCTTCAGCCTTTCCTGGCATGGCCAGAGGTAAAGATTGATGAGATCAATCAGGAACCTGCATCTGAACAGCCATATTGTCTCTTAAAACAGGATATTGTAGGTCAGTTATGGTTTCCAATACCGTGGAAAAAACAAATTTTGACTTCATAGATAGGCCCATGCAGTTTTCTTGGTAGCAGTACAGAAAGGATTAGCATTGGCTCCTTCATTGATGCCTTTTCCCATTTCTAATCTGAGCTAGAACCCCAGGATTCCATGAAAATAGTCAGTCCAAGAACTTCCTAGGATTGATTCTGCTTTACTTTTGAATACAGCTATAGTGAGACAGGAACTGCCATCCCACAGGACACTGTAATAACAAAGGCTCTCAGAACTTTCTGCAAGTCTAACTATTTCATAATAATTGGAAATATATTTTACAAATCTCTTACAAAGACTTAATACAATCAGTTTGCTTGTTCACACCTCTCCCCTGAAAACTCTGTAATGATAGTTTATGTTCTACTAACGGATGGACACCTACACTGTGGCAAGGACAGCTATTGTTCACTAACAATTGGGGACAAAAAAATAAGTATGTTTTGTCGAACACTAATAATCATGCCTGATGATACAGGGCATCAGAAGGAGGAAGGTTAGACATTTGTTGTGAATAGTGATAAATAAAATTGGTGAATATATTAGCATTGCCTTAGAAAGAAGTAATCTTGCTCAGTCAATGTAATGCAAAAGAGGCGCTTCAGATCATATTGTCCTGTTCTTTATGGGGATAATCTGTATATTCAGCACAACTTCTTATTGCTGGGTTAGTGTAACTACAAGCATTCCCTGCTTATAAAACTGTTGATGTGCGATTATCTCGTGCTCTTCTCAGCTGGGTGTTATGATGTTTATTTGAAATGAAGGCAATCCCACATTTAATATGCTTAAAGTGAGAGAAAAAATCCTGTGGAATGCCTGGCTTCTCTGCTTTGGGAACTCTTTGGGTGGCTGCCTGCCTCTGTGAAAGGAAATTTTTGGGTAGCGTTATCTTTACCCACGGGATGCCTAAGTGCTGGTAGGCAGTCGGGGAGGCTCCTTTCCTCCACGGCTTATTCATTCATGTGAATTGAGCCATCGAGCTGTCGACCTCAGTGGTGCGCACGACCAGCATATTACTCCGTGAATGACTGTGGCCCACCTATATAAATAAATAATGTTAGAACACACACATACATACATACACACACACGTACATATATACATAATTAAGTTATCCATGGGCCATAATTAAGTTATCCATTTGGGGATCAGCCATGGACAATTCTATGAAGCCCTGTGACTCCCAATCATTTAGCTGCTGTGAGCCTGCAGACATACCTCAAGTGATGGCAAAAGAGCTGGGAGGGAAATCACATAGGCCTGATAGCTGGAGGTGAGCTCTTCCTGGGAAGACTAACTGATTGTGTGCCTGCTGGTCAGGTTGTGCTGGAATAATTGGTTGGGGCATGCAAGGATAATTGGTGAAGGGCACATCGGGTCTATAAAGGTGGTCTAAATGATTAGCCCTGACTTTAATCTCTGTCCAGAAGCTGGTCAGTTAAGTGCTGGCACACTCTGGAGGAAGACAAACTGCTTACATCAAATCCTGTTGTGGCTGTTGTGCTTTCTTTCAGTCATGTGGTAGAACCTGACACACACATACATAGATAGATGATAGATGACAGATAGATAGATAGATAGATAAATAGATAGATAGATAGATATTATGTACTCCTTGCCTGGTTTTAACACTTAACTGACTGGTCAAAGGGTCTGAGTAATGTAGAGTTTGTGCATGGATGGAAGACCAAAAGGAAATATCAGAGCTGTAGATTAGATTAAAAATCAAATCCCTTTAATGGGAGGTTCTTTAAATGTATCCAAAATTCAGTAAACTCCTTTCTTTACCGATTTATGAAAATAAGCAGAAGTGAAATTGCCTATCACGAACAGGGCTATCCATGTGCAACAAATGTGAACAACACCAAAGATGGAATCGTGAAGCCAAACGATCAGAATTGCACAGATGGATGAGAACTATGTGAAAAAAAAAAAAGATCGGATGTCACACTTCCTTGTCAAAATTGCCCTACCAGAAGATCTAAACATGGTCATTGTTGTTAACAAATGAGGAATATCTGATATAACTACATTCAAGTGATATCCTATGGTTAATAGAAGAGCGATTAGTGTAAAATGTAAACTGAATCACTCCAAAGCCCCTGTCACACAGCACCAATCGATGGAAAGAGGATGTAAAATGGAGAAAAACACTTGCCATCCATTGATTAACGCGATGCATCCGATCTGTACTCACTGCATACGTTTTGCTTCCTCTCTATCCGTCCAGCATCCGTTTATTGACGTTTCATCCACTCAGAAAGTTTTGAGCTGCTCAAAACTCTTGAGCGGAAAATGTATCCAATTCATCAGTTCTGCATCCGCTAGGCATCCGTTCTGCATCCATTACGCATCCGCTATATCCTCTAGGCATCCACTGCGCATCCGCGCAACTCCATCCACTCCAGCGGTAAACGGACGCAGGGAGGAAGCGGAACGGATGTGGAACGGATGCAGAACGGATGCCTAGCGGATGCAGCATGGAAACAAAGCATGTAAAACGGAAAAAACGTTCGCAGAGGGGACCTATCTCGGATATTTAGGATGTCTAGAGGATGCCTAGAGGATGCAAAGGGACACATAGGGGAAAACCTATACTGCCTATAAAAAGGGGGAGCAACTAATCTGGATCTCACTTTCAGAACAGCAGCCCTGCGGTGTAGACCTCTGCAGTCTTCATCTGACTCTGACTCTTCCACAGCATCCAATCATGTCGACCATGGATCGTAACAAAGTCCTTTTGGCAACCACCATCCTTCTGCAACAGTGCGAAGCCATCTACAGGCTCTGTGAACTCTACTACGGGAAGAAAAAGAGGTGGCCAAGAAGCATCTGGGTATGAAGATGGATCGCCAGAAGAGCAGAGGACAGACTTTACAACAAGCTGATGGTGGAGCTCAGGAACGAAGACACTCGGGCATTCCAGAACTTCATGAGGATGCCTCCAGCCATGTTTGACAAAGTTGTGCAGCGCCTGACACCCAGGTTGACCAAGGCAAACACCAACTTCCAGCCCAGCCTGGAACCTGGGCTCAAGGTGGCACTCACTCTGCGCCACCTGGCCTCAGGGACCACATACACGAGCATGCAGTCCGGCTGGAGGGTGCCACACAACACCATCAGCATTGTGGTCAGAGAAGTGGTGCAGGCCATCATTGAAGAATACCTGGAGGAGCTCCTCCAGTGCCCCTCCACTGAAGAATGCTGGAAGAAAGTTGCAGAGCAGTGGTATCAGAGGTGGAACTTCCCCCACACCGTTGGAGCCATAGATGGCAAGCACGTGGCCTGCAAAGCTCCACCCAACTCATAGTTCTCTTATCACAACTACAAGGGCTTCTTCAGCATCATCCTCTTCGCCATGGTCAATGCTGACAACAAATTCATGTACATCGATGCTTCAGGCAACGGCTCATCTTCAGATGCCCAGGTACACAACACCAGTCACCTCAAGGAGGGGCTGGAACGCAACCTCATCGTGGGCTTCCCAGATCCAGACCCCCTGCCCAACGACACGCAAGATGTGCCCTACTTCATTGTGGGGGATGATGCCTTCTCCCTCAGAACCTACCTCATGAAGCCCTACACCTCCTGATGCCTCACCCGTGAAAAGAGGATCTTCAACTACAGGCTGTCCAGGGCAAGGCAGGTGGTGGAGAACGCCTTTGGCATCCTGGCCAACAGGTTCCAGGTACTTCTCACCACCATGCAGCATCACCCAGAGACCGTGAGGAGGATCATGGAAGCTTGCTGCATCCTGTACAATCTCATGCGCACCTGCTACCCAGTCTTGCAGAACAGGCTCGTGGACCTCCAGCAAGGCAATGGGGACATGGAGCTTGGGGAATGGAGGCAAGGGCGAAACCTGATAGACACTGAGGATGTGCAAGGCCCCAACAGAGCCTCACGGGAAGGGAAGAAGCAGCGCAACCTGCTGAGACACTGGTGCAACTCCCCAGCTGGAGCAGTGGAGTGGCAAGGCAGGATGATAGATGATTAATGGATGCTTCCTTCAGCCTGTCTCATCACACTGATGAGATTGGGCCATGTATGTTGGGCGGGCCTACAATGAACAGGGCATTTAATAAAGAGTTGTGTTTATATTGACATGTGTGGATGATTGATTACATTACTATTGATAATAAAGGGCCATAGGTGTGGCACCTGGGAGGGTGGACCATCCAGTCCCACTATGCTTGCACTAGTGGTTTATCTATCCCACAGCTATTACCCATCCCAAAGGTATCCCTGCCCATCCCAAAGCTATTACCCATCCCAAAGGTATCCCTGCCCATCCCACTGCTATCTTAACCCATCCCACAAGCATGCAAAGCTTAAACCATTTCTAAAAGTTTCCAGCAAGACTTTATTAAAAAAAAAGAAATGAAGCAAGAGTTTGAATCAAAAATAGACTTTATTAACAACAAGCTATAAAACAAAAGTGAGTCTCTGGCACTCCTCTTGGTCGCTCAGTCTCAGGGGTGAAGGGTCCAGGTGCTGTGGAGGTGGCTGGTGCTGGAGTGCTTGTCTGATCCCCCGCATCATCAGCTCCTCCAGAAGCAGTAGCAGCAGAAGCCCCAGCCCCAGAAGAGCGAGCCCGTGCTGCAGAAGCCCCAGCAGAACCAGAGTGAGGGCCAGGGGGTGGGATGATAGCCCTGTCCCTCTTGCCAGGGTTGGCAGCAGATGGCTGAGGCTTTCAGTTCTTCCCTGTGGTTGTGGGGTTGCTGGCTGGCAGGGAGGCTGGCAGGAACCAAGGCTGGCAAGAAGGCTGGCAAGGAGGCATGTACCAAGGCTGGCAGGAAGGCTGGCACCAAGGCTTGCAGGAAGGCTGGCAGGCAGGCAGGCACCAAGGCTGGAAGTCAGGCTGGCAGGCAGGCAGGCACCAAGGCTGGCAGGCAGGCATGAACCAAGGCTTGCAGGAAGGCAGGCACCAAGGCTGGCAGGCAGGCATGAACCAAGGCTGGCAGGAAGGCAGGCACCAAGGTTGGCAGGCAGACTGGCTGGCAGCAAGGCTTGCAGGCAGGCAGACAGCAAGGCTTACAGGGAGGCTGGCAGCAAGGCTGGCAGGCAGGCAGACACCAAGGCTGGCAGGGATGCTGGCAGCAAGGCTTGCAGCAAGGCTGGCAGCAAGGCTTGCAGCAAGGCTGGCAGCAAGGCTTGCAGGCAGAGCAGGCAAGGCTGTCAATCCATCTGGCAGCAGGTCTTTCCTGTGAATGGTGACCTGCTTCTGAGCTGCTTTCCTTATATCCGCGGGGCTTACGCAATGCATCCTCCCCGCATGCGCAATTAACGCTAGGCATCCATTAGGCTTCCGCTGTGCATCCACTAGGCTTCCGCTCTGCATCCGCTTCATCCGCTGTGCATCCGCTGTGCATCCGCTGTATCCATTCCACGTCCGCTTTACTGAGGTCCCCCGGAAGCCTTGCGGATGTGCCATCTGCTCTCATCCGCTTCCATCCGCTGGGCTTCCGTTCTGCATCCGTTTTCCATCTGCCCTGCGTCCTCCCCGCGTCCGTTCCTTTCCATGTTATCCGCTCCGGTTATGCAAATTTTCGCCCCTTCTGAGAGCTGATAACAACGGATGGAACATTTTTCTCGTCCATTGTGTCCTTTTTACTAACATTTTGCATCCGTTGGGCAGTGTGACAGGGCCTTAACTTCCCCAATGAACCATATGCAAATATTTGGCTTTAAAAAAAAAAAAAAGCATCAAATTCTCCAATTCAGTCATATATTTGCATCTTAATTATTGAACTAAAAGATATCTAGGGAATTGTTTGAAGTTGTTCTTTAATGGTTTTTTTTCCCCTGAGTTATTTCTACAATATTATCATCTCTGGTCTGAGCTGCTCTGCAGAAGCTTTGAACATCATAGAATAAATGCTTTAACAACCAATAAATATGTTATTTTTCTCCATAAAGGGTCTAATATTTCTGTTGGTTAGTCATATTAGTTATATTACATTTTGCTATCTTTAACAACACAAAGAAATTGATTCATTATTTCTGCTGTAAATACCATAAGACACACTTATGGTCTATAAGACACACTTTCCCCCCCTCAAAAGTCTGTGCATTTTATAAGCAAATATTGCTGAATCCCCACCCACCTGTCAGCCCCTACCATTCAGCCTCTGCCTCCTAGCAATTTGCCTCCTTGCAGCAAACAGCAAACAACCTGGTCAGCTTCAGCAAGCCTGATTTAACATGAGCAGCTGATTGGTGGTTGGATCGGTCTCCCAGAATACCACCCATCATCTGTTCCAGGTGGTGGGGATCACCGTCACCACTACCTATTGCCACTGAATGGTAGCAACAATTGCCAGAAATAGGCAGTGGTAGCGATCCCCGCAGCCTGGAGCGGGCCAAAAATGGGACACATGGAGGTGGCAATAAGTGGCAGTAGAAAAATAATGCACTGGTAGAAGAATGTGTGTGGAGATTCACAGACATTCAGGTCATGATTGTCCCAAAGGTGCTTTTTCAAGAGGCAACTGGACTTTCTGTTTTTTCTTTGATGATATTTTGCTTCTTATCCAAGAAGCTCAGAGATGAACAAATTTCTTGGATAAGAAGCAAAACATCTTCAAAGAAAAATCAGAAAGCACAGTTGCCTCGTGAAAAAGCATCTTTGGGACAATTGGCAGAAGGTTGCAGAGTATGTCTCATGGCAAACTGAATCCGTTGTTCTCTGAATCAACACAACTGATTTTGTATCCACTGTGTACTGATCCAGACACCTTGCAAAAACCAATATAGTCCTATCTGTGGAATCACATTTCCACTGTCACTTCTTCCTCTGATTGTAATAAGGTACCTTATATTGAAACCTTGATCTGGTATAAAGGTCCCACGACTTAGAACAAGGGTCTCCAAACTTGGCACCTTTGAAGACTTGTGGACATCAACTCCCAGAATTCAAGACTGGCTGAGGAATTATGGGAGCTGAAGTCCACAAATCTTCAAGTTCCCATGTTTGGAGACTCTGGACCTAAATCACAGATAACACTATGCCATGGTTTATAAACTATGATAACTGGTTCAGACATGCTTCTAAGTCAACTTCAAACAAACGTCACCATTTCTCTCAAGGATATCCACCCCCATGGAATTGTTTTATGCTTCTTTAGACTTTAGAAAAAGAAACAGTCTGTTTTTAACAGAGCAACAAGATTAAGGCCAGTGTTCCTTAACTTTGGCAACTCTAAGATCACTGAGGAATTCTGGGAGTTGAAGTCTAGATGTTTTAAAGCTGCCAAGGTTGAGAAACACTGCTCTATGTACTCAAACTTTCCTCAAAAAATTACTTTTGAGATTGTTTCTCTCCATAGATCACTGGATTGATTTATAAATGTATATATTTCCCCTTTGCTTGGAGCAATCCCCAAGAAGTGAAATACTTCTCAATGACTCAAGGGCAGCTGTTCTGGGCCACACTAGATAAATATGTGATGTAGCAGCTTTAGACCTTTAGTTTTATGAAAAGGATAGATGAAGGCATCTGTGAAAATATTCCTGGAGGAGTCCTATTGTCATCGATTGATTGACCACATGAACACTTTGAGAGATGAAAACCTAAATGAACTACAAGGAAGACATTAGCTTCCACATCTGAGAGGGATAGAGCTTTTACTTGACAATAGGTAGTGAAGATAAATGTGGCAATTACGGCCCACAGACATGGCAACAAATGAAGGACTACAGAAATAGTGTCAACAGACATTTGTGACAGATGTTATAAGGATGACAATGGACAGGTTGCCAGGCAGGAAAAACAGGAAAGACACTGACAAATATACTGCAAAGGATAACCATTCAAGGAAGGTCAGAGGAGAGAGAGAGAGAAAGAAAGAAAGAAAAATGAGCTGCAAGAAAGCAAGTGGAATGTACATATATGCTCAGCAAGAGCAGAATTCTAATGTTGCAATGGGAGGACCTTGATCATCAATGCACTTCCTTGACCAGAATGACTTCATTTTTTTCCCCATGCTTTCCAGCTAGCTTGCAAGGAAATTTGGCTTTATCTCAATGGAGGCAACACGACTCCCCTTGAACAAGGAAGCTGTGTGTCAGGCACAAAAGATCCTTGTCTATATGTTAAGTTTCATTGAAACTGTTTTATTGCTAAAAGCCTATGCATAGGAATCTAATGCTAAGATTAGGTAAGCACCTGCTAAGAGTTAGGTAAGGGTCAACAGCACTCAAGGTATATTGGATTTAGTTCTCTTGTGGACCTAGGGATTCTAGGCTGATTCCCCTTTTCATTCTGCCCCCAGGTTCTGCCATCTCTTTTTCTACACTGTTTTATTTATTTTTATTTAGTGTATGGCAAATACATGGACTTATAGTGGTTGAAATGTTAATGGCCAGTCCACCCAGTCATTCAAGGACAGGGTGGTCTATGATGAAAAAAATCAGACATTGGTCCAGTGTAAGCTCTTGATGGACATTTGCACACAATGTGATGGATATTCTTACACCGTGAGTCTCCTTGATAGGTCATTGAGTGACCTCAAGGTTTTATTCCAGCAGGGAATATCTGGGAAAATCCAAACACATTTTGATCTGTGCATAATTCCTTTAAGTATGTTTACATAACAAAGCAACCTTCAAGTGAAGCCATTTACTTCTAGAAGTAGGAAGGTAGAGGAGGGGTGCATATTTGCAAAGCAACCTCAGACTGCTTTGCATAAGCCTGTCTTATTTTACGGCTGGAATTATTAATAAAGCACTCACAAGTAAGGAAACAGGGAAAGTTCAGGATGGCTGTCGAGTGGAATCTATGTTAGAAGCCAAAGAAAGAACACCAGGTCATTACATCACTGGGTTGAACCAGGGAGGTATCAGCATGGAGCAGGATCAGTTAACCCAGGAATGGCATTGTTTGAAACTGACTGCAATTGAGCATGAACCTGTCATAGACAGAAATATCACAAAACCACAAAATTTGAGTTTAAATATGGCATCTCCCTAGAGTCTCAGTTGTTACTTATTTCACCAGACAGTGATGAAATTGTTCACTCTGCTGGCTCTGTTTCAGGTCTTCCCAGCATCTTACCTCTTCCCACTTCATTTCTCAATATTTTTAGGATTCAGGGAAGCCAGAGCAGTTCGTCCATCTTATTTAGCCACAGGTTTACCATTCTTCTCAAAAATATCACTTGGCCTAGCATCAACCTTCCAGGTCAGAATGGAGATGTAATTGATATTCTCATTAAGTGTTTGGAGCAGGGGTGGGGTTCAAAATTTCAGCAATGGGTTCTCTGCCTGGTTTCTGGATGGGCATGACCCTGGTGGATATGGCCTAGTTGGCCTTGTGCACCATGGTTGGGGTGTATTTTTTTGTCTTCACCAGGCTGTGGAGGCCTTTCTTGAGCCTCTGGGAGGATGAAAATGGCCTCCCTGGAAACCCTTCAGAGGCCAGAGATGAGTCCATTTTCAAACTTCTGGAACTTCCAGGAAGCCCATTTTCCCCTCCCTGAGCCTCCACCCAGGCCCTGTACTTACCTTTCATCCAAAATGGGCCACATGGAGACTCCTAGGAGGGGAGGGGTGGGGTGATCAGGGCCAGCCAGGGGTGGGATTTGGCAGTTTGCCAAGCCAGCCTAACATTAGCAATGGGTCCATCCAAACCTGGGTGAACCCGAAGCAACCCATCTCTGGTTTGGAGGTTATGCAGGGTTAAATATAACAGAATTAGATCAAATCAAACCCCACATAATGGAATTGTTCATGATTAAGTCAACTCTAGATGAAGTCGTGTTCAGCAAGATTGAGAAGAACCATCTCTTAGTATTCTAGACTCAGGTCCTGTTCAAACAGCAGGTAGCAGACTTGGCTAGAAGGTCATTTTCCTCATTGGCTTTATCTTAAAGTGATTAGATAGAAAGGAATAGAATAGAATAGAATAGAATAGAATAGAATAGAATAGAATAGAATAGAATAGAAT
>BLBF01000073.1:9165051-9176771 GCA_015471245.1 Laticauda colubrina | reverse complement strand
TCTTCTTCTTCTTCTTCTTCTTCTTCTTCTTCTTCTTCTTCTTCTTCCCAGGGCTAAGAGGAACTGACTGGGTCCAAAATCACCTAGCTGTTTTATTGCCCTAAAACAAGGGACCCTGGGGGGCTGGGTGGGTGTGGCCACCCAGATGGGCATGGCTGAATAGGTGGGTAAGGCTGATTGGCCTTGGCCAGCTTGATATTGCTCCCCAAACAGCTAAAATGTTTTCTCTTCACCCTGGGTGTCAGCATTCCAACTAACAAACTCCAAACCAAAACACTCTGAAACAAGCATTTTCTCAAAGTTCCATTTTATTAGAGTTGTTATATATCTGGGGAAAACTCAAATCTGAGAGTTCCAGGTTTTCCCTTCCCAAAAGAGAAATCAAAGATCCATCCCCTGCACCCATCAGTCAATCACATGGTCCAATCAAATGTCATTCCAACTGGAGATATTCCTCCAGGAACTCCTCTCCAGGTGCAGGGTCACATGTCCTTGACCTTCTACAAAAGAATGTTGTTGAGTCTAATTGTCTACCTCTCTATAAATTCCTCCCTCCCAAATTCCCAGGCATGAAATGTGACAGCCTCAAAGCTTGCAAGTAATATGGCTTCCAAGGATGACGCTGGGTGGACTGGGGTGAAGCCACACTGGCCCAATGTTTCCTTTTTGCATTGATTAAACTGGGCCAAAGCCTCATGGGCTGGCCCCTTACATTTTCCAGGATGGCCCCACGGACCAAATCCAACCATATCCCTGCCATAAAGGAAGATGAGAAGTAGGTTTCTTTACCCCAAACCCAGTGCCATAGTCATTTGACCAAACTGGATTATTATTTTTTTCAAATACTTGAACAATCCTTCCCTCACAACTGTCAACTTGCCCCAACCCCAAGAAAATTTAACTCCATAACTACTGTGATTCTCCATATTTTTTTTAATTGTTCTTTGTTTGCAAAACAAAAAGATATTTCTTTCTGTTCAAGGCTCTGTAACACTGCCCAACGGATGCAAAACGTTTGTAAAAAGGACACAATGGACGAGCAAAATGTACCATCCATTGCTATCCACTATCAAAAGGGACAAAAATTTGCATAACCGGAGCGGATAACACGGAAAGGAACCGACGCGGGGAGGACGCAGGGCGGATGGAAAGCGGATGCGGAATGGAAGCCCAGCGGATGGAAGCAGATGGGAGCGGATGGCACATCCTCAGGGCTTCCGGGGGACCTCAGCAAAGCGGACGCGGAACGGATACAGCGGATGCACAGCGGATGCACAGCAGATGCACAGCGGATGAAGCGGATGCACAGCGGAAGCCTAGCGGATGCCTTGCGTTAATTGCGCATGCGGGGGGGATTTATTGCATCAGCCCCACGGATATAAAGGGAAGCAGCTTGCATGTGGTCAGCTTTCAGAGGAAAGACCTGCTGCCGGATACATCGAGTCCTTGCCTGCCCTGCCTGCATGCCTGCCTGCAAGACTTGCTGCCAGCCTTGCTGCAAGCCTTCCTGACAGCCTGCCTCCAAGCCTGCCTCCCAGACTGCCTCCCAGCCTCCTGACCAGCCTTGCTCTCTGCCTGCCTGCCAGCCTTGCTGCCAGCCTGCCTTCCAGCCTCCCTGCCAGCCAGTCTACCTGCCAGCCTTCGTGCCTGCCTGCCTTCCTGCCTTCCTGCCAGGCTTCCTGCCAGGCTTCCTGCCAGGCTTCCTGCCAGCCTTCCTGCCAGCCTTCCTGCCAGCCTTGGTGCCTGCCTGCTTGCCAGCCTTCGTGCCTGGCTTTGTACCAGGCTTCCTGCCAGCCTTGGTGCCAGCCTTCCTGCCAGACTGGGTGCCTGCCAGCCTCTCTGCAAGCCTCCCTGCCAGCCAGCAACCCCACAACCATGGGGAAGAAGCGAAAACCTCAGCAACCTGCCGCCATCCCTGGCAAGAGGGACAGGGCCACCCTCCCACCCCCTGGCCCTGACTCTGCTTCTACTGGGGCTTCTGCTGCTCGGGCTCACTCTTCTGGTGCTGGAGCTTCTGCTGAAGCTGCTCCTGGCGGTGGTGCTTCTGCTGGTGCTTACTTTGCTGAAGCTGCTCCTGGTCCTGCTGGTCCTGCTGGTCCTGCTGGTCCTGCTCGTGCTCCTGGACTTGCTCGTCCTGCTCGTCCTGCTCGAACTCCTGATCCTGCTCGTGCTCCTGGTCTTGCTGGCGCTGCTGGTGCTAACTCTTCTGCTGCTGATCCTGGTGCTGCTGGTGCTGCTGGTGCTGCTAGTGCTGGTGTTGCTACTGCTGCTGCTGCTGCTGCTGATGATGATGATGATCCTGCTGCTGATGATGATGATAATGATGATTATGATGATCCTGCTGCTGCTGCTGCTGCTGGTGGTGTGGAGGAGCAGCCCCTACTACCTGGGAGCCCCTCTGATGAGGGCCCATCTGGTCCTGCCAAAGGGAGGAAGAGGTGTATGTGACAATGGGAGAGGAGGCAATACTCCATTGAGGAGGAACACGAGGATGAGGTGCTGGAGTGGCTGAGAAAGAATGACAATCTGTGGCGGAAGGGACACCGGCTGTACAGGGACACCAAAAGGAATCAGGCTGCTTGGAGAGAGAGGGCAGAGAGTATGGGCTACACTTCAGAGGTGCTCCTCGGCTGGTGGAAGCACATGCACACCTGGTACGGGAAGCTGCACCTGAAGAAATCTGGCCAGGCCACGGTTAAGCTGACAGACAGACCTACTTCATGGCCAGGTGCAGCTTCCTGGAGGGTGAGATCCGCCACCGAGGAGCACCAGGAGCCCCTCTCACAACCCTCTCTCTCCAGCAGCTTGCTGAGAGCCAGTCCTCTTCTGGCCGAGAGTCAGTCCCTGTCTCCAGGCAGGTTTCTGTGGAGCGTGCCACGGTGGAGAACCCGTGGACAGGTGTTGTAACCATGGTGGAGCGCGTGGAGGACTCCCTGGTGCAGTGGGAGAAAGGAGACGGCACATCCACTACAGCCGTAGCCGCATCCACCCCCCCAGCTCCACCTCCACAGAAAGGCAGAGAGCCAGACAGCAGGAGGGGCATAGCCACACTGTCCTCCTGGAGATCAGGGACACCATCAGGACCAGCATAGATCTCCTCTCTCAGCTGGTCCACACCGACTCCTCATCCTCCAACCGCAAGCCCTTCCTCACCTATGTCAACCAGACCCTCAAGAACATGGAGGAACCCCAGTACCAGATGGTGAAGGACCGGATCACCCAGCTGCTTCACAACCCTCCAGATCCAGAGGAACCTGCTCCCACCCAGTCCAGGTCTGCTCCTACACCCCAGTTGATGTCCCTCCCATTCTAAGGCTTCCCACAGCCCCTCACCTACCAGGGCTACGGCTACCAGGTGGTCCAGCAGCACAGGCAGCAGCCCTTCCCAGTCCAGGCAGAGAGTCATCGGGCGAAACAGTTGCCACCGGTTCCACTGATGGCACCGATGCCACCCACGCCAATGATGCCACCCACGCCACCCATGCCACCCATGCCAGTCCTCACCCAGCTGCAGACCAGACAGCCCCACTACACTACTCCTTCCTCCACCCCACAGCCAAGCCCGTCCTCAGTACATCTGTCATCAGTACTGGGGCTGACACCCCATGGCATGGAGGAAGGACCTCTCAGCATCATGGGTCTGAGCCAGCTGTCCGAGAGCTTTCTCAACACACCATCACCTGTTGTCTTCTCGGGGCCAGGCACCCCAGTGGTGCTTCAGACCAGCACTGCAGCAGCACCCACCTCCACAGCACCTGGACCCTTCACCCCTGAGACTGGGCACACCTCTGAGTGACCAAGAGGAGTGCCAGAGACTGCTGGCTGGCTACCTGTGGACTTTATTTGGACACTTGACTTGGGTCATTTTTCTTTTACAGCTTGTTGTTCAATAAAGTCTATCTTTGATTGACACACTTGCTTCCTTTCTTTTTTTTTTAATAAATCTTGCTGGAAACTTTTAGAAATGGTTTAAGCCTTTGCATGCTTGTGGGATGGATTAAGATAGCAGTGGGGTGGGCAGGGATACCTGTGGAATGAGCAGGGATACCTTTGGGATGGGTAATAGCTGTGGGGATAGATAAACCTCCAGTGCAAGCATAGACTGTATGGTGCACCCTCCCAGGTGCCACACCTATGGCCCTTTATTATCAATAACAATGTCATAATCATCCACACATGTCAACAGAAACACAACTCTTTATTAAATGCCCTGTTCATTGTAGGCCCACCCAACATAAATGGCCCAATCTCATCAGTGTGATGAGACAGGCTGAAGGAAGCATCCATTAATCATCTATTATCCTGTCTTGCCACTCCACTGCTCCAGCTGGGGAGTCGCACCAGTGTTTCAGGAGGTTGCGCTGCTTCTTTCCTTCACGTGAGGCTCTGTTGGGGCCTTGCACATCCTCAGGGTCTATCAGGTTTCGCCCTTGCCTCCATTCCCCAGGCTCCATGTCCCCATTGCCTTGTTGGAGGTCCACGAGCCTGTTCTGCAAGACTGGGTAGCGGGTGCGCATGAGATTGTGCAGGTTGCAGCAAGCTTCCACGATCTTCCTCACGGTCTCTGGGCAATGCTGAATGGTGGTGAGAAGTACCTGGAACCTGTTGGCCAGGATGCCAAAGGCGTTCTCCACCACCTGCCTTGCCCTGGACAGCCTGTAGTTGAAGATCCTCTCTTCACGGTTGAGGCATCTGGAGGTGTAGGGCTTCATGAGGTAGGTTCTGAGGGAGAAGGCGTCATCCCCCACGATGAAGTAGGGCACATCTTGCGTGTCGTTGGACAGGGGGTCTGGATCTGGGAAGCCCATGATGAGGTTACGTTCCAGCCCCTCCTTGAGGTCACTGGCATTGTATACCTGGGCATCTGAACATGAGCCGTTGCCTGAAGCATCGATGAACATGAACTTGTAGTCAGCATCAACCATCGTGAAGAGGATGATGCTGAAGAAGCCCTTGTAGTTGAAATAAGTGGACCCCGACTTGGCTGGCGCTTTGCAGGCCATGTGCTTGCCATCTATGGCTCCAACGGTGTGTGGTAAGTTCCACTTCTGATACCACTGCTCTGCAACTTTCTTCCATCCTTCTTCAGTGGAGGGGCACTGGAGGAGCTCCTCCAGGTATTCTTCAATGATGGCCTGCACCACTTCTATGACCACAATGCTGATGGTGTTGTGTGGCACCCTCCAGCCGGATTGCATGCTTTTGTAGGTGGTCCCTGAGGCCAGGTGGCGCAGAGTGAGTGCCACCTTGAGCCCAGGTTCCAGGCTGGGCTGGAAGTTGGTGTTTGCCTTGGTCAACCTGGGTGTCAGCCGCTGCACAACTTCGTCAAACATGGCTGGAGGCATCCTCATGAAGTTCTGGAATGCCCAAGTGTCTTCGTTCCTGAGCTCCACCATCAGCTTGTTGTACAGTCCATACTCTGCTCTTCTCCCAATCCATTTTCGTACCCAGACGCTTCTTGGCCGCCTCTTTTTCTTCCCGTAGTAGAGTTCACAGAGCCTGTAGATGGCTTCGCACTGTTGCAGAAGGATGGTGGCTTCCAAAAGGACTGTGTTACGATCCACGGTGGACATGACTGGATGCTGTGGAAGAGCAAGAGTCAGATGAAGGCTGCAGAGGTCTGCACCGCAGGGCTGCTGGTCTGAAAGTGAGATGCAGGTGAGTTTCTCCCCCTTTTTATAGGCAGTATAGGTGTCCCTTTGCATCCTCTAGGCATCCTCTAGGCATCCTCTAGACATCCTTAATATCCGAGATAGGTCCCCTCTGCGAACGTTTTTTCCATTTTAAATGCTTTGTTTCCGTGCTGCATCTGCTAGGCATCCATTCTGCATCCGTTCTGCGTCCGTTCTACTTCCTCCCTGCGTCCGAGCGGATGCGAGTTGCACGGATGTGGAACGGATGCCTAGCGGATATAGCGGATGCCTAGCGGATGCCTAGAGGATGCAGAACAGACAAATTGGATACATTTTCCACGCAAAAGTTTTGAGCAGCTCAAAACTTTCTGAGTGGATGAAATGTCCATAAACGGATGCTGGACGGATAGAGAGGAAGCAAAATGGAGGCAGTGAGTACAGAACGGATACATCACGTTAACCAACAGATGGCAAGGTTTTTTGTCCGTTTTACATCCTCTTTGCATCCGTTGGTGCAGTGTGACATGGGCTTTAGATTTCTTTTTACAGGAGACTTTTTATGGGAGGCTTATTCCAAAAGAGTAAAACGACTGAGCTCTTCTAAAATCCAAACGTATTATCAGCATGTGATTAAAAAAAAACAAAAAACATAAATGTAATATTTCTCTAAACATTCACAAATCAATCTTCATTAAATATAAAAATGAATTTTGCAAGGAATAATTAACATTTATTTATGAAATAGTCTGCATTAGTAATTTGCACGTAAAATGAATCATAACTGTAAGGAGACTATAATAACTGAAATCCTGGCAAAAACAACAGAGGATTGACTCCAGGAATTTTTTTTCCAGCATCTGTCTCTGATAAATCTGTTCCTTATTTCTACTTTTGGCTAAAACCAAAACAAATATTCCATTAGCAATTATGATTTTTTTAAAAATGTATATCTACAAGCTGGCTGAGACATTGGAGCCACAGTGTACAAAGAGCAGTAAATTATTTTCCACCCACAGTCCTGAAAAATCATCCCACATATCTCTTAAATCTGAATTATTGATAAAATAACCTTATGCCCATATCATTAAATATATTATTCAACATGGAGTTTATAGTTCACTTCAAGTTCATGCCTTCTAATTCCTGCCATTCTTCAACAAGGTCTACTTGAAAATTTACATGTACCCAGCTACTTTAAAATGTTTTTCATTACAAATACTTGTGCGGTGAAGATTCAGTAATATAAACAGCTGTGGCTTAGTGAAATATGACCCAGTATAATCAACTGATTCCTAAATTATTTCATTGTTTCAGCTAGTACAGTTGATCTGACATGCTAATTTTCTTCTTCAAGTATTCCCTTGAAGAAGTAAAGGGTTCAAGCTAATAAAGTAATAGACAAGAACCTCAGTTTACTCTTTTGCCCCGATAGTGAATCAATCAAATCTCAAAACGGAGAGGTGCTCATGCTTTGGCAATGGTTTGGGTAGGGTAGGGTAAAATACAATAGTGATAGGATAGAAGAGAATAATTTAATACAGTTTGGTATTTTTGTTTGATATTACATATTTTTACTATTAGTACAGGTAATCCTCGACTTATGAGCACAATTGAGCCCAAAATTTCTGTGGCCAAAGACACATTTCTTAAGTGAATTTTGCCCCATTTTACACCCTTTCTTACCACAATTAATAATTAATTAATAATCTTACAAAGCTTCTCCTCCGGAAATATTGAACTGCTAACTTGGGCATACAAAACTTTTGCCAGACCAATATTCAAATACAGCTCGTCAGTCTGGAATCCACACTGCATATTGGACATTAATACAATTGAACGAGTCCAGAAGTATTTCACAAGAAGAGTACTACACTCCTCTGCTTGCAAAGAGAATACCCTATATCACCAGGCTTCAGATTTTGGGCTATGACAACCTTGAAACTATGCCGCCTACAGTTAGACTTAAGTGTAGCACACAAAATTATCTGCTACAATGTCCTACCAGTCAATGAATACTTCAGCTTCAACCACAACAATACAAGAGCACATAACAGATACAAACTCAATGTAAACTGATCCAAACTTGATTGCAGAAAGTACGACTTGAGCAACAGAGTGGTCAATGCCTGCAGTGCACTACCTGACTCTATTGTTACATCCTCTAACCCTCCACTCCTTTAACCTCAAACTATCCACGATTGACCTCATCCCATTCCTAAGAGGTCTGTAAGGGACGTGCATAAGTGCACCATCATGCCTACTGTCCCTGTCCTATTGTCCCCATTTAATCGTACTTATTTCCTGTATTCTTACTCATGTTTATACTTATATCTATTATCTTGTAAGCGATTGACAAATCAAATAAAGAATCAATAAATAATAAATAATTGTTAAGGAATTTACTGCAGTTGTTAAGTTAATAACACGTCATCCCCATAGACTATGCTTGTTAGAAGGTCACAAATGGAGATCATTGTAACTGTCATAAATATGAGTCAGTTACTAACAGAACTGTGGGAATGCTGCAATGGTCATAAGTGTGAAAAAGAGTTATAAGTCACTTTTTCAGTCCTGTTGTAATTTTGAATGGCCACTAATTGAACTGTTGTAAGTCAAGGACTACCTGTATTTCCATATTCATCATTTTATTATTATTTCACAAGGAACTAAGGTCACCAAACTTGCATTGCAAAAGAAAGTGAATAAAACAGTTCGCACTTGGGCTAGAAGCACCAGAAATAATTGAAATGAGGATCTCTCAAGGGTTATCCTATTTAATTTTGTTCAAATTGCTAAGCTATCTTCCCTGCCATCGATAAAATACCAGCGATTTCTTTGATTACTTTAAGAAGGAGATGGGATGGGGAAAACTGTTCCCATGGTAACACAATCTCTCCCAGGTCACACCATGGATTAGAAAATTATTTTTATTTATTTTTAGATTGTATCAGACAAAAATTGCTAGATTTTTTTTTTGTCTGAAACCAGTCTTTGTTGGACACTTTTATTTAATTTTTTTAGAGGCATGCTTCACTCATGCCGATAATTATATCAAACAGTCCCTTTCTCATGACAAATTCTTAGGAGTTAATAAGCAGGTAGTAAACAAATTTATAAAGGTGAAGAAAATCAAAATATTTCTGTAGCAGCTACTGAAGTAACTTATTTCTTTTTCCCTTCACATTTGTTTTCAGGAAATCACCTGTTTCATTCCTCATAGTAGAATATAATTCTAATGACCATTTGTGGGTGAAATTATGTGTATTCAAGTATATTATGGTTTTTTTTAAAAAAGAAAAACACATACAAATTTCCTTTCTGTGATGGAGAACACAGGTCTGAACTGAAATTCCTAGATTTTCCAGTCGTGCCACTCTTTCTAACCAGCAGCAGGGAGATCCAACAAACACCCTGTTTCTCAGAAAAAGTGACAAAGGGAAATGTAATTAAGTGTTTCAAAACAATGCTTTTATTGTTTGTGCAGGCCATAAGCTATAGAAAGGATGTCCTTGCCTGTAGGACAAGTATGTTAATTGTGTGAATTTATGCATGTGGACACTTGAAAAAGTAATAGTAAAAAAGCCTACTCTTTATGTGTTACTCCACTGGGGGGGTGGGGGTGGAGAGGGAGAGACAGAGAGAGAGACAGAGGGGTGGGTGGATAGATAGATACATATAGATAGTAAGATGTTAGATAGATAGACAGATGACAGATAGAGATAGTTGATAGAGATAGGTGTAGGTAAGTAAGTGGATGGATGAATGGATGGATATATGATGGATAGATGGATAATGGATAGGGTTAGTGATAGATAGGTAGGCAGGTAGACATACATACATACATACATACATACATGCATACATACATACATACATACATATGTGTGTGTGTGTGTGTGTGTGTGTGTGTGTGGTATTCAGCTTTGTTCGGGTATTTTCCCACATCATTATAGTTGTGTTTTTAAAATTGTAGCAACATTTCGGCTCATCTGCCATCGTCAAGCTTGTGTATTGTGTTGGTCTGTGAGTCAGGCTTTCACAGCTGTTTCTTTTTCCACAAAAGCAAAAATCACCGGCTTGATCCACAAAAACACACTAAGACATAATAGAGACCTAGAAGATCAACAGACCTTTGCAACAGCTGTCCTGCCCTACATAAGAGGTATTACAGACAAAATCAGTAAGATACTACACAGGCATCACATCAAGACTGCCTTCAAAACAGACAAAAAAATAGCAGCCATCCTTAAAAACCCCAAAGACAAAATTGACCTGGAAAACCAAGGCATATACGAAATTCCCTGTACATCATGCCCGGCCACATACATTGGACAGACCAATAGAAGAATAAGTACCCGCCTAGAGGAACACAAAAATGCAGTAAAAAAGCTGGAACACACCTCCTCACTAGTCCAACACATGAAAACCACAGGTCACAACATCAACTTCAATGGCACTAAAACCCTGGCCACTATAGAAAACCCCAGCCACAGAATCATCAGAGAAGCCATAGAGATTGAAAAAAGACCTGACAGCATGAATAGAAGAGATGATTCCACCAGACTGTCAATCATTTGGAAGCCTGCACTCTCAAATAGAAAGATCTCCACACCACAAGCCAGGCAAACACCTGAGCACAAACAACCCCCCTGATACCCAAATAAAGCTGAATACCATACATATAAATATCCACAAAAACTTAAGAAAACATATATATACACACATACACACACACACACATACACACATACATATATAGAGAGAGGGTGGAGGGAGAGAGGGAGAGAGAGAAACTGAAAAGAGAGAGAGAGATATTTTGCAATATGATTTATCAATGTTGAACACAGGAGAATTCTAGCTCTATATCACACCCTAGACAGATATCTGCAGAAGATTATAGAAAAAGGAAATATTTTTTCTCCTTCTCAGTAACAGTTATATTCCAGGTAGATTATAAATTGTTTATGTCATTTAGGACAAGATTTTTCTGTTTGTTTTTTTTTGTTTGTTTGTTTCTTTCTTTCTTTCAAAAGAAAACAGTGGGCAGAAGACATCTTGGAAGAGACCCTATGTTACCATAAACCTACTTAGATGTCATAATCATAGAACGGGAATGGGTCCTTTAAGCATCCTCCATATTGTGCATTGGTTATTTTTACACACATCTTGAGTAATTTGCCCAGTTCTACACCTGACATTTTAAGACAGTTTCTGAGAAACTGGAACAGGTACAATCAAAGGAAGAGAGATGTTTAGTTGATGGACAGCAATTATATGGAACAGATGAAGGAAAATGGGTATATTTAATGAGGTGGAATGATGCTTTGGAACAGGGAAATAACACATTTTCAAGGACCAGAAGCATATGACACTGGAAGAGGACAAAAACTTCGGTCTAAAGTGCAGAAACTAGAGCAATGTAATTAAGTTACAGACAGGTTAGAGATATTTTGTTTCTGAAAAGGTAAGAGTAGTTTGACAGTGCTACAATAATCAAGGGAGGCATTGGACTCTTCTTCCTTGGATGTGTTCCGAAAAGCTCAGGAACATCTGTCAAGGATTTCTCTCTTGAACAGGAGGTTAGATTTGATGTCTGGCCTGAATGATCCCTTCAAACTTTATAATTCTGTAAGATGATGGGTAACAGATGTGCTTGGCTTGCCACTACTTAAGTCAGCACAAATGCTGATTCCAGGCAATTTCCTTGCTGAAGTGACATCTGCATAATGGCACAAAGGTGTCAAGGGACAAAGGGTTTTTTCCCACTTCTCTCTCTCTCTCTCTCTCTCTCTCTCTCTCTCTCTCTCTCTCTCTCTCCCCCCTTTCATAATAGAATAATTTAAGGCCACACAATTAAATTGGTAGCAATTTTCAACAAAGCTTTGTGTTAACATATAAGATTTACTGTCCAAAGTTGTACATTTGGTTTTCAGCTTGAATGAGGTTCAAAACAGGTCACATACATGATAACACATGTACCATTTTCTATGTCTTCACCGATGGAGGTGGACCCAACATTAGAATAGAATAGCATGGAATGGAATAGAATAGAATAGAATAGAATAGAATAGAATAGAATAGAATAGA
>BLBF01000073.1:9095878-9133772 GCA_015471245.1 Laticauda colubrina | reverse complement strand
CCGAAGGAAGCTGAGCAGCACATATATATATATATATATATATATATTCCCATAGCTACATTGAAAAAGATCAAAGGCAGAGCTTTTTAGCTGCTTTACAGCTTTTAAAAGAAATAAATAACACAGGAGGCGGGAGAGTGAGAGTGAGAAACAACTCTGGCTGTTTTATAAATGAGTGTTAAATCATTTTGTCTCTACATGTACCTAGTTATGGATAGTGCCCAGCCTTTTTGAACTTTTGATCCTGTATCAATTCACCCAGGTTTTAATTTGAATGTGTGCCTTGTGCCCTCTAGCTTATTTTTAATTACTGTCCTGTGTTTATTGTGTTATTTTACGATTTAAAAATATATGCAGTAAATTTCACGGTGCTTGCACACTGTTCTTATCTAATTGTAAATTGTGAATTGGGTAGTTATTTAACTATGAATATATAAGCAAAGGAAGGAAAGAGTAAATAAGATAAAATATCACTCCCCTCTGTATCCTTACCAAGTTGATCAGGGAGAGAGAGCCATGAAAACAATTTGTTATGCAGAAACGAACAGAGCAATATCTAGGAAGAAAGCAGAACTGTCTTTCCAATAAAATAATAAGCAATATCAAATTCAAATATATGCAAGTGTTGGATCTGGCTTCTTCTGCAGTTCATAATAGTTTTTTTTTTTTTTTTTTCGTTTACGAAGCTCTTGAAATTCAAACTAGCTGGAAATGTTGGAGAACGAAGTTCTATTTTGTGTTTTGTGTGTATGTCTTTTAGAATTCCTGGGGGGAGGTGATTGATGGGTTGATTGAGTGATGCTGTTTTAACGTTGCAATAGCAATATTTAGGAAAATAGAGCCAGAATTGTTGACTGGCTTCATGCATCTATGTGAAACAAAGCAACAGGGTTACCTTTCAAAAGTCTCTTGACTTATTTTAGCTCCTTTAAGAAAAAAGGAGGCAAACAATTATTGTCTGCTACCATGCCTAGCAATACCTTGTTCTCCTCTTTTCCACTCTGACTGACTGCCTACCAATGCAAGCAAACATTACCATCAATATGAATTAAACGCGGTGATTTCTGCATCCATCTTGTGACACAGTAAATACAGCAAGAACTTCAAAGAACTTTGCTCAGGATACACACATTTTAGGCCCTGTCATGTTACAAGGGGAAAAGTTGACAGGAAATGCCTGGCTGGGAGTAGAGGGATAAGACTGAGGCAATATGTAGCTATGTATACACAACAACAACTGAAGAGGGCTCGATAGCATATTAATTATTCTTGAATTAGAACATGGCCAAAAATATACTTTTCATTATTCACTTTTTCATTTGTAGAAAGAGCAAACAAAGGATACTATCAGGAAAGCCCCGTTGGTCAGTATTGTGTGTTTCACACAATAGAATAGAATAACATAGTTGGAAGGAACCTTGGAAGTCTTCTAGTCCAACCCCTGCTAAGGCAGGAAACCCAGAGGAAGTATTCAGCAGGTTCTGACCAGTTCTGGAGAACCGGTAGTGGAATTTTTTTTCCCCAAAAAGTTTTTATTTTTTTAATTTTTACACATCTCTTTGCGTGGGCAGCATGGTTCCAGATTATAACACTTGTACATAATCATACTTTTATTTCCACCAATCTTACATGATGTAATCTCATATCATTATCCATTTCACTCATCTTTAAATAAATTTATATTTCATATTTCAGTTTATTAATTCAATATGAATATCATTTCATCCAAATAGATTCCCAGTTCTTTATTTCCTACGATTTCCATTTTCAGCTTACCACCTTTTTTATTTAACATTTCACATCATTATTATCCTTAATTTCCCTAAGCCAATTACATAATAAACAATCTAAAAAATAAAATAAAAACCAATATATTTAGGATCCACGTGGTATATCCTCTCAATCTATCTTATTTAATAATTCATTCTCCAGCTTTAAACATATTCACATTAAATAATCAACTGTATATTTTAAAACAGCGGTCGCCAACCAATGGACCGTGGCCCACTGGTGGGCCGTGAGAAAATTTTGGTGGGCCACAGAGAAATCTCACCCCCAGAGCACCCCCACAGAGCAATTAATCCAGGCTGCACAGAAACACAAGGCTGCACTGCCCACATGGCCCGGGGGAACCCTGCCTGCCCCCCCCTCACTCCTTACCCAACAAACTTGCCTGCTAAAATGCTGTTTTTCCTTTTTCCGACCATCATCTGTTCTGCTGTGCAGGATGATTTAGATTAGCTAGGAAGCAGGAAATGGTTGGACTGTTTATGGTTTTTCTTAGAAAACACTGGATAAGTTTCATTCTTTATATAAGGAGAAAATAACTTTTGCTTCATTCTGTACAAAGTTAGCCCCCACCCCTCTCCTAGAAGAATGAAATAGTTTGAGAAATATTAAAAAGGCAGAATATTTTATTTCCCTAAAGGAGAAACATGCTCTTGGAAAACAGCCCCCACCTTTCTTAATCATCTCAGCAGGACTGGGTCAGCCTATCTACGAGACAAAAGACTTTCAGCTCCGGGGTAATGTGATTAAGACATGGCCCTTCAGGTCATAATAGGACCATTTAGCAGAAGACACAGTGTCTACTGTGCATTGCACAATCTCCTAAGGGCATTGCAATCATTCAGCAAACTTCAACCAAACCTTGGAGCTCAGACAAACATGACCCCATAGGAATCTCACAACAGCCAATAGAATACATGTTCTTGCACAGGAACAGGAAGCTCAAGTTCAAAGCTCAAGAGAAAGTATAAAAAACCTACATTCTCAACTCCATGTGGTCAACTGCCTGGGACCATCCATGTGGTTTCTGCTTCACAATTAAACCATTTTTCCAATCAGCCTCCAGCCTCCACTTTGCCTCCAGTGCCTTTCTCCCAGCTTGGAACTGAACCTGGACATTTCTTCCAACAATTCATTGCTAATGTATTATGGTTAGTTGCACAGTCAGCCAGATGTTCAGACTGGATTTGGCATTTTTTTTCTACCTATTCAATCTTTCCCAAAGACTTGGAATAGGTGGATGTTGATGTTTGATGATGTTTGATGAATCACCACAGTATGTGACCTGTTTGTAACAATTGCCTTTTGCAATTCACTGATGGTCAATTTGTCAACACTGATGGTGTTTGATTTGTTGTTATTATCTTATCCACTTTTAATAACACAAAGATTTTCTTGAGTCAAGTAGGACTCCTGGACACATACGTTTTTCAATATTCTCAATATTATTGTTACTATTTTTTTAAAAAATTGAAATTTGAAACATTAAAATACAAGTAAATCTAAAAATGATTTTTTACCAACCCGAATCTTCTTCAACAATACTAAAAAAATCTTGGTTATATTCATACATTTCTATACATTTCTAATTAGTTACATACATATACATATTTATATCTTCTTCTGATCTATACATTTCTTATTCCTATTATCTATCCATTGAAACTAGTTATCCCAAATTGTGTAATATTCCAAGTGTTCCTTATTGTTTAACTCTATAGTGAGCTTATCCATTTCTGCACAATCAAAAAAAATTGGATTACTAAACAATCTGTTGGTATAGTGGCCATTTTACAACATTGAGCAAGTGCAATTCTCATTGCTGTGGTTATGTGTAGAATAAAATATTTTACCTTTTGGGGACACTTGCCCTTAATAATCCCCAGTATAAATAATTCCAGCTTCAATTCTATTCTGCAATGTGTAATTTCATTTAATCATTTTTGTATTTTTTAACTTCCTGTACTTTTTAACTTCCAGGCAAAGCCACCAAACATGGAAAAAGGTACCTTGCACCTGTTTACATTTCCAACAATTAGGGTTTAGATTTGGGTACATTTTTGTGAGTCTTGTTGGGGCTAAATGCCAATGATAAAACATTGTATATTGGTTTTCTTTCCATGTGGTGGATTTTGTTACAGTATAGTTTTTGTTCCAAATTTTTCCCCAGTCTTCAATTTTGTATCCAAAATTTTTAGCCCAAGCTATCATTATTGTTACTATTGTTACTATTATATTTATGTGCTATTTTTCTTCTAGAGGATGGCATACATAACATATCCTCATCCCATTTTATCTCCACTTCATCAAACCTATACATTAGATTGGGATGCCAGTCTTCCCTTAAACCATTATATAACTTTAGATCTCAGACTAGACATTGATCGCCAAATCCCTCAAGGAAATGTGACCTTTTTTTTAAAAAAAAAAAAAGAGAGAGAGAGAAGAGGACAATACTTGAAGTATCCCAATTATCATTCTCTAGCAACTGAAACTTAGTAAATAATTCATAGCAATGTATCGATTCAGTTCAACCTTTTTTTTTTTTTAAAAAAAATATTTTGGACCTGATGATTGTCTTGAATGACTTTCCTCCTGACCTTACATGAAGGTGAATCTCAATCAGAACTACTGAATTCAGATATCTAAGCTGGAATTTGTTCTGCTTAAGTTCTTTATGGTAGCAATTCACTACATGATCAGCACTACATTACTGGATGGAAAATAATTTATTTGATACAGAACAGGAAGAATTGAGCTGAAAAATAAAATATGACAAGGCCAACATGGAGTGCTCTCCCAGGATGAAAAAAAAATATGTTAATTAAAATGCACAATCTTTTTAACAATTGTCAGTTACCCACAGGGATGTATTGCAATACAAAGTCAGAAAGACAGACATGGTTTGTATACCTTTATCTTCCTCTCATATATATATTAAAGACATCCCTGGATTAAACATTAAATTGAAACACAGTTGTTAGAAAATATTGGGGGGGGGGACCTACATAATATATTTTAACCAAATGGCATGTACCAAACTTTTTACTGTGTTTTTTATGTTATTATTGTATTGTATTGTATTTTTATTTTATTTTAGTATTGTATTGTATTTTTTATTTTCATTTAATTTTTAATTTTATTATTTCATTTTATTACTTTATTTTACTTTATTATTTTATATTTTATTTTGTTTTTTAATTTATATTAGTTTGTATTGTTGGATTGCATTGCATTTTTTTTTCTATTTATTCATTAAATTTGTTTCCCACCCACTTCCCCATGAGGTAACTCTTAATACAACCAGGTTGCTTTTAGCTTTGTGATCATATAGAAACCTGATGGTTCAGAAGAAGACAACTTTAGTACTGATGTCAGTGTTGATGGAGAAAATGGTTTTATCTATACAATAGTAATGAGATTATTCCACGTAAATTAAAGGATCATAGAGACCTATGTATACCACAATCCATTCATCCTGCCCCCAACACTGGTATAGAATCAGAATAACAAAGGGAGATATAAAACTGATTTGTTTTTAATATCTCAGAAAGTTGAATGTATCTGGAAGAACATTACAAAGAATAACAGAATAAAAAAATTGGAAGGGACTTTAGCAATCTTCTAATCCAACCCTCTGCTTAGGCAGGAAATGACTTCAGAAAAATGGTTATCCAATCTCTTCTTTAAAACCTCCAGTGTTGGAGCATTCACAACTTTTGTTCCACTGATTAATTGTTCTCACTGTCAAGAAATTTATCCTTAGTTCTAGTTTATTTCTCCCCTTGATTGATTTCCATCCATTGCTTCTTGTTCTGCCTTCAGATGCTTTGGAGAATAGCTTAACCCTATCTTATTTGTGACAGCCCCTGAGATATTGGAAAGATTAAAACTCAAAAGCATGTTGTGTAAACAGCCGTCTATTTGGTGAGTGTTTGTACCTTCACATAGGCAGTGCCTGAGAAACGGTTTCTTCTGGTGTTTAATTCCATGTTTAAGATGAAATTGGATTGGCATCATGCCAACTGATGATTTTTACCTATGCAGCTTCCTCTGTAACTGTCAGCATCTCTTCTTTTGTCCTGCTTACTACTCAGTCTTCAAGGCGCACAGACACACAAAGTTCAACAAGCTAAATTAATGAGATTTTTTTTCCATTTCCAAAATAGCGAAACAAAACCGCTTTCCTAAATGTTCATTCTCTACACTCATTTGAGCTGGCATTCCTGTGCTTCTGGAAGAAAATGTTTTCACTGACAAGGAACATCTAGACGAAGCTTAGAGCGAAATATCAATGGAGTCACATCAGGTCCTAGGGATTTTCAAATGAATGAATGAATTAAAAGCAAATGAATTAAACTCCGCACAAATAATAACAGCATCCCTCTTCGGCCTCATTTCTTTTACAATTCCAGGATATTAGGGAATATTTTTGTGATGTTCATTGCCAATCTAATATTTAATGCCATGCCCACACTGTTTGCGATTCTGAGTACATATCAGTTGGGTGCTTTTACTCAGATGCAGGAGTGGCTTCCCTAGCTGTACATTCATTAATTTAGATTTTCTTGTTCCAGGTGGACAGATGGCTGCCATTGCTATTTGTTGATTTTATTAACAGACAAGCCATGAAGCAAGGATATTTACTTGTTTTAGAGCAAATTGGCAAATGGAATAAGCAAACAAGAATTTAGAACCAGCAGTAAAAACCCAGATTATCCTGATAATCAACAAGAAAACTTTGATTAATAGATTTTGGATTGATCATAGTAGCTTAAACCTGGCTTTGTCACTTGAGCCTCTTTCTTTAATTTTTCTAAACTTTAGAAAATGGGTTATGCATATACTCTGTTAAAATGCATATTTAATATAGCTAAGATATTATTTTTTTATTAATGGTGACAACTATTCTACATTTTAATTGTATGCTGTGTGTTTTTAGGAGGATGGGAACACTATCCAGGGACGAACATGTAACACACACTGATTGGCTGTTATTTTTATTTTTTCCAATCTGAATTTTTTTGCAGATATTATCTTCTGGAAGTGATAAGAATACCAAAACAAATAATGCCAGAATAGAGTAAGTTACAATAAGTGAAACCTGGTAGTTTCATTTAAATAAATATCTCTGATGACAAGTTAAAATTGTAGAGGGAAGGGAAGGAAAATAATTGTGAGGATATCAACATTATTCTACAGGAATGCTTTGGAAACGAGATAAAAGGAAGGAGAAGGATCATTTGAGTGATTTCAAATCTTAGTAAGTAAAGGAAAAGACTTCTGACTTTTCCTTCTCCTAAGACCTTAAGGGCCTATCACATAGGCTGCCGGATGCAAAACGTATGTAAAAAGGACACAGCAGACGAGAAAATTTTCCATCCGTTGTTATCTGCTCTCAAAAGTGCCCCGAATTTGCATAAAGAGAGTGGACAACAACGGAAAGGAATGGACGGGGGGAGGACGTAGCCAGGATGTAAAGCAGATACTCCACAGAAGCCTAGTGGATGGAAGCAGATGGAAGCTGATGGCACATCCGCAGGGCTTCCGGGGAAGCACAGCGAAGCGGATGGGCAGCAGAAGGAGCTGATGCAGAGCGGATGCCTAGCGGATGACGCGGATGCATTACGGATGCCTAGCGGATGCCTAGTGGATGCAAACCGTTCACTGCGCATGCGGGGAGGATGCATTGCATCAGCACCACGGATATAAAAGGATGCAGCTCGCAAGCAAGTCACCATTCAGAGGAAAGATCTGCTGCCAGACACAGCTCCAGCCAACAACCATGGGGAAGAAGAGGAAGCCTGTGCCATCTGCTGCCAGCCCTGGCAAGAAGGACAGGGCCACCATCCCACCCCCTGGCCCTGACTCTGCTTCTGCTGGGGCTTCTGCTGCTCGGGCTGACTCTGCTGGTGCTGGAGCTTCTGCTGGTGCTTACTCTGCTGGTGCTGCTCCTGGTGCTGATGCTTCTGCTGGTGCTTACTCTGCTGATTCTGCTGCTGGTCCTGCTGGTCTGCTGGTGCTGCTGGTGCTTTCTCTGCTGATGCTGATCCTGGTCCTGCTGGTGCTCCTGGTGCTGCTGGTGCTGCTGGTGCTCCTGGTGCTGCAGGTCCTGCTGGTGCTGCAGGTGCTGCAGGTGCTGCAGGTGCTGCAGGTGCTGCAGGTGCTGCTGGTCCTGCTGGTGCTGCTACTGTTGTTGTTGCTGCTGCTGCTGTTGGTGGTAAGGTGGAGCAGCCCCTAGAACCTCAAAGCCCCTCTGATGAGGGCCCAGATGGCCCTGTCAGAGGGAGGAAGAGGCATATGCAAGAAGGGGAGAGGAGGCAATACTCCATAGAAGAGGAACATGAGGATGAGGTGCTCGAATGGCTGAGGGAGAACAAGTACCTCTGGCGGAAGGGACATAGGCTCTATCGAGACACCAAGAGGAAGCAGGCTGCTTGGAGAGAGAAGGCGGAGAGCCTGGGCTACACTTCGGAGGTCCTCCTCGGGTGGTGGAAGCACATGCACACCTGGTACGGGAAGCTGCACCTCAGGAAATCTGGCCAGGCCATGGTCAAGGTCACCGACCAGGAGACCTACCTGATGGCCAAGTACAGCTTCTTGAAGGGTGAGATCCACCACTGAGGAGCAGCCCCTCTGACAACCCTCTATCTTAGGCAGCCCACAGAGAGCCAGTCCTCTTCTGGCCAAGAGTCAGCTCCTGTGTCCAGGCAGGTATCTGTGGAGTGCCCCACGACGGAGACCCGCCCAACAGCTGCACTCCCCGTGGCAGAGCACGTGGAGGACCCACTGATGCAGTGGGAGCAAGGAGAGGGCACTTCCACCAGAAACCAACCCACACCCACTCCCAGCTCAACCTCCACAGAAAGCAGGCAGAGAGCCAGACTGGAGGGGCAGAACCACACTGTCCTGCTGGAGATCAGGGACATCATCAAAAGCAGCATAGATCTCCTCTCTCAGCTGGTACACACTGACATACCATCCTCAAACCACAAGCCCTTCTTCACCTACGTCAACCAGACCCTCATGGACATGTCCGAATCACAGTACCAGGTGATAAAGGAGAGGATCACCAGTCTTCTGCACAACCCTCCAGGCCCAGCTGAACCTGCTCCGACTCAGTCCAGGTCTGCTTCTCCACCCCAGGTGATGTCATTGCCCTTCCAATGCTTTCCACAGGCCCTCAACTAAAAAGGCTATGGCTACCAGGAGCTCCAGCAGCACAGGCAGCCCTTCTCAGTCCAGGCACAGGTACATCGAATGCCACCGATGCCACCAATGCCACCGATGCCACAGATGCCACCGACGCCACAGATGCCACCCACGCCACCAATGCCACCGATGCCACCCACGCCTCACCTTGCTCAGCTGCAGACCAGACAGCCCCACTACACTCCTCCTTCCTTCACCCCACAGCCAAGCCCGGCCTCAGAACATCTGTCATCAGTCTTGGAACTGACACCCCATGTCATGGAGGAAGGGGCTCTCAACATCACAGGACTG
Source organism: Laticauda colubrina (assembly GCA_015471245.1). Lineage (NCBI taxonomy): Eukaryota > Metazoa > Chordata > Lepidosauria > Squamata > Elapidae > Laticauda > Laticauda colubrina. The sequence continues at coordinate 9,124,481 of BLBF01000073.1, read as the reverse complement.
AACCAGCTCTCTGAGAGCTTCCTCCACACACCATCTCCTGTTGTCTTCTTGGGGCCAAGCACCCCAATGGTGCCTCAGACCAGCACTCCAGCAGCAGCCACCTCCACAGCACCTGGACCCTTCACCCCTGAGACTATAGGCACGACTCAGAGTGACTGGGAAAAGTGCCAGAGACTGGGTTGCTACCTGTTGAATTTATCTTTGCTTGGGACACTTTTCTTGGGTCAATTTGCTTTTACAGTTTGTTATTCATAAAGTTTATCTTTGCTTCACACACTTGGTTCATTTATTTTAGTAAATAAAGTCTTGGTAGATCTTTTAGAAATGGTTTAAGCCTTTGCATGCTTGTGGGATGGGTAAGGATAGGAGTGGAATGGGCAGGGATACCTGTGGGATGGGTAATAGCTGTGGGATGGGTAAGGATAGCAGTGGGATAGATAAGCATCCAGTGCAAGCATAGTGGAACTGTATGGTCCACCCTCCCAGGTGCCACACCTATGGCCCTTCATTATCAATAACAATTTAATCATTCATCAACACATTTCAATATTAACACAACTCTTTATTAAATGCCCTGTTCATTGTAGGGCCACTCAACATACATGTCACAATCTCATCAGTGTGATGAGACAGGCTCAAGGAAGCATCCATTAAGCATCTACCATCCTGTCTTGCCACTCCACTGCTCCAGCTGGGGAGTTGCACCAGTGTTTCAGGAGGTTGCGCTGCTTCTTCCCTTCACGTGAGGCTCTGTTGGGGCCTTGCACATCCACAGTGTCAATCAGGTTGTGCCCTTGCCTCCATTCCCCAGGCTCCATGTCCCCATTGCCTTGTTGGAGGTCCACAAGCCTGTTCTGCAAGACTGGGTAGCGGGTGCGCATGAGATTGTGCAGGATGCAGCAAGCTTCCACGATCCTCCTCACGGTCTCTGGGAGATGCTGCATGTTGGTGAGAAGTACCTGAAACCTGTTGGCCAGGATGCCAAAGCCATTCTCCACTACCCGTCTTGCCCTGGACAGCCTGTAGTTGAAGATCCTCTCTTCATGGGTGAGGCATCTGGAATTGTTGTGCTTCATGAGGTAGGTTCTGAGGGAGAAGGCATCATCCCCCACGATGAAGTAGGGCACATCTTGTGTGTTGTTGGGCACGGGGTCTGGATCTGGGAAGCCCATGATGAGGTTGCGTTCCAGCCCCTCCTTGAGGTCACTGGCGTTGTATACCTGGGCATCTGAAGAAGACCCATTGCCTGAAGCATCGATGTACATGAACTTGTAGTCAGCATCGACCATCGCGAAGAGGATGATGCTGAAGAAGCCTTTGTAGTTGTGATAAGTGGACCCTGACTTGGCTGGAGCTTTGTAGGCCATGTGCTTGCCATCTATGGCTCCAACGGTCTGGGGGAAGTTCCACTTCTGATACCACTGCTCTGCAACTTTCTTCCAGCCTTCTTCAGTGGAGGGGCACTGGAGGAGTTCCTCCAGGTATTCTTCGATGATGGCCTGCACCACTTCTCTGAACACAATGCTGATGGTGTTGTGTGGCACCCTCCAGGTGCACTGCTTGCTCCTGTACATGGTCCCAGAGGCCAGGTGGCGCAGAGTCAGTTCCACCTTCAGCCCAGGGTCCAGGCTGGACCGGAAGTTGGTGTTTGCCTTGGTCAACCTGGGTCTCAGCCGCTGCACAACTTCGTCAAACATGGCTGGCAGCATCCTCATGAAATTATGGAATGAACAAGTGTCTTCGTTCCTCAGCTCCACCATCAGCTTGTTATACAGTCCGTACTCTGCTCTTCTCGCAATCCATCTTCGGACCCAGACACTTCTTGGACACCTCCTTTTCTTTGCATAGAACAGGTGAAAGAGCCTGTAGAGGTACTGTTGTAGAACGATGGCAGCTACCAAAAGGAGTGTGTGATGATCCATGGTGGAGATGACTGGATGCTGTAGAAGAGCAAGAGCCAGATGAAGGCTGAAGAGGTCTGCACTGCAGGGCTGCTGGACTGAAAGTGAGATCCAGGTGATTTCTCCCCCTTTTTATCAGAAATATAGGTTTTCCGCTAGGTGTACTTTTGCATCCTCCAGGCTTCCTGCAGACATCCTAAATATCCGAGATACTTCCCCTATATGAACGTTTTTTCCATTGTAATGCTTTGTATGCGAGCTGCATCTGCTTTCATCCTTTCTATGTCCATGCTACTAATGCTGCGTGTCCATTCCACGTCTGTTTCGCTTCCTCCCTGTGTCCGTTTTCCGCTGGAGAGGATGCGAGTTATGCGGATGCGCAGTGGATGGCTAGCGGATGTAGCAGACACATAATGGATTACAACGGACATATAACGGATGTTCCCCATATGCGTAGCAGATGTAGAATGGACGCGTTGGATACATTTTCCGCTCAAAAAGGTTTGTGCAGCTCAAAACTTTCTGAGCAGATGAAATGTCAGTAGATGGATGCTGGACAGATAGAGAGTATGAAAAACAGACGCAGTGAGTACAGAACGGATGCATCGTGTTAACCAATGAATGGCAAGTGTTTCTCTCCATTTTACATCCTCTTTCCATCCGTTGGTGCTGTGTGACAGGGGCTTTATGTAGTTTTGTCAAAACTACATAAAGTTACATAAACTACATTTCTACCCAGGTTTCAACAAAGTGGATGCATTCCAGACATAGAAAAATGTAGAAAATTCCTTAGTAATCATGGAGAATCATGGACATTCTGGGGGTGGATGGCCACACAGAGGAAAACCTCCTCAGACATTGTAAGGTCATTCCAATCTACTTTGTCAATCAGAAGACTCCTAATTCTGGAAAGTTGTGGAGGTCACTTGAGTCTCAATATATACATAGGTAAGGGTGGGTGGGTTGGTGTACATTGCACATGGGATTCAATAATTTTTTTCTACCAGTTCTATGGGCGTGGTTTGGTGGGTGTGGCAGGGGAAGGATATTGCAAAATTTCCATTCTCTCTCCACCCCACTAATCTGCTCTAGAAAAAGAAGAGCAATCAGGATGATTAGGGGACTGGAGGCTAAAACATACGAAGAACGGTTGCAGGAATTGGACATGGCTAGTCTAGGGAAGGGAAGGACCAGGGGAGACAGGATAGCAATCTTCCAATATTTGAGGGGCTGCCCCAGAGAGAAGGAAGGAGGTCAAGCTATTTTCCAAGGCACCAGAAGGCCAGACAAGGAATAATGGATGGAAACTGAACAAGGAGATATTTAACCTGGAAATAAGGAGAAACTTTCTGACAGTGAGAACAATCAACCAATGGAACAGAAGTTGCCTTCTGAAGTTGTGGGAGTGCCATCACTTGAGACCTTCAAGAAGAGATTGGACTGCCATTTGTCAGAAATAGTGTAGGGTCTCCTGCTTGGGTGTGGGGTTGGACTAGATGACCTACAAGGTCCCTTCCAACTCTGATTATCTATTATCTATGATCTTGTTATCTTTTATCTGTTCTGTTATCTGATTTCCAGTTCCGTTCTCCTGTGCAGGGCAACCAAAGAAGACCCAGCTGATCAGCTGGGACTTGGGAGGCAGGGAATAGATGGGGGAGGAGCCAGTCAGAGGTGATATTTGCTGGTTCTCTGAACTACTCAAAATTTCCGCTACCAGTTCTCCAGAACTGATCAGAACCTGCTGAATACCATCTCTATGTTATGTAGCATTGTATATGTGCTTTTTCCTGCTCATAGAACAATTAGAACAAAGAATAATAGAGTTGGAAAAGACCTTGTGGGGTTTTCTAGTCCAACCCACTGCTCGAATAGGAGACCTTATATCATTTCAGACAAATGGTTGTCCGGTCTCTTTTTGAACGTCTTCAGTGATGGAGCACCCACAGCTTCTGAAAGCAATTTATTCCATTGGTTAACTGTGCTCTTTGTTAGGAAATTTCTCCTCCTGCTAGGTTGCTTCTCTCCTTGGTTAGTTTCCAACCATTGTTTCTCGACTTGCCTTGACCCCCCTGTCTTTCTAGGAGCTCCTCAAATATTGTAATCTTGTCCCCATGATCATTATACCCCATCCCTTTATGTTGCTCTACAACTGTAATAAAGTCTGGTTTTATTTGTTTCTAGTATCAATAATGGAGTAAATTGAAATTATCATAAACATTGTTAGTATTTTACCAGAGAACAGGGGTGTCAACCTCGATTTCATTGAAGATCACATCAGGGTTGTGTTTGACCTTGGGGGGGAGGGGCTGGGATGGATGTGGCCAAGGTGGGCGTGGACAGAGCAACATCACTTGTATTGGTGCCTGTGGTGGCCCACACTCTCAGTGAAAACAGGCTTCTGAGCCTCCTACAACCCTCTACCAGCAAAAATGAAGTTTGCAAAGGTCATGCATGGCCCTCCCAAGCTCCATTTTTACTGGCAGAGGCAGCACGGGCCGATCCTTCACTGTTTCCAGGGTGGCCCCATGGACCAGATCTAAGGACCTTTCAGGCCAGATCTGGGCCCTAGGCCTTGAGTTTGACACCCTGCCATATATTAAATAGACACTGCGGTGGCCTCAGTGCCTATATTTTATGAGTCAACACATACAAAAATTGCCTATTGTAATGGAGACTATCATCCAGTCTACAGCTGCCTTTGCAAAGGATGTTAAAGTTTGCCTATTGAACAGACTACATGCTTTTAAAGGTAAGGTAAGATAAAAGTTCTCCATTTCCAACTCTAGGGGACAGTGCTCATTTCAGTTTCAAAGCCGAAGAACTAGCACTGTCTGAAGATGTCTCTGTGGTCATGTAGCCAGCATGACTAAACACCAAAGGTGCACGGAACACTGTTCCCTTCCCACCAAAGTGGTCCCCTATTTTTCTACTTGCATTTTTGCATGCTTTCAAACTGCTAGGTTGGCAGAAGCTGGGATAAGTAATGGGAGCTCACTCTGTTGTGCGGTGCTAGGGATTCAAACTGCCTAACTGCTGACCTTTTTGATCAACAAGCTCAGCATCTTAGCCACTGAGTCACTGAGTCCCTCTTTTAAGGGAAACATCAAGCTAACATCTCTGTGGAAAATTAGGAATATCTTAATTCTTTAAACAGAATGGAAGGAAATTAAGTCTGGACTTCCTCACTAGGGTCCTGGGAACTCCACCTAAGTCGTCCTAAGCTTCTCTAGCAAGAGTGGATTTTAAGCAGAATAAATGAAATCTAAAAAGAAAAGAGGATTTGCAGGAAACAAATGTCTTTCAGCTTTAGCAGAAAGATGGCAGTGAACTGCTGACATTTAAAAAAAGCCAATGCAGCAAAAATCAGAAATCATCAAACCAGTACATAGTTAAACCCATCTATAAATAGGAAGGCAGGAGAGCGGTATGGATTAAACAGTTAAAACAGAAGTAGATGATACCATTTCTGCCTCTTTCCTGGATTATGTCAAGGTCAGTAAGTTAGCAGTGATAAGTAAACTAGGGCAACTTAAAGCTAATAAATTACTGAAGCTGCACTTATCCACCTGTGGGAAATAATGCACTGGGAAAGATATTGCACACCGAGAAAAAATAGTTGCATAACATTTTTTTTTTTTAAGGTGGGTATTAAATTTTAAAGGGAGAAGATCGGCACTGCATGGAACATAGCGGATAGAATAATAAAGTTGGAAGGGACCTTGAAGGTCTTCTAGTCCAATGCTCTGTTCAAGCAGGAAACCCAATACCTTTTCAGACAAATGGTTGTCCAGTCTCTTTTGAGAGCCTCAGAAGAGGGTCTCAAATCAGTGGAACAACTTGCCACCAGAAGTTGTGGCTGCTCCATCACTGGAGATTTTCAAGATGAGATTAGGCATCCATTTGTCTGGAATGGCATAGGGTCTTCTTCTCAAGCAGGGGGTTAGAGTAGATGACCTCCAAGGTCCCTTTTTCATCTATTATTGTCTTACCTAAAATAGTAGAGGGTCTCCTGCTTGAACAGGGGTTGGACTAGAAGACCTCCAAGGACCCTATCAGCACTGTTATTCTGTGGATCTGCCTCCACTGATGGAGCAACCACAACTTTTGAAAGCACATTATTCCGTTGAAAAATTGTTCTGTCAAGAAATTTATCCTTAGTTCTAGGTTTAATTTATTGCATTTATTTGTAAACTGCCATTATTCTGTCTACAAATAACTCAAGGCTATGAACATATTCACCTTCTTCCTCCTATGTTCCCCACAATAACAAACCTGGAAGATGAGCTGGGTTGAGAGAGTTAGTAACCCAAGGTCACCCAGCTGGCTTTCATACCTAAGGCAGGACTAGAACTCACTGTCTTCTGGTTTCTAGCCTGGCACATTGACCGAGGTTTCTTATTAGATAGATTGATGATAGATAATAGATGGTAGATGATAGATAGATAGATAGATAGATAGATAGATAGATAGATAGATAGATAGATAGATAGATGATGGATAGTAGAGATAGATGATAGAGAAAGACATAGAGCGGTAGAGAGGATAGATAAGCAAGGGCAGTGAACTCAGCAATGATTAAAGTTAAAAATATCTAGATGCCCCATCCTAGTGGAATTTGAACATGCTGGACCGCAGTATTCAGCCCCAATTCTCAGTAGCCCTGTTTTCTGGCTGTGCTTGCTATATGCCCAGTTGGTGTGTTACAAGGCTTCTCTCATCCATGAACACATTTAGGTTTACGGCATACATTTGATAGAACAAATAAAAAGTTATGAAGCAAAAAAAAAAAGTATTATTTACTTGCTATTAGTAGCAAAGACAGCCACCTCACAGCAATGGAAATACTTAGATAATCTTTTGCTTGAGAAATGGTTTGATACATCTGGGTCAATTGCCCTACTTCAGAAGGTCTCCAATCAAATTCACATGCTTAAAAAAATAAAGTGGCAAATCATTATTTTATTGGAATTTTTTAAATGAGAAATTACTACCATCAGGTTGCATGAAAAACTAATTGGCCTGATATAGGATTCTTTTATGTGGATGCTACTGTGTATAAAGAAACTTTATAATAAACCTAGCCACTTACCAATTAGCTATTCTACATAGTACAAACAAGTATAGGATCAAAAGAGCAAAGGCTGCATAGAAGAACTTACTCAAGTGAACATAGCAAAAATAGCAAAAACATAGAACATCTCCAAATTATGAAGAATGGGAAAGATCAGCAATAGACAAACAAAGTAGCAGACAAAGAGTGCTGTTTAAAATTTATTTATTTTTTTTACCCATGGCATTAAAGAATTGAATCTTTCCACTTTGGGGTGATTCAAATTAATAGCCTAGTTTCATGGATTAAAATTTGGGCCCACTTAGGATGATCATGAATCGTTGGTATGCTATGTCATGTTTTGATTAAAAACAGTGTAACCCCTTATTGGAGATTTATTTCCATTTTTAGCCATGGCACCGTGGCTTTGTTAATAATACATATCTTAGTGAAGCATGCAAACAAGTGTCTGCATTTCCTGCATCGGATAAAGAGAGTTTCCTTCTGTCCTGCAGAGGCACAACTGAGACTATTTTAACAAACTGCATCACCATTTGGTTTGGTGGCTGCAATGCCTCAGATAGAAAGTCCCTACAGAGAGTGATATGGACAACTGAGAAGATTATAGGAAGCTCACTTCCCATCATTCAGGATACTGCTTATAAGTGCTATATGCTTAGAGCATTGTTAGAGACCCCCACACACCCACATCAAGATTTGTTTCTGTTTCTCCCCTTGGGAAGGAGGTTTCAAAGTATTTCCTGCAGGACTACCTGATTCTGTAATGGCTTTGTTCCCTAGGCCATCTGTCTGGTAAACTCACAAGATTCATTTTTCTTGCTGTGTACATGTACATGTAGCACATCCGAACTGGACTGTGTTGTTTGTGTCATGTAATATATGTGGGTATGTGGGTGTATGTATGTATGTATATATGCATTTACTTATTTATTTACTTATTTTATCATATTTATGTAGCGTATATTGGAGGAAGTGACATTTTGAGAGCTGTATGCAATGAAATTTCATTTTAATGTATGCCAATTAGTGTACATTTAAAGTGACAATCAAGTGATTCTAAAGTGATTCCAAGTCTATTTGGAAGCAAACTCATGAAGTCAATGAAATGTGTAGGTCAACTCCATTCATATCAAATCAGAAGTAAGAGCCACCAAGTTCAATCCTAGTCATTCCCAGGTATGTGTAGTGTGGTTTTACAGCCTGAAATGATCAGCAAGAAAGTAAATGCTACACAAAAGGAAGCTTAACTCTCCTCTCTAAATTGCAAATGCGGTTTTATTTTTGTAGAAAGGAAAAATAATACAGTAGATCATTTTCCACAAAGGTGTCATGCTTGTGTCATCTAAACCTTGTCATCTCCAATTAGCATCTTTTTAAAGAACTCAGTTTCTGTTGCTCAGTCTTAACTGTATTAAATGAATCAATATGTGACTTCAGCTTTGCAAAATCTTATGGGTAATTTGCAATGCAATCCAATACGTTTCATTGACTTCTTCTTTACCATTTGTTCTCTCATTAGTGCCACAGAACAGCATAGTTTGACTCAAAATATTTTAATCTGAATTAACATTGTTTCACTTCTTGAGTGAAGTTTCATGCTAAAACAACCACTGTTAAAAAAAAAAGACCTCAGTTTCGCAAGTTAGCTTGAATCCAATTTCATTTTAGACTGTATTTTATTCCAATTTCATTTTAAAACGTACTTTATTCCAATTCCATTTTAAATTGCTTTTATCAAATTTTAGTAATAATTTGTTTCTAGAACTTTGCCCTTTAATATGACCCAAGGGCTAATCAATAAATAAAGTTGAAGATAGCTTAGAATACAAACACTTCATTATAAACAAAAATAATATGACAAAAGCAAACAAACAACTTTGTATGTCATGGCAATAGCAATTAGACTTATATACCACTTCACAGTGATTTTGCAGCCCTCTCCAAGTGGTTTACAGAGTCAGCATCTTGCTCTCAACAATCTGAGTCTTCATTTTACTGACCCTGGAAGAATGGAATGCTGAGTCAATCTTGAGTCAGTCAGGATCAAACTCCTGTCAGATGGCAGAATCAGCCTACAATGCTTATTCTAACCTCTGAGCCACTACGGCACCTTTTGAGGCCTTCCATATGGAGGAATGTCTCAGAAACCAAGATTTGGCATCAGAAGGGAATCAGGCAATGCCAGTGACTAATAGAAGATGAGAGGAGACAAACCCTTTTTCCTGAAGATTTGTGAATTTCAGCCTTGGATATCTTGAAATGTGGTCCTACCCAGTTATAGACGGTTAGGTTGATACAATTGTGGCTCATTTTGTTTATTTGGGTTTTACTATTGCTGGTCTATGACTATAATAATGTTCTATTCTATTCTATTCTATTCTATTCTATTCCCCCTCCACCCTTCCACCCCTCCCCTCAATACCTCATGTTGTGCGCAATGCAAGTGATGCAAGCCTTGTGTTCCTGTGGGCCATGTGGGTGATGCAGCCTTGTGTTCCCCCGCAGCCTGGATTAATTGCTTGGGGGTGACATTTCTCTGCAGACCACCAAAATTTTCTCATGGACCACCAGTGGTTCCCAGCCTACTGGTTGGCGACCACTGGACTAGAAGACCTCCAAGGTTCCTTCCAACTCTGTTATTCTATTAAGTTTCTAGAGTTGGACACAACTGGACAGGGAAAATCTTTACTTTTGCCGTTTTATGTTAGAAATGTGATCAAAATATGGATGGAGCCTTTGAAAAATAATGCAAATTGTTGCAGACATGGAAAGGATGATGTAAAGAAAAGAAAAATGAAACAATGACATTGAGATTGGCATTTCTCTACAACTTGAATGTTCAGGCCTGTTCCCTTGTGAATTGTGGCTCTGATCTGAAAGCTGTTCATACTACAAGAAACAGATTGTCATTACCACAATAATGCCAATATTCCCAATAAAGCTGAAGAGGCAATTTCAGTAGGATAAATGGCACACCCAATGATCAAAGGTCATCTTCCTAGCAGCTCTGGAGGTTACCATATTCTCATCATCAATGAAAAACAGACCGGTTCAAAGAACTCGTGATTTGGTGACTGGGGGGGAAAATGGAACAGCTGTAGAGATGGATGGCCCACTTTTTCAGTAATAAATTCAAGGCAGGAAATGGGAAATAACGCCTTGAAAATTAAATTTAATCCAGTTCTCCAGTCAAATATTTATCAGGCCCTGGAGCAACTAGAAAATAAGTACAACTATGATTTAATGGCTTTCTAAACTTCTGTCTAGCCATTCCTGGTCTATCAATAAAATTTTAAAATAAAAAGGATGACACTAATTGTTGCATTAAGCCACAGCATATGAAAATATCTTGCAATTATCATACATCTTGCAAGATAAGACTAATGACCAATTAAGATTTGTGATCTTATACCATCCTTTATGATGCGAGTCTTTACTGAATAAAAAGAGAATAAAAAGGAAATATTATAACATGATATGGACATATTTTAATTGGTCTGGTACACATATTTATTTTGTAAGAAGAAAGGGCTTTCTTCAGAATTTGAATAAAATATTTTTGATGCTTATCACCTATTATCAACTGAAATTTATTATTGCTTACTTTCTCCTGTTCAAAGGGCTCCATGTATTCATTAGAAGCAACCCTACTAAGATTCAGTTCAGATATGAAATCCAAAAGCAAGGCAATAGAATATGACTTAACTTGAACTTAGATTCAGTTTGACAAGATTAGACCACAGGGTATAATGTGCACATAACGAACCATCTAAAGCTTCTAAATTGGATGTCAGAATAGGATAACAACTCAAAGTAATACCCTTCAAAACCAAGAATACACTAAGGCAGAAGCTTGTCCACCCCAAGGATAAAACATGGTCAGACACAAACTGAGCAATGTGGTATATGCAGTACAATGCAGTGAACCATGTGTAGATCTGTACATTGGGGAAATAAAACAACCACTTCATAAATGCATGGCACAACATAGGAGAACAAACCCATCAGGACTAGATTCAGCAGTCATTTAAAAGACAAAGGCCATTATTTTGAAGACAGCAAAGTCTACATTTTGGACAGAGAGGACTGCTGGTTTGAAAGAAGGTCAAAGAGACCATCTATGTCAAAACTGAATAGCCCTCTCTCAACGGGGGGGGGGGGGGGAGAATGACATCATCTATCTCCTGTCTTCAACACAGCCCTTTCAATACAGCCCTTTCCAAGAAGACTCCACAGCCATTTGCACGACTCAGGTGATCCTGATACACCTCCAGGTGGCCTTAACAACTCAAAATAAATGCAAGTGACCAGTTGTATAAATCCTTCAATTCCTCACCATCCAATCAGAGTTGGAGAAGCTTCTTGGATTAGCAGTGAAACATCTACGCATGTTTCCATTTTGGTTGTATAATCTGTTTTATAATCTGCAGCAGAGGTGGTATTCAACCAGTTCTCACTTATTTGGGAGAACTGGTAGTGGTGATTTGGTGTGGGTCACAGAACTGGTGGCGACCCCTGGCTGGACATTCCCCCAAACCAGGTTGCCCAGTTGCCTGGTCACCCAGTAATCCACTTGTCCCGGTTACTCTCCTAGATTTCCCTACCATGTGGTGGCCATGGTGCAGCTTGGATGCCTGTCTGCCTGTCCTCCCAGAGCACATTTTCTTCCTTCTCCTGGATGATGCATTTCTTCCAGCCCAGCCCAACCCAGCCAGCCAGTAGACTGATGTCCCGGGGCTTCTTGCTGACTTTGTCTTGATATGGCTGCAGCAGCCCCTCAGGCCGGCTGAGCCAGGAGTTGCCATTCCCAGGCTTCTACTCTCTTGTGCTTGGTTGACGCCTCTTCACCTTGCCTGAAGCGGCTGGTCCTCCTGCCCCTCACCCTCCCCTCCCTTCCTTGCCTGATAAGGTAAGAATGACAGCAGGGGATAGCGAAATGACTGGGTCCCTATCATCCCCCCTCTCTACCCCAATGTGTGTGTGTGTGTGTGTGTGTGTGTGTGTGTGTGTCTCCCTCAAAGCCATGGTTGGGCTTTCCTTGGTGCTCTTTTCTACTTTTATTTCTTCTTTTTTGGAATCCATACTGGCTGAACAAGGACAGCCAGTCATGCTGAAAGTGTTTCTTCAGGTGACCCATCTCCCCCTCCTCCTCCTCTCATGACTGGCAGCTGTGATGGGGCCGGGAGGATGGTATGAATACCCAAGGAGGAGAAGGAGGAGGAGAAGGGTCATCTGAAGGGATGCTTCCAGTGCAGCTGGAGATTCTTGTTCAGCCAGTCTGGATTCCAAAAAGAAGAAATGAAAGTAGCAAAGAGAGCTTGGCCAGCCGTGGCTTAGAGAGGGGAGGGGAATGAGAGAGGAAGGGAGAAGGACAAGAAAGAAAAGAAAAAGAGAAAAAAAAAAGAGGTCTGGGGAGCATTTGTGCAAAGTGTCGCTGCAGCCGCTTACACGTGGACCCCAGAGCCGGTGTGGGGTAGTGACGGCCTTACAGGAACTTCCCTTTCTTTCTTGGCTTTTAGATTCCTATTTGCAATGCAATGGGCAGCAAAGCTAGGTTTGTCCCCTGATCTAGTAGCTGGAAAAGGGGGTAGAAAGAAACTCCCATTGCCAAGGTACATGCAGGTTGGAGGGGGTGAAGAAATTCAAACTTCAACCTCCTGGTGCAGCAAGGGGCTTTGGGCAAAGGCTGGAGGGAAAGGCCTTGGCTTGTTCACACTCTCTCCCTCCCCAATCAGGAGGGCCTGGGGAGGAAGCCATTCTCTCCCCCACCCCCTGCAATAGCTGGACAAAACTATGCAAAAAGCCAGCCCTCACCGGCACCCAGCTTCACTGACAGCAGGCTTGCAAAAGGCAATGTGGCTCTGCCTGCAATAAAGGTAGACTGGGGAGGGGGAGCACTGAGGAGACCACAGGAGGGAGTCCAGGCAAAGGGGCGAGGGAGGGCACCTGCAGCAAACTGCACTTTCTTCCCCCCCCCCTTCTTTTGGAGGGCTCCGATCAGCTCCCCTTCTGAGCCTCTCCTTCTCTCCCCATTAGCCAACCTGCCAGCAGGAGGTGAGTGGGTGGGTTTTATTGTGTTCCAGGCATTTCCCACCCAAATGGCCCACTGCATTTTCAATTCCCCTCCCCCCACCATGGGGAAGACAGCAGGGGAATTGGGTGGGGGGGTAGCAGAGGAGCTGTTTTCAAGCCATTGGCTTTTGCGGGATGGAAAGTCACCCTTTAGTTATGTAGGCAGAGGCCCGCTTCCCATTTTGGTAACTTCCCATAGGGAAAATATTTTTTAAAAAACAAAAACCTGTGGCTCGAGCCAGACTGCTGGGCTAAGCAGCAGAACTTCTGTGCCCTGAATGGACCTGCCCATGTCACCCATAAGTGTGTATCTGCTGGCAGCAGATGGTTTGTACAAAATGAGAGGCTTTGCCTACCCTGGCCAGTAGAGCTGCATCTCTCATTAGTGCTGAGACGCTGAGAAGGCATTGCGTGCCTGCCAAAAAGTCTTTCTGACAGTGTCACCTATAGCAGAGATGAGAATGTCAACTGTCTCTAGCCCCTAATTCTCCTTAAGCATTGCCAAATGAGGAGCAGCACTGGCAAACTTTCTAAGCCTAAGGCAGAGAGGGAGGGAGAGATATCCAATCCAACCTCTGGTGTGTGTGTGGGGGGGGAGAGATGTGGCTTCTTGGGGGTGCATTTTGGAGAAATGTCAAGAGAAATGCTAAAAGAGCAATCAGTTTGGGATTAAATTCCAAATAAAATTGGGTCTTCAAGGTAAGGAAACATAAAGAACTTTCAACAGCAGATTTCTAAAAATCTTATTAACCCATTAAACCAGAGGGAGCAAAAGAGAGAGGGTCCCAATGAGGGTCTTAGCTATTTAACTTAGGAATAATGGAATAACAGAGTTGAAAAGGACTTTGGAGGTCTTCTAGTCCAACACTCTGCTCAGGCAGGAAAACTGAGGATGCCAAGTCTGAGTGGAGGGCCAGGCAAAGGTGTCAGAATAATCTTTGGAGGGGACCCTATACCAGGGGTCTCCAACCTTAGCAACTTTAAAACTTCTAGACTTCAACTCCCAGAAGTCATCCCAGAATTTTGGGAGTTGAAGTCCACAAGTTTTAAAGTTGCCAAGGTTGCCTGACAGAGAAATCGCTATCCAGTCTCTTCTTGAAAACCTCCAGTGTTGGAGAATCCAGAACTTCTAGAGACAAGCAGCTCCACTGGTTAATGGTTCTCACTGTCAGAAAAAAAATATCCTTAGTTTTAGGTTGCTTCTTCTTTGTTCAGTTTCAATCCATTGCTTCTTGTTTTGCCTTCTGCTGCTTTGGAAATACCCCCCCCCCTTTCTTTGTGGCAGCCCCTGAAAAGTCTGTTTTGTGACCTGCCTATCACACTCTTGGGCAAAGCATATGAGCCATTTCCTCCTTTCAGTGATCCATAAAAGTACATCTATAGTATGTGGATGCAGATAATAAAGTCAAAAAAGGTGATTTTTTTTTACAGAAGTATAGATACATTGAGGCTGGGGGTAACGAGAAGTGGTGGTGGGGGACTGGGCGAAATGCCCCTTGACATGAGTGATGCTGAGTTGGCCACTCCCACCCAGTCACATGACCACCAAGCCATGCCTACCCAGTCACATGACCACCAAGCCATGCCTACCCAGTCACATGACCACCAAGCCACACCCACAGAGAACCGGTAGTAAAAAATTTTGAATCCCACCACTGATCTGCACATTTTCATTTATTACATCAGACAAAATGTGTTTCACTACTTAGTGCTGTAAATCTCTCAAAAAATTGTGTCATTCCTTCTTTAACATCTTTTTTTTTTGGGGGGGGGAGGGAGAAATCTGATAAGAAACATCGCCATGGAAAGATTTCAGGGAGAGCTGAGTAATGTTGAGAGGCTGCATTCTAGCTTGCCATCTAGAGATGGTTCTCAGACATTTAATGATTTAATCCAGGTGGCCTTAATGACTCACTAAAAGAATTAAAATGACCATCTCTGCAAGGAGCATAAATCCTTCCATTCCCGACCATGCAGTCAGAGCTGAAGAAGCTTATTGGATGAGAAGTGAAACGTCTTCAAAGAAAAACCAGAAAGTCCAGTTGCCTCTTGAAAAAAACACCACCTTTGGGACAACTATGATCTGGATGACTGAGAATCTCCATAGACCCTCAAAGTAATAGATCATCAAAGACACCAACCATGCAAAGTTTCATGGTAAATGTTTGAAATATTCATCTTCTGAGTCTTTTAAGATACCTGGAATGAGGAAAAAACAGCATCTTGGTATCCAAGGTTTCCAGCAAAAATCTGGATGAAAGCACAACACAAAAAGTATCTTACTCCAACCAATTCTTTAATTGCTAATTAAATTTATATGCCACTCATCTCACTATTGAAGAGATTCTATGAGGCATATTAATTTAATAATTAAGTTTCAATGTTATATAAGGCCTTTGCTGATAATGTACCGTGCCATATCATAGGAGAAAGGAATAAATATTGTGCATAAGCACATTTCAATGGAAGTAAATGGCCAGGAATATATTTTACTCAGACACAAACTTCACTGCATTTTCACTGACTTTTCAATACTGCTTAGAAATTATTTTTTATGTCTAAAATATAAACAATTGACAGATATAGGATTTTTTTAAGAGCAAAGCAGGGTCCAGGTTGCCACTGATGAGGCCAGAAAATGCTTTAAGCTTAGAAAGAACAGATAATAGAAATCATCTTATTAAATTCTTTGACAATTATGAATTTAGGGATAACATTAACATTACAAGAAGCCTTTCAGAGAAGAACAATGTGAATATGACACCCATTTTGATAAAAGCGGCCCAACAAATGGAGATTATTCTTTCTGAACTCTATGGAATGTTCATCAAAATTAAATTAACAGTATTAGTTGCAGAATCCGAAATACCTGTCACATTACAGGAGACATTCTGATTTGGGAGAAAGATAAGGATCTTTTGCCAGCTCTGTTAATGTAATCCATGTATCATCACTGCATTTAATATCAATCCTGTGTCTACTCAAGTTACCCAATGATAATAAAGATAAATTGGGACACAGCTTTCTTGATACCATGCTAAATGAAAGACTTGGGCGAGGATTTGTTATAGTGTCTGAATCTTAATGGCAGGAAGAAACTCAAGGACGGATGCACTTGGTATGAGCTCTGCATCTCTTCAACAGATGAACGCTAGAAGGATTGTTTTTAATTGTTTATGTGATGTATCACTTGATCAACTTCACTCTTCTTACTAAGCCAGAACTGGGTAAATTAATAATAAGCCTAGGCACAGCTGTATAAAGGAGATGCTTTGGGATAAAGATTGATTTATATCTCATGCAAGGAAGGTTAGGCTTCAGATGAATAAAGAACAAAAATCCATTCTCCAAAATATTGGACCTCTTCATCTGAAATTTAAGTTTGCAGCCTGCTTTTCCCTTCAACTGATTTTGAACAATGGCACTTACATTGGAGTAGGAGTTCTCAATGCTCAGTTAGTTTCAATCACATTAAGTGTTTCTCCCATCCATTTCAGTGGGCCTTGCAAAGGAGAAGTTTTCAGCCAGTATTTTTTATGGTAGATTATCACTGAAAAAAGGGGGAAAAAATTGGTTGCCTTGGTGCTAGGATGCTCCGTGTTGTCACAGAAACACAAGACAAAAATCTATAAAAGAAAGCGAAACCATTAGAAATAGGTTTTCTCCAAGAAAGTGATCACAGTGTTAAGTTAAACTGATTTCAGCAGGAGGCTCCAGGTGTCACTCCCATCCAGCTTCAAAATAAAGCCCATGTCACACTGGCCAACGGATGCAAAAAGGACACAGCGGACGAGCAAAATGTTCCATCCATTGTCATCCGCTCTCAAAAGGGGCAAAAATTTGAATAACCAGAGTGGATAACACGGACGCGGGGAGGACGCAGGGCGGATGCAAAGCAGATGCGGAACGGAAGCCCAGCGGATGGAAGCAGATGGGAGCGGATGGCACATCTGCTAGGCTTCCGGGGGGCCGCAGCAAAGCGGACGTGGAACGGATACAGCGGATGCACAGCGGACGCTGAACGGATAAAGCGGATGCACAGCGGATGCATAGCGGAAGCCTAATGGATGCCTGACGTTAATTGCACATGTGGGGAGGATGCATTGCATCAGCCCCGCAGATATAATGGAAGCAGCTCGGAAGCAGGTCGCCATTCAGAGGAAAGATCTGCTTCCAGACACATCGACTGCCTTGCCTGCCCTGCCTGCATGTCTGCCTGCCAGCGTTGCTGCCAGCCTTGCTACCAGCCTTGCTGCCAGCTTCCCTGCCAGCCTCCCTGCCAGCCTCACTGCAAAACTAAACGAATAAAGCAGAAGAATACAGTGGCAATGAAGACCAATTAACTCAGCCAAGCTCACATCAAAGACAACCACAGCAGAGGACTCACGCCTTAGTGCTCATGCCGTGTGAAGATCCAGAGGTGGTATTCAGCAGGTTCTGATCAGTTCTGGAGAACCAGTAGTGGAAATGTTGAATAGTTCAGAGAACCAGCCAATGCTACCTCTGACTGGAGATTTTACAGTATCCTTCCCCTGCCACGGCTACCAAGCCACACCCACAGAACCAGTAGTAATTTTTTTTGAATCCCACCACTGATCCAGATCTCCAAGGATTGGTGAACTGCCCACAGGGGTGGGGCAAAAGAAACCTTTGGAGTGGGGACGTTGATGTTTTTCTGATGGCCATCTGCTTCCCTTTCCTTTTCTTTCTGTTGCTTCTAAGACTAGTTCTTCCCACTGTTAGAAATGTTGTCACGAGGTATTATAAAACCTAATGACAGAATAACAGAATTACAGACTAACAGAGTTAGAAGAGACCTTGGAAGAATTCTAGTCCAATCCCCTGCGCTCAAGCAGGAGATCCTATGTCATTTTCCTACAAATGGCTATCCAGTCTCTTCTTAAAAGCTCAGTGATGGAGCACACACAACTTCTGGATGCAACTTATTCCATGGATTAATTGTTCCAACTATCAAGAAATCAATGTCAATGTCTGGAATACTCTACCTGACTCTGTGGTTTCTTCCCCAAACCCCCAAAACTTTAACCTTAGACTGTCTACTATTGACCTCACCCCTTTTCCTAAGAGGTCTGTAGGCGGCGTGCATAAGCGCACCAACATGCCTATTGTCCCTGACCTATTGTTTCTTTTATTTTTCTTATATGTACCCATTTCATGTATTCATAACTATGCATATACTTATACCTATTATCTTGTAAGCAATTGATAAATCAAAATAAATAAATAAAAAAATAAATAAATAAATAAATTTATTCTTAGTTCTTGGTTGGTTCTCTCCTTGATTAGTTTCCACCTGTTGCTTCTCATTCTGCTTTCAGGTGCTTCGGAGAATAGGCTGACCCACTCTTCTTTGTGGCACTCTTTCTGTGTCACGTCACCCCTTAGTTCAGGGGTGTCAAACTCAAGGCCCGGGGGCCAGATCTGGCCCATGAGGTGTTTAGATCTGGCCCACAGGGTTGCCCTGGAAATAGTGAAGGACCAGCCTGCAGTGTCTCTGCCAGTGAAAATGGAACTCAGGAGGGCCATGGAAGACCATCCTGAGCTCCATTTTTGCTGGCAGAAGGTTGCAGGAGGCCATCGCAGCCAAAAATAGAGCTCAGAAGCCTGTTTTCCCAAACAGACCACTCAAGCCACCACTGGTGCCCCCCAACACAAGGTTTGTCGAGTTGGCCATGCCCACCCTGGCCACACCCACCCCAGCCCCAAAGTCAAACAAAACCCTCATGCAGCCCTCAATGAAATTGAGTCTGACACCTGTGCTCTAGTCCTTCTTTTCATTAAACTAGATGCATCCAATTCCTGCAATGGTTCTTCATATGTCCACTAATTATTATAAATTATGTAAATTATTAGAATTGTTATAAATTATATATTACAAATATTATATACACAAAAAAATCTGAAAGATGCAAAAACCTCCAGTATTTTTAAAAAATTCTCTAAGGTCTAAAATAAGGGTGTGGAAAGGGAACTTCACGAAGACAGTGGTGTCACTCAAGCAGGAAAAGCCCAAAGGGAACATCAGGCCAGCCATAAAACAAACTTGCATAGGAAAAGGAATCAAATAAAAGGTACTAAAGAATCCCTTTAGACAAAAGCCCAAGTAATTAAGAAAACTAGACAAATAAGAAAACCCTTACAAACACAGGACATGCCAAATAAGCAAAACAAACAGACAAAAGACACACAAAATATATAAATTACAAAAGAGACAGACAGGAGATTGCCACAAAACAAATATAAAAAAACATTGTAAAGCTAAAAGAGATTAGGAAAAACCGATAATGCAATCAAATCACCTCGCAGAGTTTGCCTTCCACACTCCGCGGAGTTTGCCCTCCGGCAGGAATAAAGACAAACTCCGACAGGATTTGAAACATTAAACACAAATACGAACATTCAAACACAAAAGGAGAAAAGGGTATAAAAAACCAGGGACTTACCATACGAAGGTAGCTAGCCCAGGAATGCAGACTTCTTGCTGTCCCCCACCTTGCTGAAAAAATAAAAAAGATCCAACTTTCAAGCAGTTGTCCATATCCTTGTGCCGGAGAGCTCTCTCAGTGGGAAAATCGAATCCTCGAAGGAAAGGCATTTTGAAACCTTTCAACAAGGGGAATATGGCAGAAATAGTTACAATTATAAAAAGAAATGACTAGATTTGTGAATGCTGAGCTAGGTTTTTCACCGCACAGAATTGCACCAAATCTGCTGTTGCTTTCCTAATGATACTTGTATCAAACAAAAGGCTCTTGCTATACTCCAGACCACCCTGTTAGGTCAAATAAAACATTAAAAAGTAATTATAATTAGATGTTAAAGATTTGTTTTCACGAAGATTCTTAAAATGCAGCAAATTAGATTTGCTTAGCTTACGTTCATTCCAAATGCAGTGTTTATTTTATCATGGACCATTTAATTGAGACAGCAATAAATTAAAACAATACTAAATGCAGAGCTAACCAATTACCTATCATGCCTCAAAGGAAACAGCTTTCTAATTCCCACAAACATTTCACTGCATATATTCTACAAAGAATTATTTCTTTGTTTGTCACATTGCATCTTTATTTCAGAATTATCTTTTTCTACTTTCAAACATATTGTTATGAGATCTGCTACTAATCAACCAACCACTTCTAGGATATTTCCAAACAATTAAAGCTTACTAAGTGACTTTGTTTGTTTGTTTGTTTTTTAAAAGAAGGGCTCTTACATATTTTTCTTAAGGGCTTTCTTATTTTTCTTTGATAAAATGTACATAACAATATATTCATGGTTGCATTTTCAATCTTATTCTTGTTCTTCTATTAGTAGTAGTGCATTTACTCAAGTAATTAAGCTGTGTGTGTGGCTATATTATGCTTCTCATCCTCTCTACTACCTCCTCTTATTGGTATCATTATTATGATTATTGTCACTATACAGAATAACAGTTTGTTGTTTTGCTGCATGTACACTGAGAACTTCTGCATGGGACACAACTTTATTTTATGTCTAATCACACTTGACCAAATAAAGTCTTCTCTTCTCTCTCCTTCCTCCTCTCTCTTCTCCCTTCCCTTCCCTTCCCCTTCCAGTCTAGTCTAGTCTAGGTAAATATTGAAGTTCCTTTTGTATATTGATAACCATTGTTAGTTCTTATCTCTGTTTGCATTACAATAGAAGACTTTGTCCAAAACATGATAAAGTGAAGGAAATATATGGGAATGAAATTAGAAATCAGATAAAGATGGAGATGGCAATGATGATGATGATGATGATGATGATGATGATGATCAATGCTGTAGATATAGAAAAAAATATTGTTGAATTTTTGAAGACTGCAATGCCAGTTTGTCTGTGGACCCATTTTTTGAGGGTGTCTTTCATCAGATGGGTTCAAGAAGAAAATATATGTTGCAGATGCCTTCATTTTGATTTTTATATTTAGAGGAATGGCCCTTTCAGGTTTATGATTCCATGACTCCACAATTACATGTGAATTTAGTTACTAATGTGGGGTGAGGTCATAAACAGATATGCATACTATAATTAGAATAGAATAGAGCTAGAAGGGACCTCAAAGGTCTTCTAGTCCACCCCCCTGCTCAAGCAGGAGAACCCTAACCCTGACCTCTTTCAGATATGTGACTGTCCAGTCTCTTGTTAAAAACCTCCAGTGATGAAGCACTCACAATTTCTGAAGGCAAACTGTTCCCTGTTTAATTGTCATTACTGTTAGGAAGTTTCTTAATTCCAGGTTGCTTTTCTCCTTGATTAGTTTCCATCCATTGTTTCTTGTCCTACCCTCAGGTGCTTTGGAGAATACTTTGACTCCCTCTTTTTTGTGGCAGCCCCTCAAGTACTGGAACACTGCTATCATGTCACCCCTAAGTCTTATTTTCATCAAACTAGACATACCCAGTTCCAGCAACCATTCTTTATGTTTTAACCTCTGGTTCTCTAATCATCTTAGTTGCTCTTCTCTGAACTTTTTCCAAAGTCTCAACTTTTTTTTTTTTTTTGTACTAGTAGTAGGGTGACCAAAATTGGTTTCAGTATTCCAGGTGTGGTCTAGTTTAGCCCACAATTTCTGAAAGTTCACTAGTTTCATTAAAAACTGTAAGGCAGAGTAGATATTGAGAAAAGACGAATTGAAAATGTTTTCAGGTTATAGCCACAGTTACAACTGGAACAAGAAATATGGAGCTGCATGTTTCCTGTTTAGTCAATTATTTCTCATCACAGCATGTAGAAACAGATGGTCCATAATTAATAAGCCCCATAACAGGTGGAGCTTTCAAGCAAGAGGTACAATGAAGAACAAAGTGCTAAAGAAACTTCCTCTTGGGATTCTTGGATTTATTTATTTTTCCTTCTGCTGTCAAAAAGGTTTCATTTTGATTAGCCAAGGAAATTGCTTGTTAAAGACCTACTCTGGAACCAGTTTATAATTGTCAAGAGTTATTTTTATTTTATTTTTTTATATTATTGTCATTTAGTTATTTTTGATGCTTTGGAACCATGACAACTTTAATATTCATTCTCCTAAACTAGTTTAAATATATACCCTGTGAACCTTTTAGTTAAAGAAGCTTTATTTTGAAAAATCAGAAGAAAAACTTTGAAAAAATCTTTTTTTCAATAGGTGCAAGATAGATATTGGAGGGAAAAAAATAGAAATAAGACAAAAACTCCCCCAGAATTCTTATCCTGGAGTGATGGGCAGAAGATATGTATAAATAATCTCAGTTGAATAAGTCTATATTCTTTTATTTTGATTACAATTATCTTAAAACACTCTTTCTTTTTGGGAGTAGATGCTACATTGTTTTTGGGAGAAGCAGTTGTTCTAAAGATGACTTCTCACTTCCGTTGATTTTGTATTTGTGTGTGCATCTCTCTTGGTGTGTTTTATTCATAAATGATGACAGAAAAGTCCATAATAGGTAATCTGTAGCAGCTGAGGTGGAAACCTTTGAAACATACATCAAAGAGGAATACAAATGCAGAATCAAATTAACAATTTTATGTGTTCAACTGCTGTGTCTAATCTTTTATGACAGCTGGTAGCTGACAGTGAGTTATTTAACCTAGGCTCCACTTCACTAGCTGTTCAATAGGCCTTTTCATGGCCACAAAATCTGCTGACTAATGCAGTTTCAACCCTCCCTATCTCTCCTCTTTTTTATTACACAGTAGGATTGAGTTGAAACTACTTCATTTTCATTTTCACAACCCAGATTTTGGAACTGAAATGATTGTGTTGGAGACAGAAAATTTTTGAGGATCAGCCGGGGGATTTCGTTTAAATATGTGATGATTGTAAGGAAGGAAGGGGGAGATAATAAGGCACAATTTTTTTTAAAAAGTTCCAATGTAGCTTTCTGAACAGCATGTTTCCAATCTCAATATTCTCTGAATGTATGCATAGGTACAATACAAAAATTAAAGGGGAAAATGTAAATTGACCAAATCCTATGCCTGTCTACATCTTCTAGAAGTACAAAAATATCAGTATAAATGGAGCACATTTTGAAGGCTAAAACTGAAATAAAGGTGGCAAGTTTGATAGATGAGATTAATACATCACTGCATGTGATGGATCTTTATATACATATGGATTCTTGGTTATATTCCATACTGAAGGAGAAAAGCAGGCCGAGCTTGTGGGCAGAGTAAAATATCTTCAGTTTGAAGTCATTATGTGGCCACCAGAGACTCAAATCAACCCCAGATGGATAGACATTGATGATAGATATTGATGATAGATAGATAGATAGATAGATAGATAGATAGATAGATAGATAGATAGATAGTAGACAGATAGATGGATAGATGGATAGATAGATAGATTAGACAGGCAGACAGACATTATTGAATGAAAAGATTGTTCACAAGCCAGATTTGAACTAAATTGTAGAGGGTTACAATATTGTATACAATTATATACAATATAAATAACAATTTTTATTGTTTCAGACAGTCTTGTTATAAAAATCATTATTCACTTTGTTTCATTTTGGAAATGCAGTATTTCCTCTCTTTGCTACTAATCCAGATTCATCGTACTCTTTAGCTCTATTTTTTCCACCCAAAAAATGCATTAACAAGGCACTACTAATAACTCAAAGCACCCTGGGTAAACAATTCATAACTGAACTGCATCATGGAAGATCAATGAAATATAAAACAAACAGTTCTGAACATTGACACATATAGGACAATATTTTAGTTTGCACTATCTGGTAGATAAGCTGTTAGTTGTTGCCAAAATATTCTGTAACTACAGGTGGTTCTCCACTTACAACAATTCATTTAGTGACCGTTCAAAGTTACAATGGCACTGAAAAAGGTGGCTTATGAGCATTTTTCAAACTTGCAACCGTTGCAGCCTTCCCATGGTCACCTGATCAAAATTCAGAAACTTAGCTAAAGAAACATCACTTAAGAAATGTCTCAGTTAACAAGAGAAATTTTGGGTTCAATTGTGGGTTCAATTGTGGTCATAAGTTAAAGACTACCTGTGCAACAGCCTTGGTCTGTTGTTCCAGGGGAATGTGCAAAATCAAACTATGTCCATTAAATCTGAAGTCTGCTAAATAGAGATCCAAGGAATCAGGGTTTGCCATTTTGTGCTTCCAATTACATTTCGTAGAGGTTCTTTCGAAATAAATTCAGTGGTGGGATTCAGCCAGTTTGCATAACTTTGGGAGAACTGGTTGTTAACTTTCTGAGCAGTTTGGTGAACTGGTTGTTGGAAGAAATCATTAGGGAAGAGTACCGGTTGTTAAATTATTTGAATCCCACCACTGAATAAACCAGGAGTGGGATTCAATTTTTTAAACAACCAGTTCTGTGGGTATGGCTTAGTTGGTGGGTATGGTTGACATTGGGGGGCTGGGTGGGCATGGCCAACTGGGTAGGTGTGGCTGACTGGATAGACATGGCTAACTGGGTGGGTGGGGCCAGCTTGATGCCACTCCCCAAACTGCTGGCATATTATTTCCTTCTCATCGGATAGACTGGGCCAAAGCCATGCTGGCCTAATTAGGTAGACCGAGCTGAAGCTACATTGCCTGATCTTTCATCTTCACACTGGGTAGACTGGGCTGAAGCTACACTGGCCCGATTGTTCCTCTTTGCATTGGGTAGATTGGACCAAAGCTATGCTGGCCTGATCTTTCCTCTTCATATTGGGTTGACTTAAGATGGCCCTATGGGCTGGATCCGACTACATCACAGGCTGGATTCGACCCACAGGCCTTGAGTTTGATGCCCCTGCCATAAAGCATACAAAGTCTCTGCCGTTTAAAAACATTTCACTTGTTGTATTGCCTAATGGTCACATTGCCATTTAAAAACATAGCTCACTGGTAGATCAATGAAACAATTCTGTAGTTGCCACCTTTCTCAAATCTGTAGAGAAAGACTTAAGAGGGTTTTTTTGTCTTTAGAGAAGAAAGAAAACAGTACAAATTCAGCAGAGCAGCAAGTACTGTAGGAAATTAGAAATTCAAAAGACTCATTAACTCTCATATTAAAGAAATAAACTCCAAGTAGCAGCAATTATTTCCAAGCTCAATAAAAATGGAAGCACATGTGCAGCCTGCAATCAGCAATAATGATTAAAGGAAGCTGACTAATCTGCATGAACAGTTAGCCAGAGCAAACAAGCTGGATGCTCCATGGGAGTTGGAGGCAGATTTAGAGGCCAGAGATGCAATTTACATCTTTCCAAAATACATTAGGGGGAAGACTATCTCCTTGGGAGGGAAATGTATGCAGGAAATGAAAACTGGATTTTGTAGGTGTATAAAATAAATGGGGTAACTCGGAAATTCTCAGAAGGTTAATGAAATATGCTCTCTCTCAAGAAAGTTTGGCTGGGAAAAGCAAAATCTTTCAAGTAAGCATAAAATAAATTTGATGAAGTCCAGGCTGGTGAAGACATGTGACAAAGACCTCTGTAGAGACCAACCAAGTTCAGCATTTATCATCCTCAGGAACAACTACATTCTCCAGAAAATGGTAACAAGGCAAAGAAAGAAAAGGCATATTTTATTTGTGTTGCACAAATCAATACCTTCCAAGCGCCAACAATAAATTTTCAGGTAAACATTTCCATAAGAGAGTTTGTGTTAGCTTGTTGGAGCTAAGCTTCACTATGAAATATAATAAATTAATTAAGGCAGATGTGGAGGTGACAGTTCAAAGCATTAAATTCAGCCAATGAAAGACATTACTATTCAAATGTGCAAATTTGTGTGATACATTATAGAGAGTCAATGTGCAAAATACTATAGCCTATGCCTTTCCTTGAGTTAATTAATTAATTAAAGGAAAGATATAGTCTATAGTACTTTTTAATTAATTAATTTATTAATGGATGAATGTGTTTCAACATTATATCAAATCACTCCTGCCAAAATACTAATACTAATGTTTTAAGCCCATGTCACACTGCCCAACGGATGCAAAAAGGACACAATGGACGAGCAAAATGTTCCTTCCGTTGTTATCCACTCTCAAAAGGGGCAAAAATTTGTATAACCGGAGCGGATAACACGGACATGGGGAGGATGCAGGGCGGATGCAAAGCGGATGCGGAACGGAAGCCCAGCGGATGGAAGTGGATGAGAGCGGATGGCGCATCCGCTAGGCTTCCGAGGGGCCTCAGCAAAGAGGATGTGGAACGGATACAGTGGATGCAGAGTGGACGCCAAACAGATGAAGCAGATGCACAGCAGATGCACAGCGGAAGCCTAATGGATGCCTGGCGTTAATTGCGCATGCAGGGAGGATGCATTGCGTCAGCCCCGCGGATATAACAGAAGCAGCTCGGAAACAGGTCGCCATTCAGAGGAAAGACTTGCTGCCAGATGGATTGGCTGCCTTTCCTGCCCTGCCTGCTTGTATGCCTGCCAGCCTTGGTGCCAGCCTGCCTGCAAGCCTTGCTGCCAGCCTTGCTGCCAGCTTGCCTGCAAGCCTTGCTGCCTGCAAGCCTTGCTGCCTGCAAGCCTTGCTACCTGCCTTCCTGACAGCCTTGCTGCCTGCCTTCCTGCCAGCCTTGGTTCATGCCTGCCTGCCAGCCTTGGTGCATGCCTCCCTGCCAGCCTTTCTGCCAGCCTTGGTTCCTGCCAGCCTCCCTCCCAGCCAGCAACCCCACAACCATGCGGAAGCACAGCAAGCCTCAGCCATCTGCTCCCAGCCCTGGCAAGAGGGACAGGGCTACCATCCGCCCCCCTGGCCCTCACTCTGGTTCTGCTGGGGCTTCTGCAGCACGGGCTCGCTCTTCTGGGGCTGTGCCTTCTGCTTCTGCTTCTGGAGGAGCTGATGAAAAGCACTCCAGCACCAGCCACCTCCACAGCACCTGGACTCTTCACCCCGAGACTGAGCGACCAAGAGGAGTGCCAGAGACTCATTTTTATTTTATAGCTTGTTGTTAATAAAGTCTATTTATGATTCACACACTTGCTTCATTTCTTTTTTTTAATAAAGTCTTGGTGGAGACTTTTAGAAATGGCTGAAGCCTTTGCATACTTGTGGGATGGGTAAGGATAGCTTTGGGATGGGTTAGGATACCTGTGGGATGGGTAATAGCTGTGGGATGGGTTAGGATAGCAGTGGGATAGATAAACCTCCAGTGCAAGCATAATGGGACTGTATGGTCCACCCTCCCAGGTGCCACACCTATGGCCCTTTATTATCAATAATAATGTAATAATTATCCACACATGTCAACATAAACACAACTTTTTATTAAACGCCCTGTTCATTGTAGGCCAACCCAACATACATGGCCCAATCTCATCAGTGTGATGAGACAGGCTGAAGGAAGCATCCATTAAGCATCTACCATCCTGTCTTGCCACTCTACTGCTCCAGCTGGGGAGTTGCACCAGTGTCTCAGGAGGTTGCGCTGCTTCTTCGCTTCATGTGAGGCTCTGTTGGGGCCTTGCACATCCTCAGTTTCTATCAGGTTTCTCCCTTGCCTCCATTCCCCAGGCTCCATGTCCCCATTCCCTTGTTGGAGGTCCACAAGCCTGTTCTGCAAGACTGGGTAGCGGGTGCGCATGAGATTGTGCAGGATGCAGCAAGCTTCCATGATCCTCCTGACGGTCTCTGGGCAATGCTGCATGGTGGTGAGAAGTACCTGGAACCTGTTGGCCAGGTTGCCAAAGGCGTTCTCCACCACCCGCCTTGCCCTGGACAGCCTGTAGTTGAAGATCCTCTCTTCATGGGTGAGGCATCTGGAGGTGTTGGCCTCCATGAGGTAGGTTGTGAGGTAGAAGGCATCATTTCCCATGCTGAAGTAGGGCACATCTTGTGTGTCGTTGGGCAGGGGTTCTGGATCTGGGAAGCCCACCATGAGGTGGCATTCCAGCTCCTCCTTGAGGTGACTGGCATTGTATACCTGGGCATCTGAAGATGAGCCGTTGCCTGAAGCATCGATGTACATGAACTTGTAGTCAGCATCGACCATGGCGAAGAGGATGATGCTAAAGAAGCCCTTGGAGTTGAAATAAGTGGACCCTGAGTTGGGTGGAGCTTTGCAGGCCACATGCTTGCCATCTATGGCTCCAACAATGTGTGGGAAGTTCCACTTCTGATACCACTGCTCTGCAACTTTCTTCCAGCCTTCTTCAGTGGAGGGGTACTGGAGGAGCTCCTCCTTGTATTCTTCGATGATGGCCTGCACCACTTCTCTGACCACAATGATAATGGTGTTGGATGGCACCCTCCAGCCAAACTGCATGCTCCTGTAGGTGGTCCCTGAGGCCAGGTGGCACAGAGTGAGTGCCACCTTGAGCCCAGGTTCCAGGCTGGTCTGGAAGTTGGTGTTTACCTTGGTCAACCTGGGTGTCAGGCGCTGCACAACTTTGTCAAACATGGCTGGAGGCATCCTCATGAAGTTCTGGAACGCCCGAGTGTCTTCGTTCCTGAGCTCCACCATCAGCTTGTTGTACAGTCCGTCCTCTGCTCTTCTGGCGAACCATCTTCGGACCCAGACGCTTCTTGGCCGCCTCTTTTTCTTCCCGTAGTAGAGTTC
>BLBF01000073.1:9044267-9085211 GCA_015471245.1 Laticauda colubrina | reverse complement strand
TATCTATCTATCTATCTATCTATCTATCTATCTATCTATCTATCTATCTATGATATACAGATATCATAGTAACACCATATCTGTATCCGGTTCTGATCACCACACTATAAAAAAGATGTTGAGACTCCAGAAAAATTGCAGAGAAGAGCAACCAGGATGATTAGGGGACTGGAGCTAAAACATAGGAAGAATGGTTGCAGGAACTGGGCATGGCTAGTCTAGTGAAGAGAAGGACCAGGGGAGACATGATAGTACTGTTTCAATATTTGAGGGATTGACATAGAGAGGAAGGGGTCAAGCTATTTTCCAAAGCACCTGTAGCCCAGACAAGGAATAATCAATGGAATCTGAACAAGGAGAGATTCAAGCGAGAAATAAGGAGGAATTTTCTGACAATGAGAACAATGAGAACAGAAGTTGCCTTCGGAAGTTGTTGGAGCTTCATCACTGGAGGCTTTCAAGAAGAGATTGGACTACCACTTGTCAGAAATGGTGCATGGTGTCCTGCTTGGGTGGAGTGGGGGGTTCAACTAGATGACCTACAAGGTCCCTTCCAACTCTGTTAATCTGATATAGATGATATGTACATAGAGATGCAGAGATATAGATGATATAAAGATGAAAAGGACTCACTAGGTGGATAAATGCCAAATTCAGTTTAATCTAAAAAAAATGTCATTCTGTTTCTTTTTCTTTCCTTCACAATGTGTATTTTTGCAATGTTCTGCGAATTCCCACCAACTTTTATTCTCTTCTTTAAATAGTTCACAAGTAGTCAATCCATCTCGCAAGTAATAATTATAACATCCTTTAAAAAAATCACTGAACACTCACTACATCAATTTTAATCAGTCAAGGGGTTTCAAAGTAAAATATCCTAGAGAAAACACTGGGAGGTCAAATTAGATATTAAATGCTTAACATACTTATCACTCTGGGAGAAATCCATTGTGTCTGCAGGTAGTTCTCCCTTCCTTTCATTTCCTGATGTTCAAGGCTTCTGCTAATGCAAAAGTCACTGGGAGAACATCCAGTAACCTGTCAATATCAAGTTGTGTTGTGACCAATTAATAAAGGCTTTTAGTTGCAAAAACCTAAACAAAACAATTTTGGTTTCTTCATCTGCATCAATCTCCTTATGAAAAACATTAGAGAAAGAATTAGACAAGTCTCCAACCCAGTTCAGAATATTTCTGCAAGACCATCACAAAATCTCCCAATTAAATTAAGAGATACACAAGTCCAGGCTAGCTACTGAGAATATTTTGACACAAGATGACATCCAGATTGAAGTGAGATTTTAGGGAATGGCTGTCATCCCATAAATACTAGGATTGTCCAAGATTTGAAAAAAAGGTTTTGAAGGCACACTCAGACCTCACTCCAGGACAAGAACAATGCTTCTCTACTACTCATTAGTGCTCTCTTTGTCAGATTTTGCAACAGAAATTCATATCCAGAAAACACAGAGATGACTGATTCAGCAGGATTCATTAACTTCTTTATATACATAATAATATATTGAAGTTTACAGTACCATTAGTAGATTCTTCATTGTGGTAAAGGTTACAAGCAAAAACACAAGCAGAGAAGAAAAATAATTTCACTTTAAGGCCCTGTCACACTGCCCAACGGATGCAAAACGTTTGTAAAAAGGACACAGCGGACGAGAAAAATGTTCCATCCATTGTTATCTGCACTCAAAAGGGGCAAAAATTTGCCTAAACAGAGCGGATAACACGGAAAGGAACGGACGGGGGGAGGATGCAGAGCGGATGGAAAGCGGATGCGGAACGGAAGCCTACCGGATGGAAGTGGATGGGAGTGGATGGCACATCTGCTGGGCTTCCGGGGGACCTCAGCAAAGAGGACGCAGAATGGAAAGAGAGGATGCAGAGCGGATGCCGAGCGGATGAAGCGGATGCACAGCGGATGCACAGCGGATGAAGCAGATGCATAGCGGAAGCCTAGCAGATGCGTAGCGGAAGCCTAGCAGATACCTAGTGGATGCCTAGCGTTCGCTGCGCATGCAGGGGGGATGTATTGTATCAGCCCCATGGATATAAAGGGAAGCAGCTCCCAAGCAGGTCACCATTCAGAGGAAAGACCTGCATCCAGACACATCGAGTGCCTTGCCAGCCTGCCCTGCCTGCATGCTGCCTGCCAGCCTTGCCTGCCTTGCTGCCTGCCATCCTGCCAGGCTCCCTGCCAGCCTTGCTGTCTGCCTGCCTGCCAGCCTCCCTGCCAGGCTTGCTGTCTGCCAGCCTCCCTGCCAGCCAGCAACCCCACAACCATGGGGAAGAAGAGAAAGCCTCAGCCATCTGCTGCCAGCCCTGGCAAGAGGGACAGGACCACCCTCCCATCCCCTGGCCCTCACTCTGCTTCTGCTGGGGTTTCTGTAGCACAGGCTCGCTCTTCTGCGGCTGGGGCTTCTGCTGCATCTGCTTCTGGAGGAGCTGATGATGATGCTTCTAGCGGTGGTGCTTCTGCTCGTGCTTACTCTGCTGTAACTGCTTCTTGCGGTGCTGCTTCTGCTGCTTCTGCTGCTTCTGCTTCTGGAGGAGCTGATGATGATGCTTATGGCGGTAGTGCTTCTGCTCGTGCTTACTCTGCTGATGCTGCTTCTGGCGGTGGTGCTTCTGCTGATGCTGCTTCTGGAGGAGCTGATGATGCTGCTTCTGGTGGTGGTGCTTCTGCTGGTGCTTACTCTGCTGTAGCTGCTCCTCGTACTGCAGGTCCTGCTGGTCCTGCTGGTCCTGCTCGTCCTGCTCATGCTCCTGGTCTTGCTCGTCCTGCTGGTCCTGCTGGTCCTGCTTTTGCTCCTGGTCCTCCTCGTGCTCCTGGTGCTGCTGGCGCTGCTGGCGCTGCTGGTGCTTACTCTGCTGCTGATGATCCTGGTCCTGCTGCTGCTGCTGCTGGTGATGATGATGATGATCCTGCTGGTGCTGCTGCTGCTGCTGCTGCTGATGATGATGATCCTGCTGGTGCTGCTGCTGGTGGTGGTGTGGAGGAGCAGCCCCTACAACCTGGAAGCCCCTCTGATGAAGGCCCATCTGGTCCTGCCAAAGGGAGGAAGAGGCATATGCAGGAACGGGAGAGGAGGAAATACTCCATTGAGGAGGAACACGAGGATGAGATGCTGGAGTGGCTGAGAGAGAATGACTATCTGTGGTGGAAGGGACACCGGCTCTCCAGGGACACCAAAAGGAAGCAGGCTGCTTGGAGAGAGAAGGTGGAGAGTCTGGGCTACACATCGGATATGCTCCTCAGCTGGTGGAAGCACATGCACACCTGGTACGGGAAGTTGCACCTCAAGAAATCTGGCCAGGCCACGGTTAAGCTGACGGACAGAGAGACCTACGTCATGGCCAGGTGCAGCTTCCTGGAGGGTGAGATCCACCACCGAGGAGCAGCAGCAGCCCCTCTCATGACCCACTTTCTCTGGCAGCCTGCTAAGAGCCAGTCTTCTTCCGGCCGAGAGTCAGCTCCTGTCTCCAGGCAGGTTTCTGTGGAGCGTCCCATGGTGGAGAACCCACGGACAGCTGTTTTAACTGTGGTGGAGCACGTGGAGCACTCCCTGGTGCAGTGGGAGAAAGGAAATGGCACATCCACCACAGCCCTACCCGCATCCACCCCCAGCTACACCTCCACAGAAAGGCAGAGAGCCATACAGGAAGGGCAGAGCCACACTGTCCTGCTGGAGATCAGGGACACCATCCGGAGCAGCATAGATCTCCTCTCTCAGCTGGTCCACACCGACTCCTCATTCTCCAACCGCAAGCCCTTCCTCCCCTATGTCAACCAGACCCTCACGGACATGGAGGAACCCCAGTACAAGGTGATGAATGACCGGATCACCGAGCTGCTTCACAACCCTCCAGACCCAGAGGAACCTGCTCCCACCCAGTCCAGGTCTGCTCCTCCACCCCAGGTGATGTCCCTCCTATTCCAAGGCTTTCCACAGGCCCCTCACCTACCAGGGCAACGGCTACCAGGAGGTCCAGCAGCACAGGCAGCAGCCCTTCCCAGTCCAGGCACAGAGTCATCGGACGACACCGTTGCCCCCGGTTCCACTGATGCCACCGATGCCACCCATGACACTGATGCCACCGACGCCACCGATGCCACCCACACTACAGATGCCACCCACGCCAGTCCTCACCCAGCTGCAGACCAGACAGCCCCACTACACTGTTCCTTCCTCCACCCTACAGCCAAGCCCGGCCTCAGTACATCTGTCCTCAGTACTGGGGCTGACACCCCATAGCATGGAGGAAGGAGCTCTCAACATCAAGGGGCTGAGCCAGCTGTCTGAGAGCATCCTCAACACACCGTCACCTGTTGTTCTCTTGGGGCCAGACCAGCACTCCAGCACCAGCCACCTCCACAGCACCTGGACCCTTCACCCCTGAGACTGGGCACACCTCCGAGTGACCGATAAGAGTGCCAGAGACTGGGAGGCTACCTGCAGACTTTACTTGGACACATGACTTGGCTCATTTTTTTTTTACAGCTTGTTATTAATAAAGTTTATCTTTGCTTCACACAATTGCTTCATTTATTTTTGTCAATAAAGTCTTGGTGGAAACTATTAGAAATGGTTTAAGCCTTTGCATGCTTGTGGGATGGGTAAGGATAGCAGTGGAATGGGCAGGGATACCTTTGGGATGGGTAATAGCTGTGGGATGGGCAGGGATACCTTTGGAATGGGTAATAGCTGTGGGATGGGCAGGGATACCTGTGCGATGTGTTAAGATCGTTGTGGGATGTGTTAAGATAGCTGTGGGATAGATAAACCTCCAGTGCAAGCATAGTGGGACTGTATGGTCCACCCTCCCAGGTGCCACACCTATGGACCTTCATTATCAATAACAATGTAAGCGTTCATCAACACATTTCAACATAAACTCAACTCTTTATTAAATGCCCTGCTCATTGTAGGCCCACCCAACATACATGGCCCAATCTCATCAGTGTGATGAGACAGGCTGAAGGAAGCATCCATTAATCATCTATCATCCTGTCTTGCCACTCCACTGCTCCAGCTGGGGAGTTGCACCAGTGTCTCAGGAGGTTGCGCTGCTTCTTCCCTTCATGTGAGGCTCTGTTGGGGTGTTGCACATCCTCAGTGTCTATCAGGTTTTACCCTTGCCTCCATTCCTCAAGCTCCATGTCCCCATTGCCTTGTTGGAGGTCCACGAGCCTGTTCTGCACGACTGGGTAGCAGGTGCGCATGAGATTGTGCAGGATGCAGCAAGCTTCCACGATGTTCCTCACGGTCTCTGGGTGATGCTGCATGGTGGTGAGAAGTCCCTAGAACCTGTTGGCTAGGATGCCAAAGGCGTTCTCCACCACCCGCCTTGCCCTGGACAGCCTGTAGTTGAAGATCCTCTCTTCACGGGTGAGGTGTATTGAAGTGTAGGGCTTCATGAGGTAGGTTCTGAGGGAGATGGCGTCATTCCCCATGATGAAGTAGGGCACATCTTGCGTGTTGTTGGGCAGAGGGTCTGGATCTGGGAAGCCCACCATGAGGTTGTGTTCCAGCCCCTCCTTGAGATGACTGGCATTGTATACCTGGGCATCTGAACATGAGCCGTTGCCTGAAGCATCGATGTACATGAACTTGTAGTCAGCATCGACCATGGCGAAGAGGACGATGCTGAAGAAGCCCTTGGAGTTGAAATAAGTGGACCCCGACTTGGCTGGTGCTTTGCAGGCCACGTGCTTGCCATCTATGGCTCCAACCATGTGGGGGAAGTTCCACCTCTGATACCACTGCTCTGCAACTTTCTTCCATCCTTCTTCAGTGGATGGGCACTGGAGGAGCTCGTCCTTGTATTCTTCGATGATGCCCTGCACCACTTCTCTGACCACAATGCTGATGGTGTTGTGTGGCACCCTCCAGCCGTACTGCATGCTCCTGTAGGTGGTCCCTGAGGCCAGGTGGCGCATAGTTAGTGCCACCTTGAGCCCAGGGTCCAGGCTGGGGTGGTAGTTGGTGCTCTGCTTGGTCAACCTGGGTGTCAGCCACTGCACAACTTCGTCAAACATGACTGGCGGCATCCTCATGAAGTTCTGGAATGCACGAGGGTCTTCGTTCCTGAGCTCCACCATCAGCTTGTTGTACAATCCATACTCTGCTCTTCTCCGAATATTTCTTTGGCCCGAGATGCTTTTTGGCCACCTCCTTTTCTTCCCGTAATAGAGTTCAGAGAGCCTGTAGATGGCTTCGCACTCTTGCAGAATGATGGTGGCTGCCAAAAGGAGTTTGTTATGATCCATGGTGGACATGACTGGATGCTGTGGAAGAGCAAGAGGCAGATGAAGGCTGCAGAGGTCTGCACAGCTGGTCTGCTGGTCTGAAAGTGAGATCCAGGTGAGTTGCTCCCCCTTTTTATAGGCAATATAGTTTTTCCACTATGTGTCCCTTTGAATCCTCTAGGCATCCTCTAGGCATTCTTAATATCCGAGATAGGTCCCCTCTGTGAATGTTTTTTCTGTTTTAAATGCTTTCTTTGAGATCTGCATCCACTTTCATCCTTTCTCCGTCCATGCTACTAACGCTGCGCGTCTGTTCCGCATCTGTTCTGTTTCCTCCCTGCGTCCGTTTACCGCTGGAATGGATGCGAGTTTTGTGGATGCGCAGAGGATGCCTAGCAGATATAGTGGATGCGTAACGGATGCAGAATGGATGTCCCCCATATGCCTAATGGATGCAGAATGGACACGTTGGATACATTTTCCGCTCAAATGTTTTGAGCAGCTCAAAACCTTCTGAGCGGATTAAATGTCAATAGACGGATGCTGGACAGATAGAGAGGATGAAAAACGGAGGCAGTGAGTACAAAACAGAAGCATCACATTAACCAATGGATGGCACGTGTTTTTCTCCGTTTTACATCCTCTTTCCACCCGTTGGTACAGTGTAACAGGGGCTTTAGATCAGAAGGCAAGCGAGTTAGTTTCAATTTCTCTTTTAAGCTGAGAGCACAGAACAGAGATAATCCATGCTCAGACTCTCTCTTTTTTGTTTGAGCCCCCAATTCAGCTCTCATTGGCTGACCTTGTTAACCATGTCTCTGCCAGTTCATGAATATTCTGACACTCTTTTTCTTGCTTTCATGTGAGTTGCAAGGAAGCAAGAAAAACAACAAACAATTTGGCTTTTTTTAATAAAATGGACTGATTTGTTTAGGTGCATCCAGAAAGCTGGAAAATGACAATGTTTCTTCAATGAACTACAGATAAGTGCTGCTACTATGCTCATGTTTCAGCATGGGCATGGCCTGCAATAGCAGTAGCACTTAAACTTATATACGGCTTCACAGTGCTTTACAGCCCTCTCCAAGTGGTTACAGAGTCCGCATATTGCCCCCAACAATCTGGGTCCTCATTTTACCCACCTCAGAAAGATGGAAGGCTGAGTCAACCTTGTGCCTGGTGATACTTAAACTGCCAAACTTCAGTAGTAACCTGCAGCACTGCTTTTTAACCACTGTGCTACCATAGCACATTCTTGATCTGTAAGGGCAGCACAATCCTAAGTAGCCTTAGCAAAATTGATATGCTTTAATAAGTCAGGCAAGCTTTTTTTTTTTTTTTTAAATAAACTCTTACATGTTCTAGGTACTAAGGAAGGTACTCTAGGTACTACCATTCCTTAGTAACTTAATATATGGCCAATAGTCAGAAACTTGGAGAGTACTAAGGACCACTCATTTCAACCCTAAGCTACAAATATTCTTCACTATTGGAGTTATATATCTATCTAGGGAGGGTGCTGAAAAGTCAGGAAGAGTAGAGAAAATGCTATCCAAGATTAGGAAGGTAAAGGTTTCCCTGTCCAGTTGTGACTGACTCTAGGGTGTGATATTCCTCTCCATTTCTTGGCCAAAGGAACTATAATTGACTAAATACATTTTTGTGGTAATGTGGCCAGCATGACTATATGCCAAAGGTGCAAATATCACTGTAATCTTCCAACCAAAATTAGACCTATTTTACCTACTCACCTTTACATGCTTTTGAACTGCTATCCAAAACTGAAGGTGCTGAATCATCCAAAAATATTGCCCTTTTCTTTTTTCCTGGTTATTGGTTGCATTTACATTTTTATGATTGAAACACAAAATTTACATTTTTATGATTGAAACACAACAATTGCTACTCATGTAGAATATAGTTGGCTAGGTGCAATATTGCCCATCTCCCTATATATTTCCTTTAAATTGACCTACTTTTTCTCATAATTACTCAGTTTAAGCCCATGTCACACTGCCCAACGGAAGCAAAAAGGACACAGCAGACGAGCAAAATGTTCCATCCATTATTATCTGCTCTCAAAAGGGGCAAAAATTTGCATAACTGGAGCGGATAACACGGACGTGGGGAAGACACAGGGCGGATGCAAAGCGGATGCGGAATGGTAGCCTAGTTGATGGAAGTGGATGGGAGCAGATGGTGCAACCGCAGGGCTTCCGGGGGACCTCAGCAAAGTGGATGCGGAATGGATACAGCGGATGCAGAGCGGACGCCGAACGGATGAAGCAGATGCAGAGCGGAAGCCTAGCGGATGCACAGTGCATGCGGAGAGGATGCATTGCGTCAGCCCCACGGATATAATGGAAGCAGCTCAGAAGCAGGTTGCCATTCAGAGGAAAGACCTGCTGCCAGACACATCAACTGCCTTGCCTGCCCTGCCTGCATGTCTGCCTACCAGCCTTGCTGCCAGCCTTGCTACCAGCCTTGCTGCCAGCCTCCCTGCCAGCCTTGCTTCCAGCCTCCCTGCCAGCCTTGCTGCCAGCCTCCCTGCCAGCCGGTCTGCCTGCCAGCCTTGCTGCCTGCCTTCCTGCCAGCCTTGGTTCATGTCTGCCTGCCAGCCTTGCTGCCTGCCTGCCTGCCAGCCTTCCTGCCAACCTTGGTGCCTGCCTGCCTGCCAGCCTTCCTGCCAGCCTTGGTACCTGCCTTGGTGCCAGCCTTCCTGCCAGCCTTGGTGCCTGCCTGCCTGCCTGCCAGCCTTCCTGCCAGCCTTGGTGCCTGCCTCCCTGCCAGCCTTGGTGCCTGCCTCCCTGCCAGCTTCCCTGCAAGCCTTCCTGCCTATCTTGGTTCCTGCCAGCCTCCCTGCCAGCCAGCAACCCCACAACCATGCAGAAGCACAGCAAGCCTCAGCCATCTGCTGCCAGCCCTGGCAAGAGGGACAGGGCTACCATCTGGCCCCCTGGCCCTCACTCTGGTTCTGCTGGGTCTTCTGCAGCATGGGCTCGCTCTTCTGGGGCTGGCGCTTCTGCTGCTTCTGCTTCTGGAGGAGCTGATGACAAGCACTCCAGCACCAGCCACCTCCACAGCACCTGCGCCCTTCACCCCTGAGACTGAGCGACCAAGAGGAGTGCCAGAGAATCATTTCTGTTTTATAGCTTCTTCTTAATAAAGTCTATTTATGATTCACACACTTGCTTCATTTCTTTTTTTGAATAAAGTCTTGGTGAAAACTTTTAAAAATGGTTTAAGCCTTTGCATGCTTGTGGGATGGGTAAGGATAGCTTTGGGATGGGTTAGGATACCTGTGGGATGGGTAATAGCTATGGGATGGGTTAGGATAGCAGTGGGATAGATAAACCTCCAGTGCAAGCATAGTGGGACTGTATGGTCCACCCTCCCAGGTGCCACACCTACGGCCCTTTATTATCAATAATAATGTAATAATTATCCACACATGTCAACATAAACACAACTCTTTATTAAATGCCCTGTTCATTGTAGGCCAACCAAACATAAATGGCCCAATCTTATCCATGTGATGAGACAGGCTGAAGGAAGCATCCATTAAGCATCTACCATCCTGTCTTGCCACTCCACTGCTCCAGCTGGGGAGTTGCACCAGTGTCTCAGGAGGTTGCACTGCTTCTTCCCTTCACGTGAGGCTCTGTTGGGCCTTGCACATCCTCAGTGTCGATCAGGTTTCGCCCTTGCCTCCATTCCCCAGGCTCCATGTCCCCATTGCCTTGCTGGAGGTCCACGAGCCTGTTCTGCAAGACTGGGTAGCAGGTGCGCATGAGATTGTGCAGGATGCAGCAAGCTTCCATGATCCTCCTCATGTTCTCTGGGCAATGCTGCATGGTAGTGAGAAGTACCTGGAACCTGTTGGCCAGGATGCCAAAGGCGTTCTCCACCACCCGCCTTGCCCTGGACAGCCTGTAGTTGAAGATCCTCTCTTCACGGGTGAGGAGTCTGGAGGTGTAGGGCTTCATGAGGTAGGTTGTGAGGGAGAAGGTGTCATCCCCCACGATGAAGTAGGGCACATCATGCGTGTCATTGGGCAGGGGTTCTGGATCTGGGAAGCCCACGATGAGGTTGCATTCCAGCCCCTCCTTGAGGTGACTGGCGTTGTTTACCTGGGCATCTGAAGATGAGCCGTTGCCTGAAGCATCGATGTACATGAACTTGTAGTCAGCATCGACCATGGTGAAGAGGATGATGCTGAAGAAGCCCTTGTAGTTGAAATAAGTGGACCCCAGCTTGGCTGAAGATTTGCAGGCCACGTGCTTGCCATCTATGGCTCCTATGGTGTGTGGTAAGTTCCACTTCTGATACCACTGCTCTGCAACTTTCTTCCATCCTACTTCAGTGGAGGGGTCTTGGAGGAGCTCCTCCTTGTATTCTTCGATGATGGCCTGCACCACTTCTCTGGCCACAATAGTGATGGTGTTGGAATGCACCCTCCAGCCATACTGCATTCTCCTGTAGGAGGTCCCTGAGGCAAGGTGGCGCAGAGTGAGTGCCACCTTGAGCCCAGGTTCCAGGCTGGGCCGGAAGCTGGTGTTTGCCTTGGTCAACCTGGATGTCAGCCACTGCACAACTTCGTCAAACATGGCTGGAGGCATCCTCATGAAGTTCTGTAACGCCCGAGTGTCTTCGTTCCTGAGCTCCACCCTCAGCTTGTTGTATAGTCTGTCCTCTGCTCTTCTGGCGAACCATCTTTGGACCCAGACTCTTTTTGGCTGCCTCTTTTTCTTCTTGCAGTAGAGTTCCCAGAGCCTGCAGATGGCTTCGCACTGTTGCAGAACGATGGTGGCTGCCGAAAGGACTTTGTTACAATCCATGGTGGACATGATTGGATGCTGTGGAAGAGGAAGAGCCAGATGAAGGCTGCAGAGGTCTGCACCGCTGGGCTGCTGTTCTGAAAGTGAGATGCAGGTGAGTTGCTCCCCCTTTTTATAGGCAGTATAGGTTTTCCGCTAGGCATCCTCTAGGCATCCTCTAGACATCCTTAATATCCGAGATAGGTCCCCTCTGCGAAGGTTTTTTCCATTTTAAACGCTTTGTTTCCGTTCTGCATCTGCTAGGCATCCGTTCTGCATCTGTTCCGCTTCCTCCCTGCGTCCAGGTGCATGGAGTTCCACGGATGCATAGCGGACGCCAAGCGGATATAGCTGATGCGTAACGGATGCGTAATGGATGCGTAGCGGATGCATAGCGGATGCAGAACGGATGAGCTGGATACATTTTCCATGCAAAAGTTTTAGGCAGCCCAAAACTTTCTGAGCAGATGAAACGTCAATAGACAGATGCTGGATGGATAGAGAGGAAGCAAAACGGAGGCAGTGAGTACATCGCGTTTTCGAACGGATGGCAAGGTTTTTTGTCTGTTTTACATCCTCTTTGCATCCGTTGGTTCAGTGTGACATGGGCTTTAGATTTAGATTACACTTCCCAGCTGTACCTATTGTCTGAAAAGGGAACTATTCAGCTCATAAAAAGAGAGAGGGAAAGGCCTACTCTGTTTTTGTATTTTCTTTGCCAAGATGAACTGTCAAGCACCCTTCTGGGGCTGCAGATGTCAATATCAGAGTGTGCTTCAAAATGTCACTGTCAACTTTGTCTTTACTCTGGTTGAAGCCATCTGTCGACATCGCAACAGGTTACTCAGTGTCACATTAGATTGGTTTTGTGTGTGGCATTTGTACTGATTGGGAGCTGGTGGCTTCTTGGGACACATGGATTAGGAATTTACGCAGATTTAAGCAGATAATCAAGGCTGATTTATCTCTGTCTTGGTTCCTAGCCAGGTCTTCACGTGCTTGACTGTCAAAGTCACCATTTGAATAATCAGAATTATGCTAACCTAGACATCTGTGCTAATTCTTGGCTAATGACCTCTAGCATACTCGCTGTAGGACCAATCTTTGCATTGCTGCCAGTGCACAATTTGGGATTTGCTCTCCCAGAATTTCACAGCAACAAAGCAGAGAATCACTAAAGGGCATCATTAGTCTTCTTCTCTCTGTTTATTGTTATTATTTGAGCACTTGGGAGAAATTCACCCTCTAGGTGCAGGGAAACATGTCCTTGACTTTCTGAGAAAGGAATGTTGTTGTGGCTAATCTTCCACTGCTTCTTGAAATCCCCCTCCCAATTTCCAAGGCACTGAATGTGGCAGCCCAGAAGCCTCAAAGAAAAATGGCTTCCAAGCTGACAGGATGAAACAGAGATGGACAGAGTATAAAAATACATCTAGCAAGAACTTTATCTCTAGTTGTGGTCTTC
This sequence comes from Laticauda colubrina, assembly GCA_015471245.1. Taxonomy (NCBI): domain Eukaryota; kingdom Metazoa; phylum Chordata; class Lepidosauria; order Squamata; family Elapidae; genus Laticauda; species Laticauda colubrina. Next base: position 9,072,668 of record BLBF01000073.1, on the reverse strand, counting down.
TTCTTACCAAAATAATTTTAGTAAAAGCAGGAATCTCAAAGATGCTTTTTTTTTTTTTTTCCAAGAGAGGACTGGACTTTCTGGTTTTGTTTTGAAGACATTTCACTTCTTGTCCAAAAAGCTTCTTCAGCTCTGACTTTCACCTAGACTTGAACTATATCCCAAGTAGAAGAAATAGTCTTATTTATTTTATTACATTTATAGTTTTATAGAAAATGTTTACATAAATAAAAGATGAATGTAAAGAAAAAAATATGAAAAAGGAAAGTTATAGAGAAAAGAAGTAATGAAAAAATGAAGGAAGGGAGGGAGAAAGAAACAAAGAGGGGGGAACAAAGGAAGAAAGGAAGGAAAAGAAGGAATGATTCACAACCATCTTTTAAACAATTTGTTTCCTTCCTCTGTTTTGATATTATAAAAAATATCTTCAATGCCTTATTTAATCCTTTTTCAATTGTCAAATCCATAAATTTACACTTTACTTTTTTCAATATTCAGCAAAAGAAAGTCCATAAAAGATTTATAATCTTTTGTAAAGTACTTATTGCTTTGCCCCTGTCCAAACAGATCGATTTTGCCATTTCTATGCAATCTTGTTATTTTCACAACCTTTTCCTTCATTGTAGGCAGGAGTGGGATTCTACAGGTTCGCACCTATTCGCTAGAACCAGTTGTTAACATTCTAAGCAGTTCAGAGAACCGGTTGTTAGAAGAAATTACTGGCTTAATCCTGTAAGGAAGGCAGGAAGGAAACATTCTGGTGTTGCTTACAGAAACTGCCTCCCCGTTAACCCTTATACATTCTTGGCAGGACTAGATTTCCTGTCTCTGGAACATCTCTGGAATTTTTTCCCCATCATTTGCTGGTATTTTGCTCTTGTGGAGTGACCATTCAAAGTTACAATGGCACTGAAAAAAAGTGACTTATAACCATTTTTCACACTTATGACTTTTGCAGCATCCTCACAGTCATGAGAGGCCAGGCAAGGAGATGCATGCCTGAATGTGAGTGATATTGAGTTGGCCACACCTAGCCAATACCATGACCACCAAGCCATGCCCACTAACTAAGCCACGCCCACAGAACTGGTTGTTAAAAAATTTGAATCCCACCCCTGATTGTAGGGGTTTCAGTTTTTCTGCTAGAATAATGTTTCTTAGTGATGACTAAGGAAAACAGCATCTTTGATCTCAAGAGTTGACCTCCTGTAGAATTTCTAGAAGGAACAAGTAGGCTGAAAGTTCAGTACACTGAGAGATTATAAAGCATTTGTTGCAAAATGTTGTTGTGGAAGCAGGATTAATGAGGTAATCGCAGAAGGAAAAGTAAATTATAGACAGACATATTGGATGAGAACCAATTAGTTCTGAATGCAAGGATTTTAGCCATGAAACCAACAGGGTAGACTTGTGACCAGTCACTCTGTCTAAGCCCTAGGAATGAGGCAATAGCTAACCACTTCAGAAATTATGGAAAACTTTTCCAAAAATTATGGAAAACTCCAGGAAAACTTAAGGGACTTGGTCAGGCAGCTGCTAGGAATAAAGATGGAGTTAAAGGAAAATAAATTAAAAAAAACAACTTGTAGTTATACAAACTAAGCATTTCTCTAAAACTGTAGATTTTAATGATAATAAAAACAATTTTTGAGGTCTTTGAATATTATTCAGACATAATCAGAAAGACACATTTGCAACATTACTGACTATAGAAGTGGTTTGAGATTATGGCATTAAGGAAAAGATAATTTCCCTTTTTTCCATGACTACTGCTCTTAGAAAAAGTTATTATTTATTATTTGAATTACTATAATGACCAAATTGGATAGGATTTATTCCATGATGGTAGCTAATCTAAATCAGGATTGGCATTCTGACTTTAAAAAAAAGTTATTTGCAATTTGTTTATATAACACATAATTTCATCCTATTTTATTGAGTGCTAAGGTAAATCTCTATGCAGGAAAATAATAATTTATTTGTTTAATTTGCATATACTTAAAAATACAATTTAAAAGTGCATTACTAAATAAGAGATTGTGTATTAGATTAACAGAGTAGATTTCTGCTTGGAATTTGAATATTAATTTGCAACAATATTTCACAGATTTGATATGGCATTCATATCACCATGTTGCAGAATGAAACTAATATAGTACACACTCTTTCAAATAACCTAGGATTATAGAGGCTTAATGTGAATAAAGCCATGTCCTGATATACTTGTTTAATTGTGTTGTAAACAAGCACTACAAGACTACCACTAGCTATTTTTTACAACGTTATCCTTTTTATCATCCAGCAACAATCATTCAGACAACTGCTGTTGACATTCCATTGTTATTGTTCAATTCATAATCTAGACTAATGTTTCCCAATCTCTGGAAGTCTAAATTGTGTGGACATCAACTCCCAGAATTCCCCACCTCACATGTTGGCTGGGAAATTGTAAGAGATGAGATGCACAGATCATAGAATTGCCAAAATTGAGAAATATTATTTAGGCAGCTAGCTTTCAAATAAAATGTACAGGTGGATGGAATGGGAACAGCTAAAAAGATATTATTTTATTTATTTATTTGATTTGTCAATTGCTTACAAGATAATAGGTATAAATATATACATAGTTATGAATACATGAAATGGGTACATATAAGAAAAATAAAAGAAACAATAGGACAGGGACGGTAGGCACGTTGGTGCGTTTATGCATGCCCCCTACAGACCTCTTAGGAAAGGGGTGAGGTCAATAGTAGATAGTCGAATGTTAAATTTGGGGGGGTTTGGGGAAGAAACTACAGAGTCAGGTAGAGTATTCCAGACACTAACCATTCTGTTGCTGAAGTCGTATTTCCTGCAATCAAGTTTGGTGCGGTTTACCTTGAGTTTGTATCTATTGTGTGCTCTTGTATTGTTATGGTTGAAGCTGAAGTATTCATTGACAGGTAGGACATTGCAATGTATGATTTTATATTCCATACTTAGATCAGACTGAAGACGGCTTAATTCAAGGTTTTCTAGGTCTAGCATTTAAAGTCTGGTGGCATAAGGTATTCTACAACGAGTAGAGAACTCTTCTTGTGAAATATTTCTGGACTTTCTCAACTGTGCTAATATCAGATACATAATGTGGGTTCCAGATTGATGAGCTGTATTCAAGTATTGGTCTAGAAAATGTTTTGTATGCTCTAGTTAGTAGTGTGATATTACCAGAGAAAAAGCTATGTAGGATTAGGTTAACAACTCTTTATGCCTTTTTGGCTATGTAGTTACAGTGGGCTCTAGCACTTAGATCATTAGAGATGAGTATTCCAAGGTCCTTTACAGAGCTTGGATCATCAACAAGGTCTTGACTATTCAGCTTGTATTTTATTTTCTGATTTTTTTCTGCCAATATGTAAGACAGAGTATTTATTTGTTGAGATTTGAAGTTGCCATTTGTTTGACCATTCTGATACATAGTCAAAATCTTTTTGAAGGGTATTGTCTGTGGTATGGCCCATTTCATGTTTAAGCAATAGAAGTCTACTGATTGATCAAGTTCATCAATAGGTGAGAGTAGGTAGCAGTGATTTAGGTGCTAAATCACTGCTTTTAGGTGGTAAATCACTTGGGAAATCTAGGTTCAAGTCTATTGTGAATCAGATAAGCTTCCTAGATCAGTCTTTTTCTGCCCAACCCAGATTGTCAGGCTGTTAGTCTGGGGCCAAAAGGAAAGAAGGAATGCTATGGTCAAGTTCCTGAAAAAAATGTAGAACACAATTAATCCATATTTCATTATTTCACCCTCTCTTCTAGCATTGATTATGTTACTTAGTTGGGTAATGAAACATCTGCTAAAACAACAACAAAAATCCAACCAAGTTAGAGAGCACCAAGGACCCCCAGTTAATTATTTCATCTTATTTTATTCACAGAGGAGATAAGATGATAGAATAATTTCAGGACTTGAGTATTCATTTTTAATACATATACTGATAAATATGAGCAAGGCAGGTGGTCTAGGATCTCTTACTTCAGGAGCTCTATCTAGTTTGCAAGTAAGCAAAGCAAGGGAATAATATTTTACAATATTCAGAAATATTTGACTTGCACCTAGATTTGGGGATATTATTCAATAATTTTATTGCATATTTCTCTATAAAGCTAAGTTTGGGTATGTGGATAAGATATTTTTCACAAAGATGATGAAAACAGGAGTAAGAGTTAAGTTTTTCATTTTTTTTTACAAGTGATCTTCTTCATGCAAATTGTACAGGTGGGCTCTCTTCCTGAGATTGGAATTGTATTGCTATTACAAATCATGTTTTTCTTCTCAAATTGATGATTTATAACATATCTAAAATATCACTTGCCAACTACATAGTTTGCCCTATTAGAAATATTTCTTCTATTTTAAAATATAATTTCATAGATTTAAAAAACCTACAACGTGTGCTTTAAAATATAATTTCATAGATTAAAAATACCTATAATGTATACAGTAGTCCTATAAAAGTTGCTTAGAAATATTAATATGCTATTAATATTGAAGAGCAACCTGAAAACCCAGGGAGAACAGCAAACTCAAATTTATGGCTGTTTTGTGCAACCCCAAACATTCCAAAAGAAGATACATTCCAAATAGATATGAATCTTCAAAATCAATACTATAAATACTGGTCAAATCAATGCAAAGTTATAGGCAAATGTTCAAAATTTGGATTCCAGCTTTTTGGTTTGTGAATCATAAAAAGGTCTGCTCAAGGGAAACTCAAGGTATTGTGTTATTTCTCCAATAACTCCCCCTGGTCTCTAGTATCCTGAAGTTTACAAAGCCTGTCTTTTGTAATATTTTTGTAAACTTTCCAAAACTTTACTCTGCTAGATTTTCATATTTAAACTATTGAGCGTATAGATAAATTCTCAGAGAAGCACATTGGTGCAAAAAATTGTAACTCCTCATGCAAAGTGATAGGATCACAGTGACTGGTGTGGAAAGAGATTTCAGAGTAAAGAGAAACAGTTCCATAAATATGTTGACACAAGTATGCATTCAATGATAAAAAAGCCAACAGCAACTTCGGGAATATTAAGAAACAGTGCTGAAAGTAGAGATGTCAGTAACATAATAGAATTCTTAATTGGAGTAGAATATAATTCTTTATTGGTCAAGTGTGGTAAGATACACAAGGAATTCGCTTCTGGTGCATAAGCTCTTAGTGTACATACAACAATAATGATAAGCAACAAAGTTATAGTCATAAGAAGATAAGGATATAGGGGATAGGCAAGATGAGAATACTGATGGTAATACTGCCTTTTTAGATAATTTTGACAGAGTTGTGGGAATTAGTTGTTTAGCAGAGTGATGGCATGCAGAGAGAAAACTGTCCTTGTGTCTAGTTGTTCTGGTGTGTAGTGCCCTATAGTGTCATTTAGAGGGTGGAAGTTGAAACATTTTGTGTCCAGGTTGTGAGGGGTCTGTAGATATTTTCACAGCCCTCTTTTTGACTCGTGTAGTATATAAGTCTTCAATAGAAGGCAGGTTGGTAGCAATTCTTTTTTTTTTTTTCCTGCAGTTCTAATTTTATGTTGAAGTCTGTGTTTGTCTTGATTGGTTACAGAGCCAAACCAGAAGGTTATAGAGGTGCAGATGACAGACTCAGTAATACCTCTATAGAACTGGATCAGCAGCTCCTTGAGCAGACTGAGCTTTCTGAGTTGGTGCAGGAAGAACATTCTTTGGTTGTGCTTTTTTGATGATATATTTGATGTTAGGTGTCCATTTGAAGTCTTGAGATAAAATAAAACTTTAGAAATGTGAAAGTCTCTACTGTTGCTACTGTGTTTTTTTAGTATTGTGAGTGGGGTTTAGTATAAGAGGGATAATAATGTCCTCATATAATTTATATAATGCTCTTATATAAATCAATGGTATGGCTGCATCTGGAATATCACATGTAGTTGTGGTTGCTACATCTCATGAAGGAGATGCTGGAGCCAAAGCAAGTCCAGAGGATGGAAATTAAAATGGCCAAAAGGCTGGAGCTGCTTCCCTATGAGTTTGCAACATTGGGGGCTTTTTAGTCTACAAAGAAGAAAATGAGAGCCACATGACTGAAATGTACAAACTTATGATGGTGTACATTAAGTGGACCCGAAGAAACTATGCTTCTCAAAATTCTAGATCTAGAATTTTAAATGTTTAAATTCTAGATTGCATCTTGGAAAGTCACAGTGCATGCTTTGACATCTGGGATCTATTGGGCAGTGTTGAGCTTCTGGGCTTAGTGATTGCAGTTTAGAAAACAGATTTCCAGATGTACGGCCAAAAACTGTCGCTGGAATTTAGAGACAAAGTGGTCTGTGATTATCCACCATTGATGAGTTTGCTACTAACTGCAGTTGCCGGGGACGGATGGACGGACCAGGAAATATGTTTCTAGACCATGGTCACTAAATCCTGAAGCTCAATGCTGCCAAATCAGAGATTTTTGTTGCTGTTGTTTGTACACAATAGCTAAAAAGGATTGGACCAGTTCATGGAAGTCTTGGAGATAAAAGCTATTAGTCTTGATGGCAGATGGACTGCCTCTGAAGGCAGACAAGGGAGCTTTGCATTGGTTGGCAATTATGAGAACAGATTGCTGGTCTCAATGGGAAAAAGCAGGATATTTTGGGATTGGATCCTGACCCATCAAGTCCAGCAGCCTGTCATTTGATACTTAATTATTGGATATTTTTTCCTTTCTCTCCCTTGCCCAAAACCCTCTTTTCTATACGATACAAAAGAAAAAAATAACTACTTTTTAAACACATTGATGCAAGTTTTAAAAGCTAAACGTTCAAGCAAAAGGAGAAACTTCCAATTTGCATTTGTTTTGCTTTCTTTCCTTCTTCCATAAAAGAAAAGAAATCAATTTTGGATTCATTCTCCCTGGTTTAAATTTTGTACAATCTCAGAATTCAGATCTAAATCCTAAACAATTGCTGAATTTAGGCCATATTTTGATATTGTTTTTTTTTCTTTATTCACAAATATTCCTTATAAACAAAGACCAATTCCAATAAAGTGAAAGCTTAGAAAATTTAACCATGTATTTTTCATAGGTTTTAGTTCATTTTTAGAAAATCACACTTTATTATTATTATTGTCATTGTTGCTGTTGTTGCTTTGTTGTTATCAAATTTAGATTATAGAAGACTAGTCTTATGATAAAGACATTTTTGCCAGGGCAGAAGGAGAAGGGCACAGCAAGTCCTGTAATAATTATTAAATTGAAACGCAAGATAAAACAGAAATATCTGAACTGGAAATATAATTAAATGAAACATAATAAATGCAGCAGACAAATGTAGGTATATGTTAACATATCAAAGCTACAAAACTAACAAAATATAACAAATAGCAATGAAATGCAATAACACTATAGTCTTTTCATTATAATTACATTTTGGCTTTGGGGAATAAAGCCAATCAGATTATTCAAAGAAAACTTAATTCTAGGTTATCAGACTGCATTTTAATTTTTCTAGAGTTTTTGGAGTTTAACGTGAAACTTCCCCTCCTTTTGTCAGTCTGGCTGGGAGAAAAAAAAGTTACCTTTGAGATTTTTTTTCACAGATTGTCCCTTTTAGAATGATTTTAGAACAAAAATCTGATGTTACTTTTGTTTTTTTGGGTTTTTTGCAAAAGAATTATGTAGCCTTCCGATCATTTCTATAATGGAACCAGCATGCCATCTTTGGACCAAGATAAATTGCAAGTAGCAACTCCAGTCTGTTCCACTATAACCTGAGCTAATTGAAAAACAAAATTCCACAAATATACATTTGGAATCATCTTCCCAGTTATGTGATAATAGTGTGATGGGAGATAACCAATTCACAGCAGGGCAGGCAACATATATAACTTTGAGAAACTGTTTTATATTTACAGCATACACTACGAAACTCAAAGTGATGGTTCTGAAAGATGGAATAAAAATCAGAAGGCCAAGAATATACACACAACAGAAATGTAGAACCAGGCTATTTTTTATAAACCACTTGCTATCGTCAAGGTAATGTATCTCCAATGACCTAGAATAAAAATGTCAAAGCAGACATTGAATTCTAGGGAATGTTCACACAGTTAAGTGACATGTTCACCTTCTGCTTCATTGCATCAGAATCCCATATTCTTCATCCACATCACCTGGTAACCATAATCAAACCAAGTTGCATGTCCTTAATGATTCTGCTTGTTTTTAGCCATTATTACAAGAAAATGGAAAAGCCAATGGAGCTTAACAAAAATAGTTTCAGGCTCTTACTTAGCATGGCAATCTTTCCATTCTCAAGCAGATTTTGTACTATTGCAGCAATTATGCGGCATTTTATACTCAATAAATTTGGTGTAATCATCTTTCTTTCCAGACTGCTCATGCTTAGAGATTTTCTCACTAAAGATTTTCAGTTATTTTAACATATATATGTATATATTTACTTGCTATTTATACCTTGTGTCATGTCCCTGTCAGAATCTGATTACAAGGGGGAGGCCAAGCAGCTGACAGGGAGTGGGAGTGTGGTTCCGGTGGCTATGGAAGAAACTTAGGGAAGGGCACAGTCTGGCTGATCAGAGCAAGGGAGAGGTAGAGCAAGGCAGAGGGAATTCAGAGGAAGATCCAGGCCCACCCCATCTTCATCCTAGGGCACACACAGGGAGAAATGGAGAAGGGAGCAATGTGAGTTGCATGGCTTACAAGGGAGGAAAGGGCCCTGATTCTCTTTGTTAGTTGCAGCTGGGAACACAGTGTTTAACAATAGAGATTGCACACAACAACTTGTTGGAAGCAAATCATGAAATATCTTTTATTGTTGAGTTTTATCTGGATTCCTGGCATCTTCCCAACAGTGTGTGTTGTTGGCCTTTTAAGTCTGCAATTCCTTATCCTTCCCTGTCTAGTTAATAGTGCAGCATGGTTTGGGCGGATTTTTATTTACAGTTTATATGTACTTTGTTTTCAGACTGATTTTCTTTCACTTAAAGACTGTTCTTGGGAGAGTTTTTTCTCCAGCTGAAGGTAACTGGACATCGGGGGCAAGGTTGGAGATATTAAAAGGACTTTACTTACTTATGTGACTGTGTTGCCTTTGTGCTATGCCCCGGGTCATCACATTTTGTGTCTTTCCTCCAGAAACTCCAGAGCAAACAGCTCTTTGCTGGGGACAATTTTGCATGTTGATTCTAACCTTTATAGAGCTGAAGAGACGAGAGGTCATATCTACTGCTTCAAACTTTCTGAAGATGGGAGATAAACTTCATCAGAAGTTGCCTATGGAGATTCTCAGTCATCCAGGTCATGGTTGACCCAAAGGTAACTGGACTTTGTTTTTGAAAGTCTTGAAAAACAAAGTCCGGCTGTTTTTTTGAAAAAAACACATTTGGGTCTATCAGCAATTGTCGTGTGGACTTTTACTGATGCTTCAAAATAGTTCAACATACACCTTTATACCAAGTTTCTAATTGTTCACTGATGTGTTCATCAAAAAGATTGTGTGAATTGGATAGATTCAATGTGACTTTCTGAGTTAAATTTATACAGCTGTATTTAATTTCTGTGTCATTATACCAGTGGATTTGATAACTCTATGTGAGCTGTCAATCAGATTTCAAGATTTCATACAGTCAATTTCCTTTTAATTAAATTTCTGAAGTGGAGGATCACACAGTACTTTTTATTAGATTTCATCTTTTCTTACTATTTTGCATTTGATGTTTGACTGGTCAAACCAAAGATAAAGGTGTTGTATAAATTATATACATAGTAATTATAATGGAAATTTGTGGCAGATTAAAAAAAGTATGTACATTTTTACTTATAGTATAAAGCTAAAGTATGGTATGGCATTCATTATCAGGTATGTATCAATGCTACATTATCAGACAGTATTGAAAGGGAATTTTAAAATACTTAAGAAAGGAAGATATTAAAAGCCAGTAAATCAGGATGGGTGTATATTACTGCAAGAATAAAAGTGAATAATGATAAAGCTAAAAAATGGCAACTAAAAAGGACATTGTATTTCATGTAAGTGTCATGGTCTTTATTTCTTAATTTCACTTTGTAATGGCCTTTCATTGGATTGTTGGAAGAAATATCTATCTGGTTCAGTTCCAAGTAGGGAGAAAGAAAGGCCCTGGAGACAAATTGGAGGCTGGAGGCAGATTGGAAAGAAGGTCCATTTATTGATAAAGCAGAACCACTAAGCATGTGTAGTTCTGGTTCAGCTGACTGCATGGAGTTGAGAGTGGGGAGTGTTTATACCTTCCCTTGGGCTTTGCACTTGAACTTCCTATTCCTGTGCAAGAACATGTATTCTATTGGCTGTTGTAGGGGTTGTGAAGGGGTCATAGCTAGCTCTATAGGTTGTCTGAGCTCCCAGATTTGGTTGAAGTTTGTTGGGGTATGTGTGCTTGTGTTCTGCACCCCCCCCCCCCAATAAAGGGGCTTGTGTTCTGAAAGGGTGTTGGGCAATTATGGTTTAATGGCTTTGTCCTGGTTTGGATCCTGAATGAGGGCTAATCCTAACACTCCACCTTTGTTTCAAAATATCATGTCTTGAACGGATTTCTGCCTGCAGTATTTGCTTATGAATAAAGCTATCTATCTCTTTTATCACTTCAGTGCTGACATCTGCTGTGGCAGTGGTGGGATTCAATTTTTTTTTACTACCGGTTCTGTGGGGGTGGCTTGGTGGGAGTGACAGGGGAAGGATACTGTACAATCTCCAGTCAGAGGTGGTATTTGCCGGTTCTTCAAACTAGTCAAAATTTCCACTACCAGTTCTCCAGAACTGGTCAGAACTTGCTGAATACCACCTCTGCTCTGTGGGCTATTAAAGAAGGTGGGGGCTGCTTTCCAAGAGCATGTTTCTCCATTTCTTCTCCCGGGAAATTCTTCCTTTTTAATATTACTCAAAAATATTTCATTCTTCCAGGAAGGGTTGGATGCTAACTTTCTAAAGGACTTAAAATCCAATCAATTCTTTTTTTAGTTTAAAATGCATTTCTATACATTGAAGGGGAGATTATTACCATTATTGTGGTTGGTCGCACAGTCAGCCAGATATTTAGACTAAATTTGGCATTTTTTAATCTACCTACCAAGTACCAAGGAGCTAGGATTGGCAAATATTGATGTTTGTTGCTGTTAAAAGTATCATTGCAGGATGTAAACTGTTCCGTGTAAAGCTGCCTTTTGGAATTTTATGATGGAGATTTTTGTCAGTGCCAAATAATATAACTATAATTATCATCATTCTTATATAGTATGCCATCATAGTTTAGTGCATTTTCCTGCAACAATATAAACTGATGAACTCAATAGGACATAAGTGATTTTGTGTGGGTCAGCATTTCTAGATATTTGGAACTCAAAACAAGATGCATCCAATCCCCTTACAGTTTTAACTTTGAGAAGATCTAGGAGTTTTATTTTCTTTGATAAATTGCATTGCTGGTTTAGCTCATGTTCTTTGGAGAGAGAAAGAGAAGCAACTCAGAGAAGCAACTCAAGTTAAAATAAAAATAGTGATTCACGATGGCTGATAACAAAAACATTACACATGAGAATCATCAAAGACAAATAAAAGATACACAATGTGTGTAGGGCCTGAGCTGCTGCATAGTTTCGAATTATTCATTACAAACCTTGTCCTGTCTTTTTTTTTTATAAAAAAATTCCATCTATTCCACTCCCCGTATTTTGAACCACCAAGTGTTATTTAATTTAGAAATGACTGATTGCGATGGTGCTTTGCCGAACAAGAGCTCCTGTATCATTTCATGAAGCGATATGATAAAATTCTGAGATAGAAACTAAAAATCAATAGCTTGATGGATTTCTCCGAAGCTCTCTCTGCTATATTGCTTCTCCCAAACTACAGGCTATACATTTTATTTGGTTTTATAAGCAGTGGAATATTCAGGATGATACCGGAGGCAAGCGCTGAATAGAATATGGCTGCTTTCTGATCATTCATTTAGATGAATTGGTGTTGCAAATCTCAGGTAAACTTCAAGTATTTTCAAAGATGTTTGACGTATGGCATTCTCCAAGGTCAAGGAGAGTTGGTTTGTTCTTTGGTTTTTTTCCTCCTTTAAATGAAGTGGGTTGTATCACTGCTTCTCTTCCCAACTCTGCCTTCTAATTGTGTGCATATTTTACTTCTCTACTCATTTTCCTTGATTGTTACTATGGCTCTAGCCATTAAGGGTTCCTTTTGACAGTCTTTTGAGCTGTGTGGGAGACAAAGTACTTTGTTGCTGGCAACCACTTTATACCTCCCCCCACTTGCCTATAACATTTTCCGATTAAAGATCATGTTAGAAAGCATTTTTGTGGGATAACCCAGTGGCATCCACTTACTCAGTATTTTACATTAAAAGGGAACAAAAACATAACCTATTGCACTGAGACTTGCTCACTGCTGAGGAATGAGCAATCCTCTTTACTACTATTGGGAAGGCAATTGTTACATTCTTTGATGGATGCTTTAAGCCCCAATGTACAGGCACACCTTTTCAGCTGGTGGCAAACTACTTGGAGCTCAAACCTTGTGAATATTACAAAAGGAAGGAAGGCGATGGGAGAACAGCTGTTATCCATCCATCTTCTTTAGCAGTGCAAGAGAATTAAATGGCCCAGGAGAAGAAAATTAACACTTACTTTCTTTGTGTGTGCAGTTGCCAACAAAATGATTGTTCAACTTTGGCTTTTTTGGACTCTTCTAAACAAAGGCTTAAGAAAGAATGTGAGGAAAAGAATACATGTAGTACGCACCAACACACACGAGTACATAGACACTAGATTAGAGCAATAAGATGAAAACAGCAGAATTATATTTAACAAAGAGAAGAGTCAAATGTATTTGCTAAAGCCCATGTCACACTAAACCAATGGATGCAAAGAGGATGTAAAACGGACAAAAAAGCTTGCCATCCATTGGAAAACGCGATGTACTCACTGCCTCCATTTTGCTTCCTCTCTATCTGTCCAGCATCCATTTATTGACGTTTCATCCGCTCCAAAAGTTTTGGGTTGCCCAAACCTTTTGGGTGGAAAATGTATCCAATGCGTCCATTTTGTATCCACTACGCATCCACTACGCATCCGTTCTGCATCCGTTACGCATCCGCGATATCCGCTAGGCATCCGTTCTGCATCCGCGCAACTTGCATCCTCTCGGACGCAGGGAGGAAGCGGAACAGATACAGAATGGATGCAGAACGGATCCAGAACGGATGCAGCATGGAAGCAAAGCATTTAAAACGGAAAAAACGTTCGCAGAGGGGACCTATCTCGGATATTAAGGATGCCTAAAGGATGCCTAGAGGATGCCTAGCGGAAAACCTATATTGCCTATAAAAAGGGGGAGCAACTCATCTGCATCTCACATTCAGAACAGCAGCCCAGCGGTGCAGACCTCTGCAGCCTTCATCTGACTCTTCCTCTTCCACAGCACCCAGTCATGTCCACCATGGATTGCAACAAAGTCCTTTCGGCAGCCACCATCATTCTGCAACAGTGCAAAGCCATCTGCAGGCTCTGTGAACTCTACTGTGAGAAGAAAAAGAGGCAGCCAAAAAGAGTCTGGGTCCGAAGATGGTTCGCCAAAAGAGCAGAGTACGGACTGTACAACAAGCTGATGGTGGAGCTCAGGAACGAAGACACTCGGGCGTTCCAGAACTTCATGAGGATGCCTCCAGCCACGTTTGACGAAGTACTGCAGCGGCAGACACCCAGGTTGACCAAGCAGAGCACCAGCTTCCGCCCCAGCCTGGAACCTGGGCTCAAGGTGGCACTCACTCTGTGCCACCTGGCCTCCAGGACCACCTACAGGAGCATGCAGTATGGCTGGAGGGTGCCACACAACACCATCAGCATTGTGGTCATAGAAGTGGTGCAGGCCATCATCGAATAATATAAGGAGGAGCTCCTCCAGTACCCCTCCACTGAAGAAGGATGGAAGAAAGTTGCAGAGCAGTGGTATCAGAAGTGGAACTTACCACACACCGTTGGAGCTATCGATGGCAAGCACGTGGCCTGCAAATCTCCACCCAACTCAGGGTCCACTTACTTCAACTCCCAGGGCTTCTTCAGCATCATCCTCTTCACCATGGTCGATGCCTGACTACAAGTTCATGTACATCAATGCTTCAGGCAACGGCTCATCTTCAGATGCCCAGGTATACAATGCCAGTGTCCTCAAGGAGGAGCTGGAACGCAACCACATCGTGGGCTTCCCAGATCCAGATCCGCTGCCCAACGACACGCAAGTTGTGCCCTACTTCATCGTGGGAGATGACTCCTTCTCCCTCAGAACCTACCTCATGAAGCCCTACACCTCCAGACACCTCACCCGTAAAGAGAGGATCTTCAACTAAAGGCTGTCCAGGGCAAGGCAGGTGGTGGACAATGCCTTTGGCATCCTGGCCAACAGGTTCCAGGTACTTCTCACCACCATGCAGCATAGCTCAGAGACCGTGAGGAGGATCATGGAAGCTTGCTGCATCCTGCACAACCTCATGTTACAGGACAGGCTTGTGGACCATCAGCAAGGCAATGGGGACATGGAGCCTGGGGAATGGAGGCAAGGGCGAAACCTGATAGACACTGTGGATGTGCCAGGCCTTCTGCTGCAGAGCTTCACGTAAAGGGAAGGATCAGTGCAACCTCCTGAGATGCTGGTGCAACTCCCCAACTGGAGCAGTGGAGTGGCAAGACAGGATGGTAGATGCTTAATGGATGCTTCCTTCAGCCTGTCTCATCACATGGATGAGATTGAGCCATGTATGTTGGGTGGGCCTACAATGAACAGGGCGTTTAATAAAGAGTCTCTGGCACTCCTCTTGGTCACTCAGTCTCAGGGGTGAAGGGTCCAGGTGCTATGGAGGTGGCCTGTGCTGGAGTGCTTGTCATCAGCTCCTCCAGAAGCAGAAGCAGCAGAAGTGCCAGCCCCAGAAGAGCGGGCCCGTGCTGCAGAAGCCCCAGGAGAACCAGAGTGAGGGCCAGGGGGCAGGATGGTAGCCCTGTCCCTCTTGCCAGGGCTGGCAGCAGATGGCTGAGGCTTGCTGTGCTTCCGCATGGTTGTGGGGTTGCTGGCTGGCAGGGAGGCTGGCAGGAACAAAGGCTTGCAGGAAGGCTGGCAGGGAGGCATGCACCAAGGCTGGCAGGCAGACTGGCTGGCAGCAAGGCTGGCAGGCAGGCAGACAGCAAGGCTGGCAGGGAGGATGGCAGCAAGGCTGGCAGCAAGGCTTGCAGGCAGACATGCAGGCAGGACAGGCAAAGTAGTCAATGTGTCTGGAAGCAGATCTTTCCTCTGAATGGCGCCCTGCTTCCGAGCTGCTTCCGTTATATCCACGGGGCTGATGCAATGCATCCTCCCCGCATGCGCAATTAACACCAGGCATCCATTAGACTTCCGCTGTGCATCCGCTCTGCATCCGCTCTGCATCCGCTAGGCTTCCGCTGTGCATCCGCTCTTTCCATTCCGTGTCCGCTTTGCTGCAGCCCCCTGGAAGCCCTGCGGATGTGCCATCCGCTCCCATCCGCTTCCATCGGCTGGACTTCCATTCTGCATCCACTTTGCATCCGCCCTGCGTCCTCCACGCGTCCATGTTATCCGCTCCGGTTATGCAAATTTTTGCCCCTTTTGAAAGTGGATAACAACGGATGGAACATTTTGCTCGTCCGCTGTGTCCTTTTTGCATCCGTTGGGCAGTGTGACATGGGCTTAAGGAAGAAAAGTCTGATGCAAAGCAAAGGATGAAGGATCTCTGACTTGGCGGTGCTTTTGAATTGGAATGGATACTTATTGCAAGCAAGAAATGTGTCAGTAAAAGAAAAAGAATAAATAAACTTCAGGAAGTAATTGTTGCATTTGTTTCTGTTTTGGTCACATCCTATTTTGAGTTCAGTACCTAAACATCAATACCATATTTCATGAAGGATTCAGAGAAATTGAAATCTCTAAACTTTGAATACATATGTGTGAGAATAATTCTCAGTGTTGTGTGGCATAGGTTTGGTAGGTTTAACATGCTGTTTGAATTTGGTCACTAATTCTTCATACTTATCATCAAAATTAATTCTGAAAGAATACAATTTAACTTCTAAATCTGCTTGTTTTTGTTGTTCAGTGGAAAACCAAATTAAGAGTGTGGAAAAAGAAAGATAAGAAGAGTCACCTTAGGGAGTCAATAAAGCTGCCATCAATTGTAGATCATGGATTGTAAATCTCAGCCAGTAAATCCCCAAGTTGTAAAGAACAGATAAGATATAAAAGGAAGCTAAAATATTGGTAAGAAGTTGGTGTCAGATACTGTAAGCCCTGAAGGTTTCAATTTAGCTGTCTCTTGTCAGTCTGTTGTTAATCTGTGGTCAGCTTTATGGAGAAAAATGTAAATCACCTTGAAGATGTATAAATCCATTGAGTTTGCTCAACTCCATGGTACTCCCAAGGGATTAATTGCTCCTCTACTTTAGATTCCTGAGAAATGCAGAGAATAATCAACTGCCATGGGCAGGAAAGGGGGAAAACTAACACTGCTTTCTATCTATCGAAAGCTTCTATCTAAGGAAGTAATGGGTGCTCCATCACCGGAAGTTTTTAAGAAGGGACTGGACAGCCACTTGTCTGGAATGGTATCTGGTCTTCTGCTTGAACAAGAGGTCAGACTAGAAGACCTCCAAGGTCCCTTTCATCTCTGTTATTTTGTTATTCTGTTTCCACCCAAGCAAACTGCCAATCTTGGATCCCATATTATGAGCCAAATGGAAGAAGAATTCAACAATGAGGCCAATTAGAAAGATGTAGGTCCCTCGTTTGGGCTTTTATTATGACTCAAATGCAGTTTCTTCCTCAAAAAAAACAAAAAAAAAGTACACTATCCATTTGGAGGAAGCTCTTCTCTCATGAGATGAATGTTGTTATGACGCTTGCATTGCCCAAAACTGCATTTTGTACCTTGAGTTAATTTATTGTGGTGATCATAAATCAGAATTGTGGTCTTCAACCACATTTCTTTTGTTTCTCATCTTATTCTGTAGCCACCAGAAATACATGAAGAAAGGATTTATGGGAGATTAGGAAATTAGCTTTCCTCCAAAATTCTGCATGACTTTCAACTTGGCCCCTTCAAGTATTCCTCAAAAAACTTGGCTTTTCCTGGAGGCCTTCAGTTAAAGGCCCGGGCCCACTGCACTTACGGATGCAAAGAGGATGTAAAACATTTAAAAAAGCTTGCCGTCCATTGGAAAACACAATGCATCTGTTGTGTACTCATTGCATACGTATTTCATATGCTCTATCCATCGAGCATCCGTCCACTGCGATTTCATCCACGCAAGAAGTTTTGAGCTGCACAAAACTTTGTGAACGGATGAACTTTCTGCCACGTACGATGTACGTCTGCAACATATACGGGCAACAAACATTCTATGTCTGTTATCATCCATCAAACGTCCACAGTATCCTCTCTGCATCCTCTGGCCATCCCCTCAACTCACATCCGCTGCAGCTGAAAATGGAAAGAGGGAGGAAACAAAAGGTACACGGTACATCTACACAGCGTGAGTAGCACGGAAATAGATGGACAAAATGTTTGTATCTGGGATGTATCTCATATATTTAGGATGTCTGCAGTATGTCTAGAGTATGTAAAAGGACACCTCGTGCACAACAGATATTTTCTTTAAAAAGGGAGAGAAAATCATCTAGATTGCTGGGATGGTGGACCATACAGTCCCACTATGGTTGCACTGGAAGTTTATCTATCCCACAACTATCCTTATCTATCCCACAAGCATGCAAAGGCTTAACCATTTTTTCAAAGTTTTCACCAACACTTTATTAAGTAAACAAAATGAACCAAGTAAACTCAGTGTCTTAAGCAAAGATAACCTTTATTAACTTTCTTCGGTAAACTTTATGACTTTATTAAATAAGCAAAATGAACCAAGTAAAGTGTCTTAAATGTCTTAAGCAAAGATAACCTTGATTAACTTTCTTAGGTAAACTTTATGACTTGATTAAATAAGCAAAATGAACCAAGTAAAGTGTCTTAAGCAAAGATAAACTTGACAAGTAAACAACTCAATCTCTGACACTATTCTCAGTCACTCTGAGTCATGTCCATGGTCTCAGCTGTTAAGCGGACAGGGACTGTGGAGGTGACTGTGGCTTGAGTGCTGGTCTGAGGCACCATTGGGGTCTCAAGGACTTGAGATGTCAGGCCCAATACTAATGACAGATTGTCCGTTGATGGGCTTGGCTGTGGGGTGGAGGAAGGAGGAGTGTAGTGGGGCTGTCTGGTCTGCAGCTGGGTGAGGACTGGTGTCTGTGGCGTCCAATGAACCTGGGCCTGGACTGGGAAGTTCTGCTTCTGCTGTGGGAAGTCCTGGTAGTCATAGCCTTGGTAGGTGAGGGGCTGTTGAAAGCCGTGGAAAGGCTGTGACATCGCCTGGGGTGGAGGAGCAGACCTGGACTGGATAGGAGCAGGTTCAGCTGGGCTTTGAGGGTTGTGCAGAAGTGCTGTGATCTTCTGCTTCATCACCTGGTACTGGGCCTCAGGCAGGTCCCTCAGGGTCTGGCTCATGTAGGTGATGAAGGTGTTCTGGCCCGAGGATGCTCTGTCCAAGTGGACCAGCTGAGAGAGCAGTTCTGTGCTGGTCTTCATTGTTTCCAACAGCACACTGTGGTCCTGGCCCTCCAGTCTGCCTCTCTGCCTGCATCCTGTGGAGCTGGGGGTGGGGCTTGGGGTGGGTTGGCCTCTGGTGGCTGCTGCTTCTTCCTCCATTTGTGACAGCAGGGTGTCATCCACCACGGGATCCTCCAAGTCTGCCAGCATGGGGAGTGCAGCTGTCGGGGTGGTCTCTGCCGTGGGGCCCTCTGAAGACACCTGCCTGGACAGGGTAGCTGGCTCCTGGATGGAAGAGGACTGGCTGTCTATGGGCTGTCTGAGGGAGAGGGGTCTCAGAGGGGCTGCTCCTCAGTGGTGGATCTCACCCTCCAGGAAACTGCACTTGGCCATGATGTACATCTCTCTGTCAGTGAGCTTGACAGTGGCCTGCCCAGATTTCTTGAGGTGTAGCTTGCCATACCAGGTGTGCATGTGCTTTCACCATCCTAGGAGTACTTCTGCAGTGTACCCAAGGCTCATTGCCTTGTCTCTCCAAGCTGCCTGCTTCTTCTTGGTGTCCCGATACAGTCTGTGGCCCTTTCTCCAGAGGTACTCGTTCTCCCTCAGCCATTCCAGCACCTCATCCTCATGCTCCTCGGAAATGGTGTATTGTTTCCTCTCTCCCTTCTCCTTCCCTTGCCTCTTCCTCCCTCTGGCAGGGGCTTCAGCAAGGCCTTCAGGGACTTGAGCAGCAGGGCCTTCAGGGGCTTGAGCAACAGGGCCTTCAGCAGCAGGGCTTTGAGGGCCTTGGGGCTGGTCCACCACAGCAGCAGCAGCAGCAGCAGCAGCAGCAGCAGCAGCTTCAAAGTCAGTGTCAGGGGGTGGGATGCTTGTTCTGGCCTTCTTCACCTTGCCAGGGCTTGAACAAGTAAGCACGGCCTTCCTCTTCTTGCCTGACTGATGAACCATGGTGTTCCTGCTAGATGTATGTGGAAGTACTGTATGCTGACTGCATGCGTGCTGCATCCTTTTATATCCATGGAGCTGACGCAATTCATACTCCCCGCATGCGCAGTGAACGATTTGCATCCGATATACATCCGCACAACATCCCCTTTGTTTCCTATAGGTGTCCATGATGCATCCGCTTCATCCACTATGCATCCACCCCTTCCGCTATGTGTCCACTTTGTAATTCTCCCCCGAATCCCTTTGGATGTGTCATCCGCTTCCATCTGCTTTCATCCTCTAGGCTTCCTATGAACATCCATTTAACATTCCCGCTACGTACTACCCACATCCGTTCTTTTCCGTTCTTTTCCGTTCTGTTTATGCAAATTTTTTTTGCCACTTTTTAAAGCGGATGACAACGGATAGAGCCATCCCCAAAATTTTGCTCGTCCGCTATGTCCTTTATGCATACATTTTGCATCCGTCGGCCAGTGGGACTGGGCCTTAACATGGATGGACAATCTCCTTAAGGAAGGAAGTTTTATGGATGGATGATTCTGTTCCCTTGGTTAAACACTGGTTAAGGGATCATTTGTCATTTTGCCAGTCCTGTTTGTTCTAATTTTATAAAGCCATCCAGAAACATTGTAAGATTGGGCAATCTAGCAATTTAAGTGAGTGAATAAATATTGTTAAAGAAATTTAAAAAAATAACTCCATTTAACTGGGAGCTATAGGATAGAGATGGAAAGACAACTGAAGCTTTTCAGATTACCATATTTTTTGGACTATAAGACACATTCTCCACACACACACACACCCCAAAAAAAGTGGGTGGAAATGTCTGTGCCTATTATAGAGCAAATACAGACCTGTTTTTGGCCTCCCAAACCATCCATGCATCCCACTTTTGTCTTCTCTGGTGCCCAAAAACAGTCTGCAGGCCAAAAATAGGCCCATTTTTTGGTCTCCCAAATCATCATGTGTCCTATTTTCAGCCTCCCTGATGCTGGGGAGGGCAAAAACAGAACTCACAGAGACCTCTGGATGCCAAAAACTATTTTTTCTTATTTTCCTTCTCTAAACCTAGGGGCATCTTATGGTAGGGTGCATCTTATAGTCCCAAAAATACAGTACTCTTCAATTTGATGAGCTTTCAGTCCATGTTCAGACTTACTGTCAACTCATAAAATATTTTGTATATATGTTTTATAGTTGACAGCAGAAAGAAGGAGGGAAGTTTCAAAGAGCAGTCAGCTGTGTGGAATCAAAGTATATTCCATTCATATTTTCTTCAAACACTGATAAGATGACTGAAGCATCTGTTGTGCAAAAATCTAATTGGAGAGCATGACTGATAACTCTTGGCTATGGACGTTTTTTGTTGAATGATACACCCAGAGGGATGGAGGGAAAAGCAAGATCAAGGGTGACAGTGAATTACATATCTCAGAGTTGGCTACACCCAGGTAAATGCCAGAGGTAGAATGTTACCTTCAAATAAATCTGTTAGTTTTGGGAGTGTGGCTCGAGGCTCATGATTTAATTGGAATAACTGCCGGAATCCTGACACTTTCCAGTTTCATGTCACAATGGACAAGTGAGCTGCTGTTGCTTTAATTGCTGTACTGGTCATGAAAGGTCCAGAGAAATTGGATCTTCTTAACAGCTAAAAGAGCATATTCATTCTGAATCTATTCCTCCCCCCTCCATTTTGAATGAGTAGCTGCTCCTGTTTGGAGAAAAATCATGAGTGTGAGGAGTGGGTGTTTCGATTTGCATCATTCACAACAGGCAGGAATATTCAGTCTTTAATAAAAATTAATTAATCTTCAAATGTGTACTTAAACATGAGTTGTTTAGTTCAGTTCCCTGGAAAATGGTATCTAATTTAAAGTCCAGTGATAGCAGATTGTTAAGGCATTTCTGCAGTTCTGTTGAAGCTACCGAGAATAAATAAATGTATTAATTATGAAACTCATACTTTGCCATCTGCTTGTGGAGGGGCCAGTGGCATCCTCATTATTGTAAAAAATATATTGAGCTTATATTAAAGTAATGTCCTTCAGCAAAGTGCAGCTATTCTGACAATGCCATCACCCACTTAAAATCTTACAAAGGAAACAATCTTAATCAATTCATTTACAACTGTCTAATTTTCTACTTCACCATGGCTTTTTTTAAAAAAATAGTCAAATGTTTAAACATTTAATCACATCTAAGGCTTATTACTTGATGATACAGTTTTATTGGAGTATGGGGCAAACAATGGTCTTTACTAGAATGCTTTACAATAATACACACTGAAATAAAAGATAACCACTTTGATAATGTGTCCCAAATTTTGCTCTAATGCCAAAAAAACCCCAAAAAACCAACAACAACCCACAAATATGCTCGCTCTTACATTGATGTAGTGAATAAAAGTCTGAAGTAAAATAAGTGATGGCCATAAATGACTCTAAAACCAGTCACATCACGAGAAGATAACATCATAAGACTTTGTCTGATTTACTTTCGCTGTGCCATGCATGCAAAGTCACTGAAGACAACAAGGCTAGGAATCAGAGATGTATCCAGCAGGTTCTGACCAGTTCTGGAGAACCAGTAGCAGAAACTTTGAGTAGTTCAGAGAACCTGCAAATCCAACCTCTGACTGGCCCAGCCGCCATCTATTCTCTGACTCCCAAATCCCAGTTGATAGGCTGAGTCTTCTTTGCTTGCCCTGCACAGGAGAATGGAGTTGGAAAGCAGGCTAGTGGGCTGGGGAGGGAATGGAGATTTTGCAGTATCCTTCCCCTGCCATGCCCACCAAGCCATGCCCACCAAGCCACACCCACAGAATCGGTAGTAAAAAAATTGAATCCCACCACTGCTAGGTATGGTTAGTGGAACAAGAAGAGGACAAGCAAAGAACACAGGCTTGATAACATCAAAACTAATAGAAAGCTGAGCATTTCAACAATTGGAAGTAGCTGTGTTTGACAGGGTACCATGGACAGCAGTTGCTTATAAAGTCCCCAAGAGCTGGTCACTTTATCATTTATTATTTCTTGTTTTTCTTGGAATACGTTTTGCTTCTCATCCAAGAAGCTTCTTCAGCTCTGACAGGATAGTGGGCAAGCTCAGACAGCCATTCCCAGAAAGCACAAAGGATATTACATTTCAACCCTGGGCATCAAATATTCTCCTTTATAAAAATCCAAGTGCATATTATATCTTCATTTAATTAAAATCAAACTGATATCATGTCATGGGTCAAGCTAACCTTGAATCATGGAGCTAGTCCTTCCTCTTATTAGCTATATATTTTCTTAGGAATTTGATTCCAGAAGCTACACCAAAGATTTAAATGGGCCAAGACTGGTCCTATGGCCTAGATTGTGCATTTTGTTTCAGTTAGTATGAATGCAGCACATTCTACCTGTGAAATGTTATTCCATAAGAATATGCAAAGTGAATTAAATGAATGAAACCAAAATTACTTTTAAGAAATTAGAACAACTGCTCTTCAGTGCCTTAGGTTTAGATTATTAGCATTATAAGGGAAGTAACATTTCCCGACTGAGAATATGAATTTGATATCTCATAATACTTTTCCTGAGAGTAGTTGCCTATCACAGCCCTGATTGTCTTTCTCATAATTAGTTCAGATGACTGTACAGTCAAATGCTAATCATTTTGACCTTTCTCCACTTATCTGTAATTCTTACCACAATATGTCAGTAATTTTATTGTGTCCATAATTTGCTCACTCCCCTTCTTCTATTTCCCTCAACCTTACCAATATAATTAATTTCTCTACTCTGTTATAGTTCAACATATTTGGAAGCAGCAAAAGGAAGAAAGCAATTGCAATCATCATCATCTCTTTTTAATGACTCCATAATCCTTTGCAGGGTGGAGTCTGGACAACTGAATAGAGCTGAGTATTTACTGACTGGATGCCCTTCCTGTCACCAATACCTAGGTGTTTTGTTTCTTTTTTCAGCAGATATATTCTCATTGTGCCCAGAGAGAGGAATATC
The DNA here is from genome assembly GCA_015471245.1 of Laticauda colubrina. Taxonomy (NCBI): domain Eukaryota; kingdom Metazoa; phylum Chordata; class Lepidosauria; order Squamata; family Elapidae; genus Laticauda; species Laticauda colubrina. The sequence goes on along the minus strand of BLBF01000073.1, from coordinate 9,049,037 downwards.
TACCTCTACCTAGGATCAACCTCATAGCCTTCTGATTGTGATGCGAGAGATCCACCTCTAGGCCACCTCAGTGTTCAAGGAAAGCAGTTATAATGCCTGTACAAAATGGAACCCAGTGCTTCCTCGATTTCCCTTTGAAAGGAGATTAATACATTAAACAACCTTGATTTAGTTCCCGTGGTTTCCCATCAAATTCTGAGAAATTCTTAAATAAACTCTACTTAACATATAAGAGTCACTTATACTTACTAGTGCTTAAAGAATGGATATAGTTTTTGTGTGTGTTAAACTGAAGTTCTTGGTAGAGGCAACTCAGATTCCAAAATCCTAGGTTTCTAATAGTGTGTGTGAATATCTCCAGTTACTTTATATCATGAAATATTTTTTTTAAAAAAGTAGGGAAATACAATGTCAGTGTTTGGGGAAAAATGGAAGAGAAAAGGTATGATTCTGACCACAGAACATGCTATTTTTTCATTGCTGCTTTTTTAAATAAATAAACCTATGATGATGTGATATACATTAGAGTTATCTATTTATGCATTGTTCTCCATGAAGCATACAGTTGTTCTCTGCCTAGAGCAGCTCGGGAATAAAATTTGTCCCATCCTCTCCTTCCTTTAAATCTAATTTGTTGGAAAGGTTTAAAAAAGTGTTTTTGCTAATTTGTACTGTAAGCATGTAATTGATAAAATCTGCATTAAGAACCCCAAGGAGCATGATTTAAAATGGCAATTTGTTAAAATAATGTCTATTAGTGCTGATTTTCCCATGATCCTACCAGTTAAACAGAACAATTTATTATCTCATTTATCATTAGATTCAAATTAACTGAGCCATAATCTGCCTTAACCTTTGGAGAGTTATTTGAAATCTTGTTCCTTTCAAAAAGACATTGTGGGATTTTCCTCTGTTTTATAGGGACCGCAGATTCTTGCTGTTTGAAAATCACAATAGGCAGAGAAAGCCACACCAGAATTCAGATCAGGCGTGTGCTGCATCTAAGATTTTCAAAAATAGAATGGACAACCATTTGATCGAGATGATATAAGCAGAGGTGGCATTCAGCAGATTCTGACCAGTTCTGGAGAACCAATAGTGGAAATTTTGAGTAGTTCGGAGAACCAACAAATACCACTTCTGACTGGCCCCACCCCATCTATTCTCTGCCTCCTGAGTCCCAGCTGATCGGCTGGGTCTTCTTTTGTTATCCTGCACAGGAGAATAGAGCTGGAAAGTAGGTTAGTGGATGGGGAGAAAATGGGGATTTTGCAGTAACCTTCCCCGCCATGCCCACCAAACAATGTCATACCCACCAAGCCATGCCCACAGAACCGTTAGCATTTTTTTTTTTTAATCCCAACACAGGATATAAGGTTCATTTCTTGGGAGTGGTACAGTGGCCTAGAGATGGAGCTCTCACCTCACAATCAGGAGGATGTGAGTTCGAGCCTAGGTAGGGGCAGAGGGAATATATCTGCTGAACAAAACTCCACATTGGCAACAGGAAGGGCATCTGGCCATTAAAAACACTCTGCTAACTCCATTTACTTACCCATACTCCACCCCACAGGGTATTATGGGGTCATTAAAAGAAGATGATGAAGAAGATGAATGATGTAAGGTTCCTTTCTTGAACAGAGTGATGGACTGGAAGACTTCTGAGGTCCCTTCCAGTCCTATGACTCTATATTATATGTAGGCCCCCTCAGCAGGTTTGAATGACCCCCAAACTAAGGATACTGTTTGAAGTCATTTTGGCTGTCCCTATTAGATCGTGTTAACATACAATTGCTGCTAGATTACTATTTGATACCATTGATTTGTGGTGTGCTGAAATAGTTAAACATGCTGTGAAGTTTACATGAAACCACTGGGGAAAGACAATTTAAAAGTATGGATTGTATCTAACTTCAGGGAAGCAGTATAACCTTTCATGTTGAATCTTGTTGGTGCTCCAACACTGGAGGTTTTTTTTTTAAGAGATTGGACAACCAGTTTTCTCAAATAGTATAGAGTTTTCTGCTTGAACAGGGGTTGGATTACACTGCAAGGTCCCTTCCAACTCTGTATTCTATTCTTACAGATGGCTTCCTGTTAATCAATAGCATCACCATCTCATTCGTGTTTAATTTTGGCTTTTTCTCTATTATGCAGTCCATTCTTTATATCTAACTTAGGTAGTAAGGCTTATGTTGCTTATCTGAACAATGCATAATGTTCCTTATATTACCAGAAGCATCCTTTATTATTATTTTTATTTTCCCATGCTACTGCAAATGACATTAACGAAAAGCCAGCAACATTTAAAGAAGGCTCACAATGGATGTGTAATACTGACATGCCCATCTCTGTGTATGCTAGCTCCATAGTTTAAGATGAAATACACTGACGATAATGCTCATAGCAAACTATTTTAAACATCATTAGCATCTGAATCCTACTATGTTCTCTTAAATCCTTGAAAATATTAAACTCTCTGACAAAACACTCAGCCTCTATCATTGTGGTGCAATTAAATTGTCTGCAGTGCTACTTACATGTACTAAAATTATATATACATTAGTTGAATGCCTGGATTAAAAAATCATTAAGGATAATTTTCAAAACCTCTTCTTACCTAACTAGTCTTTAAAATTACTATTTTTTGATTTTATGTAGGACTGCAGAAAAAACAATTACTACCAACCTGCCTTCAGTTGAGGATCTGTATACTGTATGAGTCAAAAAGAGGTCTGTGAAAATACCTACAGACCCCTCACATCCCAGACATAAACTGTTTCAACTCCTTCCCTCAAAACTACGCTATAAAGTACTGCACACCAGAACAACTAGACACAAGAACAGTTATTCCCCCCTGAAAGCCATCACTCTGCTAAACAAATAATTCCCTCAACAATGTTCAACTATTACTAAGTCTGCACTACTATTACTGCTAATCTTCTCATCATTCCTTATCACCCATCCCCTCCCACTTGTGACTGTATGACTGTAACTTTGTCGCTTGTATACTTACAATTTATATTGACTGTTTCCTAGTATGATTGATTGCTTATTGTACCCTGACTATCATTAAGTGTAGTACCTTATGATTCTCAACTCTGAGAGTACTTACACCAAAACAAATTCCTTGTATGTCCAATCACACTTGGCCAATAAAGCTATTCTATTCTATTCTATTCTATTCTATTCTATTCTATTCTATTCTAGTCTAGTCTAGTCTAGTCTATCAGATCCAGCCTACAGACTCAATGGCTGCATCTATTTGCTGCCAGCTGATGGTCAACTAGAATTTTTCAAATATGATCTTGAATCCCTAGATAGTAGTTCTTTCCACCAAGGATTGACTGGAGGAAATGATCCCAAATCAGAGATGGTATTCACCAGGTCTTGACCAGTTCTGGAGAACTGGTAGAGGAAATTTTGAGTAATTCGAAGAACTGGCAAATACCACCTCTGACTGGAGATTTTACAGAACCGGGAGTAAAAAAAAAATTGAATCCCACCACTGCCCCAAACTATGTAGCAATCCAAGTTCAGTCACTTCAGAGGTTTATTGGAGACATTAATAAATGTCAGAATTTTTCAACTTGTTTGCTAATGATTAAAAGCAAATCTTTTTTATGACCCTGTAATACTTTAATTTGAGGCAGAGCCAGGGCAACTGGAGGGAGCTGAGTATTTAATGGCTAGATGCCCTTCCTAATGCCTACATGGAAACATCTGCTGCTATCTAGGTTTGAACTCTCAACCTTCAGAGTGGGAAGCAAGAGTCTTTACCACTTGGCTATGACACCAATGTGCTTGCTAATGATTCTCAATAAATAACATATCACTCCTATGACCCATTAGACTTTTTTCATATTTTCTTTTGAAGAAAACAAGAACCACTAGAACTAGCAATAATTCAGGGTTTCCTCCCTAATCCATCATTGTTAACAGACAACTACTGCAATGGACTTTCAAAGCCCATTCATCCACCTGATGCCTTTTGCAATCCTTTCTGAATTTACCACCCTTAAGAATTTGAGGTCAGATATGGCTGCTTTACTGCTTGCCACAGTTCCATGGCAATTCATGTTAAATATAACAACAATAAAGTTTGTTTCTAGTCTTCATCCTTATTCAAAATTGATCTGAGTTTCCCAAAATCACTCATTTTTGCCTATAAATGATAGTTGCCATCTAAAAGGCCTTACATTTCACATATTGTAGAATAATATATATTTAAATAGTATCCTTTTAAAATCTTGATCTGTCTGCCAGGGACACGGTGGCTCAGTGGCTAAGATGTTGAGCTTGTCGATCAGAAAGGTCGGTAGTTCGGTGGTTTGAATCCCTAGTGCCTTGTAACAGAGTAAGCTCCTGTTACTTGTCCCAGCTTCTGCCAACCGAGCAGTTTGAAAACATGTAAAAATGCAAGTGGAAAAATAGGGACCATTTTGGTGGGAAAGTAACAGCGTTACTTCAGTGCACCTTCAGTGTTTCGTCATGCTGGCCACATGACCATGGAGATATATTTGGACAGCACTGGCTGTTTGGCTTTGTAATGGGGATGAGCATTGCCCCCTAGAGCCAGAAACGACTAGCACATATATGTGAGGGGAACCGTTATCTTTTACCTATAGTTTTAATATTTTAATTATTCTTACTACTTGTTTGATAATTTATAAGTCACTCTGTAGGGAAGATGGGTGGTGGAGGGAAGGAAGGAAGGAAGGAAGGAAGGAAGGAAGGAAGGAAGGAAGGAAGGAAGGAAGGAAGGAAGGA
>BLBF01000073.1:9008414-9040560 GCA_015471245.1 Laticauda colubrina | reverse complement strand
CTGGTCCTGCTGGTCCTGCTGGTCCTGCTGGTCCTGCTGGTGTGACATGGGCTTAGACCAGCACTCCAGCAGCAGCCACCTCCACAGCACCTGGATCCTTCACCCTTGAGACGATGGGCATGCCTCAGAATGACTGAGAAGAGTGCCAGAGACTGGGTTGCTACCTGTTGATTTTATCTTTGCTTGGGACACTTTTCTTGGGTCATTTTGCTTTTACAGTTTGTTATTAATAAAGATTATCTTTGCTTCACACACTTGCTTCAGTTCTTTTAGTCAATAAAGTCTTGGTGGGAACTTTTAGAAATGGTTTAAGCCTTTGCATGCTTGTGGGATGGGTAAGGATAGCAGTGGGATGGGCAGGGATACCTGTGGGATGGGTATTAGATGTGGGATGGGCAGGGATACCTTTGGGATGGATAATAGCTGTGGGATGGGCAGGGATATCTGTGGGATGGGCAGGGATACCTTTGGGATGGGTAATAGTTGTGGGATGGATAAGGATAGCAGTGGGATGGGTTAGGATACCTGTGGAATGGGTAACAGCTGTGGGATAGATAAACCTCCAGTGCAAGCATAGTGGGACTGTATGGTCCACCCTCCCATGTGCCACACCTATGCCCCTTTATTATCAATAACAATGTAATCATTCATCAACACATTTCAACATAAACACAACTCTTTATTAAATGCCCTGTTCATTGTAGGCCCACTGAACATACATGGCCCAATCTCATCAGTGTGATGAGACAGGCTGAAGAAGCATCCATTAAGCATCTACCATCCTGTCTTGCCACTCCACTGCTCCAGCTGGGGAGTTGCACCAGTGTCTCAGGAGGTTGCACTGCTTCTTCCCTTCATGTGAAGCTCTGTTGGGGCCTTGCACATCCACAGTATCTATCAGGTTTCGCCCTTGCTTCCATTCACAAGACTCCATCTCCCCATTGCCTTGTTGGAGGTCCAAGAGCCTGTTCTGCAACACTGGGTAGCGGGTGCGCATGAGATTGTGCAGGATGCAGCAAGCTTCCACGATGTTCCTCACGGTCTCTGGGCGATGCTGCATGGTGGTGAGAACTACCTGGAACCTGTTGGCCAGGATGCCAAAGGCATTCTCCATGACCCGCCTTGCCCTGGACAGCCTGTAGTTGAAGATCCTCTCTTCATGGGTGAGGCATCTGGAAGTGTTGGGCTTCATGAGGTAGGTTCTGAGGGAGAAGGTGTCATCCCTCATGATGAAGTAGGGCACATCTTGTGTGTCATTGGGCAGGGGTCTGGATCTGGGAAGCCCATGATGAGGTTGCATTCCAGCCCCTCCTTGAGGTCACTGGCGTTGTATACCTGGGCATCTGAAGATGACCCGTTGCCTGAAGCATCGATGTACATGAGACTTGCAGTTAGCATCGACCATGTCGAAGAGGATGATGCTGAAGAAGCCCTTGTAGTTGAAATAAGTGGACCCCGACTTGGCTGGAGCTTTGCAGGCCACGTGCTTGCCATCTATGCCTCCAACAGTGTGGGGGAAGTTCCTCTTCTGATACCACTGCTCTGCAAGTTTCCTCCAGCGTTGTTCAGTGGTGGGGCACTGGAGGAGCTCCTCCAGGTAATCTTTGATGATGGCCTGCACCACTTCTCTGACCACAATGCTGATGGTGTTGTGTGGCACCCTCCAGCCATACTTCATGCTCCTGTACGTGGTCTCGGAGGCCAGATGGTGCAGAGTCAGTGCCACCTTGAGTCCAGGGTCCAGGCTGGGCCGGAAGTTGGTGCTCTGCTTGGTCAACCTGGGTCTCAGCCACTCCGCAACTTCATCAAACATGGCTGGCGGCATCCTCATGAAGTTCTGGAATGCACGAGTGTCTTCGTTCCTCAGCTCCACCATCAGCTTGTTGTACAGTACATACTCTGCTCTTCTCCAGATCCATCTTCGTACCCAGACATTTCTTGGATGCCTACTTTTCTTCCCGTAGAACAGGTGAAAGAGCCTGGCATCGCACTGTTTTAGAATGATGGTGGCTACCAAAAGGAGTGTGTGATGATCCATGGTGGAGATGACTGGATGCTGTGGAAGAGCAAGAGTAAGATGAAGGCTGAAGAGATCTGCACCGCAGGGCTGTTGGACTGAAAGTGAGATCCAGGTGATTTCTCCCCCTTTTTATAGGAAATATAGGTTTTCCACGAGAGGTCCTTTTGCATCCTCTAGGCATTCTCTAGACATCCTAAATATCCGAGATACGTCCCCTATATGAACATTTTTTCCGTTTTAATGCTTTGTATGCGAGCTGCATCCACTTTCATCCCTTCTACGTCTGTGCTACTAATGCTGTGTGTCCATTCCGCATCCGTTTTGCTTCCTCCCTGTGTCCGTTTTCTGCTGGAGCGGATGCGGGGTTGTGCAGATGCGCAGTGAATACGTAGCGGATATGGCGGACGCATAACTGATGACGACAGATGTCTAACAAATGTTCCCCGTATGCGTATTGGGTGTATAACAGACACGTTGGATACTTTATCTGCCCAAAAAGTTTTGTGTAGCTCAAAACTTTTTGAGCGGATGAAATGTCAATAGACGGATGCTGGACGGCTAGAGAGTATGAAAAATGGATGCAGTGAGTACAGAACGGATGCATAGCGTTAAACAACGGATGGCAAGTGTTTCTCCCCATTTTACATCCTCTTTCCATCCGTTAGTGCTGTGTGACAGGGGCTTTAGATTCTTTAGATTCCAGGCTATCTCCTCCTTCCAAATCCTGTTCTTATTCTCTTCCTCTCCCTTCCCACTTACAGAAAAAAAAAAATTCTTCTCTTTTTTTTTCCCTTTTATATTCAGAAATCTTTATTATCCCCTTGGCATTAAGTTTTCCAGCTTAAATACCTGTTTATACCAAAGCAGATTTTTCCGATTTGTCATTCATCTCTGTTTGCTGTCAATGTAAGGAAGGAGAGTGAATTTTTTTTTCCCTTTTCACTTTCATTCGCTGCTTCCAAATCTTCTTTGGGAGCGATGTATCCTTTTTTAAAATTTGAGTTCCAGGATGCCTTAATTGTTGTTTCTTATCCTGGTCAGCCAAAACTTTCACTTCAGCACTTTCTTTCTCCTGCACATTCTTTTCTGGATAAGGGCTTCTTTGAGGCGGCCATTTCTGACCGCCGCTCTACCACCTTTGAGAAAGGGAGTTTAGCCAGCTGGGGAGGAAAGATGTGGCTTTCCTCAACCCTGCTGGAATCTCCCCTGTCTTCACCGACCTCTACGGGGTGGCTTAGCCCCAAAGCCAGCTGGCTTGGGATGCTCTGCCGGCGCACCCAGGCAGAAACTGTGCACGATCGCAGATTCCTGCCTGCCACCAAAGCCCTCCAAACCAGAAGTCCTGCCTTTCATCCTTCTGAGGTGCAGTAAAATGAAGACTAGTATGCTGACTCTGTAAACCACTTAGAGAGAGCTGTAAAGTCATAAATAAATTTAAGTGCAATTGCATCATATTACACATCACTTGTTTGTTTGATCTAACCACACTACTATAAGATTGACAGATGTCTTAATTTAGAAAGGGTGCATAATTGAGCAGGACCCACCTTCTATAGGCATGATACATAACAGGTATAACAGATAATCAGAGTTGGAAGGGACCTTGTAGGTCATCTAGTCCAACTCCCCACCCCACTCAAGCAGGACCATTTCTGACAAATGGCAGTCCAATCTGTTCTTGAAAGTCTCAGGTGATGAGTCATGATGCTCCCACAACTTCTGAGGGCAACATCCTACAACATGTTTAAGAGAATTAGTACGTGTTGATATCTAATGTATGTCCTTACTTATCAAGGTGTTTATTAGTAAAATCTTAATACAACCATGCAATAAGAATATTATACCCTTGTTGCAATGGTTTATTATATCATCAACCTAGTGAAATGGAGATAGTTGGATCGATCCCTTTTATCACCACCTGCTGATTGGCTCTTTTGCACAAATCTGTTACATATGTAAGTTTTGTGCAGAATTATCTAGCAAGTAGATAAATAGAATATTTTAGAAACATACTTCATCCAGGCAAGATTGCTCTCAGCTCCTCCACACATAGTACACCAACTGGGCCTATGCATGTATACTTATTCTGATTTCAAAGTAGCTAAACATAGTTTCTCATTTAATGCTTTAAAAAAAAATACCATATTTTGAACAGCAGATTTGAACAGCCATTAACTATGGCATCCAAAATAGACATCATTCAACTCAAAACAAGATAAAACCAGAACAATATAAAACTTGTTGGCATACACAGGCTGCCATAAACTCACTAAATCAACAATGAACAATTTAAAAGTTCTCCATAATGCATGAATTTCATAAATAAAACAAAAGGTGATGGGAGAATGAAAAAGGCAATTGGAATTTCAGTGTAGATATAACCAAAATATTCTTCCAATCCCAAGCATTTGTCAGAACAGGAAAGAATTTGTTCAACTAGGTTGTTATTCATTTCTAAGTAAGATACACATAATCCACTATTTTTGCTTGATTTGCGAGAGTGAGTTTTGTATAGTGGTTTATGCATATGTTCAGAGGCAGCCCAGAAGCAATAACAGTAAACAGGTTTGTAAAAAATAGTGGTTTTATCTACAAAAGAATATATATTATATATACATGTACTATAGGCAGAGGTCAAATAAGCAGCAATTACAGTAGGGAAAGACACACAGTGAGAGAGAGATGTTCTAATGGGGCGTCTTCTTATTACACAGGCTCCTAAAGGAGTAACAGCCAAAAACCTCACTGACTCATTCACATCATTGCAGCAGCTGGTCAGCTCTTAAATCACTCTCCTGACACATCTGACCACAAACTGAATTCTAGTTCTGCCTTAGATGCAAAGCCATCTGGGTGATCTTGAGCCAGTCATCTTCTCTCAGCCCTAGAAAGGAGGCAGTGTCAAACCACTTCTAAAAATGTTGACCCAAAAAAATCCCGGGAGGGATTTGTCCAGGCAGTCTCTGAGTATAAAATATGATTAAGTAGAAGAAAAAAATCTACAGTTATTTACAGACCTAGACCAAAGTTTCTAATACAACAAAACATGGTAAATAAAATGAGAATATTAAAATTGTAAATAAATGGGAATAGCTTTTGGACACAAACATGAACTATCAAATCCTACTTGAACCCAAACATTACTTTAGTGCCATCATGACCAAATCACATTTAGCAGAATGACAGACTAACAGAGTTGGAAGTCTTGGAGTCCAACACTCTGTTGAAGCAGAGATCTGTACCACTCCAGACAAATAACTGTCCAGGCTCTTGAAAACTTCCAGTAATGGTTCACCCACAACTTCTGGAGACAGACTGTTCCACTGACTAATTCTACTGTTAAGAAATTTCTCCTTTGTTCTAGGTTGTTTCTCTCCTTGATTCATTTCCATCCATTATTTCTTGCCTTCTGGTGTTCTGTATAATAGGTTGACCATTTCTTCTTTGTGGCAGCTCCATAGATATTGGAACATTGCTATCATATCACCTCCTAGCCTAGTCCTTCTTGTCACTAGTCTAAATATACTTAATCACTCATAGATTTCAGAGGAATCATCCATCAACAGAAAGAACATTATTTTCCTACATAAGAGCATCCAGACTCAGGAATGATCATGGGGAGGTCAAAAAAGACAAGATGGTGAGTGTGACATGCCACTGAATCCCATCATATTTTTTTTTTTACATGTACAGAAGCTATGTCAAAAAGAAGTGGTCAAACCATGATGACCCTTCAGTTGCATTATTATATCATTATCATCATCATTATCATCATCTTCATCATTTTAGCCATGGTCTATCCGTGGCAAGATTAAGGGTTCTTCTGCATGTTTCCATCTATATCAGGGGTGTCAAACCCACATCATCACAGTGGCATCATGTGACGTATTGTGACTTTTTCCTCTTCACTAAACTAGGGAAAGTGTGTGACACATGTTGCCCACAAGCCCCAAGTTCGACACCCTTGACCTATATGGCCCTGAGCTTTCTTTTTTCAATTGGGCCTGATGATCATTTACTGATGTCATCATTTTATTGTGTGTCTGAGTTACTCCCTCTCTCTCCCTCTCCCTCCCTCTCCCTCTATCTATCTATCTATCTATCTATCTATCTATCTATCTATCTATCTATCTATCTATCTAATCTATGCGAAATACCACTCATACATCAACACAAAATCTCCAGAACCGTAAAGCATACAAACTCAAAATATGGCACATATGTTCCTCTTGGCTTCTAGGTGCTCATTAAGAAAGAATTTTTCACAATGACCATCAGAATATTAGTATTTTGTCTATTATTATTAATATGCTCTGATGTTAAGGAGTTCTACTCCCCCTCCCCACCTGAAAAGAAATCTGTTCCAAATGCAAAACACAAACAGAGGAGAGGAGTTTCACTTTCACTTTCACAGCACCAAGCAGCTTTAGTACAGAACAGTTGAGCTAAGCCACATCCAGGCTCCTTGCTCTCTCCTTCTTGCTCACACAACAAATACTCTTTCCATTTCCAAACAGCCCTCAATTCTCTCTCATACTGACAGGATGCTAGCAGAGGAATACTGATGGATGCTGGTAGACAGAAGCACAGTTTTTCTCCCCTTATTTTGCTCCCCAAAAACTAAGCCCAATCACATAATTGCATAGCGAAGCACAGTTATTGAGCTAGCATCTTCTGTTTTAACCTGATTGTTGTGATATATTATCATACAGATTGGAGCAGCCTGTATGCCATTGTAAGTAAGTGAATACATGAATGAATAAATGAAAATGAATAAATCTCCAGAGTTACCTTGTTTGCTGTTGTTGGACAGATATTCTACATGGATCATATTCTTGACATATCAACATGCTGATAGATCAACATGAAGAATTCGGGCAGTAACATGTGGCTGACATTTTTAAAAGTTCACTCCATGCATATAACTGTGCTTAGCTGTGGTTTTCCTCTCTTCTCTCCTGTTGTCTGGAGCAGATGACTGAGCTTCCCAGGAGGGCAGCGAAGCCACAAACTGATTAAAAGTTTTCTTTTCTTTTCTGTTTTTTTTTTTTAATATATTGAGAAATAAAACATGTTAAATGGCAACCCTGCATATCAAGACACCACCGCTGATAGCACAGTGTCAGTCACCTTCCTCCAGTGAATTAATCTGCCATGCACATTAGAAATATCATCCTTCATGTCAGAGGCAAATCCATTATACCATATCCAGAGGACAAAAGGGAATTGCAGAGACCTCTAAAAACTCATTCACCATTCTGATTATATTTTCTAGTTTCTCAATGGTTTAAAAGCCCAGTTCTTATATGTAAATTGATGGGCATCTGCCTGCTAAATTTGTCGTTCCCCATTTGGTTTTCAAAATGTCAACAGATGCTAAGGAGAGGGGAAAAAACAGTCAAAGAAGTCAATGCATGTCAATGCATAGAAAAAATAGAGAAAAGACTAAAACATTGTGACATTTTAATATTTTTATATGGCTTGGTTTATGTTGTCTTCCTTGCTTAATATTCGGCATGAGTTTGTAATGGCATTTTACGGGGGTGGGTGGGTGGACTTAAAATATCCAAAAATCAACATGAAATTTAAATCAGAGAGTATTAATAGAAAGCACCTTTAAACAATCTCAACAAATTAGTGTTTCTATTTAAGAACTGGAATAAACTGGAAGACATTAGAAGAAAATAATAATTTAGCCACATGGCAATTAAGTGTATTTTAATAGAAACCCTGTTCAATAGGGTTCATTCAATCAGGTACATTCCCTGTAGCAATTCCGATGTGAAACATCATTATGGGATAGCACTCCAGTTTATGTTCTGGAGGAGCACAAAAATATATAAATTTGATTATTTCTGAAATTCAATCAATTTTGCATGCTGCACATTCTACCTCTTGCATACCTACTAATATGGCTTGTCACACAAACAAAAAGACTTATGTTTGTTGACTTTCAATACAGGTTGAAAATTAGGCAAAATGCAATTTGAATCTATTTGAATATTGCCCTGATTTAACTTTGCTGTTCAATTCAATTTGGATTTCTGAATCAATATGCCAAATTGGTATATGAATCAATTCCAGAAACCTGTCAGATTGTGAAAAATAGGTGATGAAAACATTCAAATTGATCCAGAAGTATCTGATTTGGCGTATAAGTCCAATTTGTTTTGGAGAGTTAACTGGAATGCTTTTGAACTGCCTCCTTGAACTGAATATGTGGACTCCAGGCCTTTGTGAGTGAAGAAATAAAAGGTGACTTGCAAAATGGATGATTGACCACTCTGTTTTCCTGAAAATGCAACCTACCCTGAAAATAAGTCCCAGCTTGATTTTTACATGTTTGCCCAATATAACCCCTACCAAAAAAATAAGCCCTAATTAAGATCCTGCCCACCCTAATTAAGATCCTGTTTCCAAGTTTTCCTGGTCCTTCAGTTCTCAGTGGTCTCCTGAGCTCTGTCTGTTTAATTTTCATTTGGAGAAGAAATATAATTTCCTTGTTTCTGTAAGCTAGCTCCTCCCACTTCATATGGAAGTTATTTATTTGCAAGTCCCCATAATGGACTGTGTGAATGACTCTGGGGACAAATGGAAAACATATTGCCTAAGAAAAAATCAGACAGGGGAGGGAGGAACTCCCAGAGCTTAACAGTCAGAGAGAAAAAATTAGAAAGGACATAAATGATCAGACAGTTGAAAGTGTTTGTAGAAAATCTGTACCTTCGGACTTTCAAGATTCTACTAATGTATTTATTTTATTTTTATTTTTAATTTATTTATTTTGTTTGTCAAGCATGTATGAGAAAACAAGTATAAGTATGAACATAACATATAAATATATAAGCATAAACAGGTATAAGTATATACAAAATAAAGGAGTATGAATAAATGGATAAATGGAAATAGTAGGACAGGGACGGTAGGCATGCTAGTGCGCTTATGCACGCCCCTTTACAGACCTCTTAGGAATGGAGTGAGGTCCACAGTAGACAGTTTAAGGTTAAAGTTTTGGGGGTTTGAGGATGTAACAACAGAGTCAGATAGTGAGTTCCAGGCATTGACCACTCTGTTGTTGATGTTGTATTTTCTGCAATCGAGTTTGGAATGGTTTAAGCCCATGTCACACTGCACCAACGGATGCAAACAGGATGTAAAACGGACAAAAAGCTTGCCATCCGTTGGTTAATGTGATGTACTCACTGCCTCCGTTTTGCTTCCTCCCTATCCGTCCAGCATCCATTTATGGATGTTTCATCCGCTCAGAAAGTTTTGAGCTCCTCAAAACTTTTGCGCAGAAAATGTATCCAATTCGTCCATTAAGCATCCACTATGCATCCACTACACATCCGTTATGCATCCGCTATATCCACTAAGCATCCGCTGCGCATCCGTGCAACTTGCATCCGCTCGGATGCAGGAAGAAAGCGGAACGGACGCGGAACGGATACAGAATGGATGCCTAGCGGATGCAGCACGGAAACAAAGCATTTAAAATGGAAAAAAACGTACGCAGAGGGACCTATCTCGGATATTAAGGATGTCTAGAGAATGCCTAGAGGATGCCTACAGGATGCAAAGGGACACCTTTACTGCCTATAAAAAGGGGGAGCAACACATCTGGATCTCACTTTCAGACCAGCAGCCCAGCTGTGCAGACCTCTGCAGCCTTCATCTGCATCTTCCTCTTCCACAGCATCCAGTCATGTCCACCGTGGATCGGAACATGGTCCTTTTGGCAGCCAATATCCTTCTGCAACAGTGCAAAGCCATCTACAGGCTCTGTGAACTCTACTACAGGAAGAAAAAGGGGCGGCCAAGAAGCGTCTGGGTATGAAGATGGTTCACCAGAAGAGCAGAGGATGGACTGTGCAACAAGCTGATGGTGGAGGTGAGGAACGAAGACACTCGGGCATTCCAGAACTTCATGAGGATGCCTCCAGCCATGTTTGATGAAGTTGTGCAGCGGCTGACACCCAGGTTGACCAAGGCAAAAACCAACTTCCGGCCCAGCCTGGAACCTGGGCTCAAGGTGGCACTGACTCTGTGCCACCTGGCCTCCGGGACCACGTACAAGAGCATTGAGTACACCTGGAGGGTGCCACACAACACTATCAGCATTGTGGTCAGACACGTGGTGCAGGCCATCATCGAAGAATACAAGGAGGAGCTCCTCCAGTGCCCCTCCACTGAAGAAGGATGGAAGAAAGTTGCAGAGCAGTGGTATCGGAGGTGGAACTTCCCCCACACTGTTGGAGCCATCGATGGCAAGCACGTGGCCTGCAAATCTCCAGCCAAGTCGGGGTCCACTTATTTCAACTCCAAGGGCTTCTTCAGCATCATCCTCTTCACCATGGTCGATGCTGACTACAAGTCTCATGTACACTGATGCTTCAGGCAACGGGTCATCTTCAGATGCCCAGGTATACAATGCCAGTGACCTCAAGGAGGGGCTGGAACGCAACCTCATCATGGGCTTCCCAGATCCAGACCCCTGCCCAATGACACACAAGATGTGCCCTACTTCATCATGAGGGATGACACCTTCTCCCTCAGAACCTACCTCATGAAGCCCTACATTTCCAGACTCCTCACCCGTGAAGAGAGGATCTTCAACTAGAGGCTGTCCAGGGCAAGGCGGGTGGTGGAGAACGCCTTTGGCATCCTGGCCAACAGGTTCCAGGTACTTCTCACCACCATGCAGCATCGCCCAGAGACTGTGAGGAGGATCATGGAAGCTTGCTGCATCCTGCACAATCTGATGCGCACCTGCTACCCAGTGTTACAGGACAGGCTCGTGGACCTCCAACAAGCCAATGGGGTCATGGAGCCTGGGGAATGGAGGCAAGGGCGAAACCTGATAGACACTGAGGATGTACAAGGCCCCAACAGAGCCTCACATGAAGGGAAGAAGCAGCGCAACCTCCTGAGACACTGGTGCAACTCCCCAGCTGGAGCAGTGGAGTGGCAAGATAGGATGATAGATGATTAATGGGTGCTTCCTTCAGCCTGTCTCATCACACGGATGAGATTGGGCCATGTATGTTGGGTGGGCCTACAATGAACAGGGCATTTAATAAAGAGTTGTGTTTATGTTCAAATGTGTGGATCAATGCTTACATTGTTATTGATAATAAAGGGCCAAAGGTGTGGCAGCTGGGAGGGTGGACCATTCAGTCCCACTATGCTTGCACTGGAGGTTTATCTATCCCACAGCTATTACCCATCCCAAAGGTATCCCTGCCCATCCCACTGCTATCTCAATCCATCCCACTGCTATCTTAACTCATCCCACAAGCATGCAAAGGCTTAAACCATGTCTAAAAGTTTCCACCAAGACTTTATTAAAAAAAAGAAATGAAGCAAGTGTGTGAATCAAAAATAGACTTTATTAACAACAAGCTATAGGACAAAAATGAGTCTCTGGCACTCCTCTTGGTCTCTCAGTCTCTGGGGTGAAGGGTCCAGGTTCTGTGGAGGTGGCTGGTGCTGGAGTGCTTGTCATCAGCTCCTCCAGAAGCAGAGGCAGTAGAAGTGCCAGCCCCAGAAGAGTGAGCCCGTGCTGCAGAAGCCCCAGCAGAATCAGAGTGAGGGCCAGGGGGCGGGATGGTAGCCCTGTCCCTCTTGCAAGGGCTGGCAGCAGATGGCTGAGGCTTTCTGTGCTTACCCATGGTTGTGGGGTTGCTGGTTGGCAGGGAGGCTGGCAGGAACCAAGGCTGGCAGGAAGGCTGGAAGGGAGGCTGGCACCAAGGCTGGCAGGAAGGCTGGCAGGAAGGCATGCACCAAGGCTGGCAGGCAGGCAGGCAGGCACCAAGGCTGTCAGGAAGGCTCGCAGCAAGGCTGGCAGGGAGGCAGGCACCAAGGCTGGGAGGAAGGCTGGCAGGCAGGCACCAAGGTTGGCAGGCAGGCATGAACCAAGGCTTGCAAGCAGGCAGGCACCAAGGCTGGCAGGCAGACTGTCTGGCAGCAAGGCTGTCAGGCAGGCAGGCAGCAAGGCTGGCAGCAAGGCTGGCAGGCAGGCAGACAGCAAGGCTGGCAGGGAGGCTGTAAGCAAGGCTGGCAGGCAGGCAGAAAGCAAGGCTGGCAGTGAGGCTGGCAGCAAGGCTGGCAGCAAGGCTTGCAGGCAGACATGCAGGCAGGACAGGCAAGGCAGTCGATGTGTCTGGAAGCAGGTCTTTCCTCTGAATGGCGACCTGCTTCCGAGCTCCTTCCGTTATACCCGCGGGGCTGATGCAATGCATCCTCCCCGCCTGCGCAATTAATGCTCAGCATCCGCTAGGTTTCCGCTGTGCATCCGCTGTGCATCTGCTGTGCATCCGCTTCATTCGCTGTCCATCCACTCTGCATCCACTGTATCCGTTCCGCATCCGCTTTGCTGAGGTCCCCCGGAAGCCTAGCGGATGTGCCATCTGCTCCCATCTGCTTCCATCCGCTGGGCTTCCTTCCACATCCGCTTTCCATCCGCCCTGCGTCCTCCCCGCATCCGTGTTATCCGCTCCAGTTATGCAAATTTTTTCCCCTTCTGAAAGCGGATAACAACGGATGGAACATTTTTCTCATCCGTTGTGTCCGTTTTGCATCCATTGGGCAGTGTGACAGGGCCTTTACTTTGAGTTTGTTTCTATTTTTGCCCATGTGTTATTGCAGTTGAAGCTGAAGTAGTCATTGACAGGTAGGACATTGTAGCAAACAATTTTGTGTACTAAGCTTAGATCAGACCATAGGCGGTGTAGTTTTAGGTTGTCCAGGTCCAATATTTCAAGCCTGGTAGCATCGGGAATTCTACTGTGAGTAGAGGAGTGGAGTACTCTTCTTGATAAATACCTCTGAACCTGCTCAATCATGTTAATGTCCAATATACAGTGTGGATGCCAGGCAGATGTGCTGTATTTGAGAACTGGTCTGGCACAGGTTTTGTATGCCCTGGTTTCCAATATAGTGTTATCGGAAAAGAAGGTTAACAACTCTTAATGCTTTTTTGGCAATGCTATTATAGTGAGCTCTGGGGCTTCGATCTTTTAAAATGAATACTCCTAGGTCCTTGACAGAGTGAGGGTTGTCTACGAGGCTGTATCTGCCCAGTTTGTATTTAGTGTTCTGATTTTTGTTGCCAATGTGTAACACAGAGCATTTGTTTGTTGAGATTTGAAGTTGCCAATTATTCAATCATTCTGACACATAGTCAAGGTCACTTTGCAGGGTAGCAGTATTGTCAGTGATGTTAATTACAGTAGCTTTACATCTTCAGCAAAGAGGACACAGTTGCTTTTAATTTGATCACAAAGTTCATTTATGTAAATTAGAAAGAGAGATGGTCCTAGAATGCTGCCTTGGGGGACACTGGTGTTAACTGGTGCAGGGTTTGATAGGGCACTCCTTATTTTGATGACTTGTTGCCTATTTGACATGAATGCAGCTATCCATTGATCCAGTGATCCAGAAATGCTGTAAGAGCATAGTTTAACAGTAGTTTGTCATGTACCACTGAGTCAAAAGCCTTGCAGAAGTCTATGTAAATTGTGTCTATTGATAAAGTAGAATTAGCTCACCTAGTCTTGTTTCACGCCTACTCCACCTGGGAGAACTAACAGTTCCAAAATAAAAATAAATAAATTCCTAGATGGATTCCAGAATAGAATGGAATGGAATGGAATGGAATGGAATGGAATGGAATGGAATGGAGTGGAATGGAGTGGAGTGGAGTGGAACAAAATGGCACGGCACGGCACAGCACAGCACAGCACAACATAGCATAGAATTCTTTAATGGCCCAGTGTGCTTGGACACACAAGGAATTTGTCTTTAGTGCATATGCTCTCAGTGTACATAAAAGAAAAGATACATTTGTCAAGAGTCAAGAATCATAAGGTACAACACTTAATAATAGTCATAACGTACAATGAGCAATTAAATCATACCAGGAAACAGTTGATATAAATCATAAGGATGCAAGTGACAAAGTTACAGTCATATAGTCACAAGTGGGAGGGGATGGGTGATAAGGAGTGATGAGAAGATTAATAATAATAGTAGTGCAGACTTTGTAAATAGTTGGACCGTGTTGAGGGAATTATTTGTTTAGAAGAGTGATGGTGTTCAAGAAAAAACTGTCCTTGTGTCTCGTTGTTCTGGTGTGCAGTGCTCCACAGCATCATTTTGAGGGCAGGAGTTGAAACAGTTTATGTCCGGGATGTGAGGGGTTTGTAAATATTTTCACAGCCCCCTTTTTGACTTGTGCAGTACACAGGTCCTCGATTGAAGGCAGGTTGATAGTAATTGATTTTTCTGCAGTCCTAATTATCCTCTGAAGTCTGTGTCTGTCTTGTTTAGTTGCAGAACCAAACCAGATAGTTATAGAGGTGCAGATGATAGACTCAATCATTCCTCTGTAGAACTGGATCAGCAGCTCCTTGGGCAATTTGTGCTTAATACAAATTGGACAAGGGAAATAGTTTATCCTTCAAACCCTAGGCAGGAAAGTATACCATAGAAACTTTAAAATGCCTCATTCCTGATCATTTGCATCTCCGGTGAATGCAGACTACATGAAGACAGCTAGAATATAGCACAAAATTAAGGCTAATGAAAAAGTCTGCTGGATTATGGAATATTTGCAAATAATACAATCAAACAAAAGAGAAGTAAGATTACCAGTACATCATACTTCTCAAGTTGCAGATAATGAAAAACAAAAATCCTAATTACATTGCATTTCTCACTGCTGATTTGCTCATTGCCTCCATCTGACAGTAATGAGTTCTGCTTGTTTGAATTATTCCTTGAGTAATCTGGCACTTTTCATTAACCAGCTTCCAAGTTATGCTAATTATTAACAGGACCTATTACACTGAATATTATAATTTGCCTTTAAATTAATAATATACAATCTCACATGATGCTGAAAAGGAAGCAAAATAGCGTGAAGATCTGAATAGAATATTAAATGAACTGAGTTAGCTGGCATGCTACTATTTATTTATTTTTTAAGTAAGGGAAACTTTTCCCCTATAAGCATCTTCTTGAACAAATCCCAAATGTAAAACTGAATTTTGTATAAAAACTGAATAAGAACAACCTTCAAGCAAAAAAAGTAAATACTGTACGTGCTTCAGTGTAGTTCAAGATGCAGTGATTTCACAGACATCAAAAGATCTGTGGACCTAAGGAATGCTATGACATTGAATGAAACTAAACAAAGCCTAACCATTACCATCCTTCCAGAAGACAAGGTTGAACCATGGTTATTATAGACTAAACACGTGCATCCAAAAAACCAAATAATTACTGTATGAAGAAGAAACCAACATCTCACCTAACACCAACTCAATACTGTAACTGGACAACTTGTTAAAGACAACTTCAGGACTTCAGAATTTCAGGGACTTTAATGCAATGTCCAGAAACAATAGCACTCCCACACATACAACCAAAAATATGGACCCAGTATATAGACAACATATTCCTCATAATGCAAAGAAGACAAATCAAACAATCAACATCTTAAGTAAACCCAAAACCCAGCAGCCCAAGAACAAGATAAGAGTCAGAGTGATCTACAGTATAAAATACAAGGACTGTTAATAGTCACTATGTAGGACAAACAGGCAAAAGACTTGCAGAACACATCCATGAACACCAACTGGGCCTCAGAAATCACAATGAAGACTCACATTACATGGACAGACTCAACCACAATGTCAGCTGGGAAACTGTGAACATCCTAAAATAAGCTAAATCCAAAAACATTGGGAAATTCCTTAAAGGCCCTGTCACACTGCCCAAAGGATGCAAAACGGACACAACAGACGAGCAAAATGTTCCATCTGTTGTTATCTGCTCTCAAGAGGGGCAAAAATTTGCATAACCGGAGCGGATAACACGGACGCGGGGAGGATGCAGGGAAGATGGAAAGCGGATGCGGAACGGAAGCCTAGTGGATGGAAGCGGATGGGAGAAGATGGCACATCCGCAGGGCTTCCGGGGGGCCTGAGCAAAGTGGACACGGAACGGATGAAGCGGATGCACATTGGATGCACAGCGGATGAAGCAGATGCAGAGCAGAACCCTAGCAGATGCACAGCGGAAGCCGAGCGGATGCCTGGCGTTAATTGTGCATGCAGGGGGGATGCATTGCACAAGCCCCCCGGAAATAAAGGGAAGCAACTCGCACGTGGCCAGCATTCGGAGGAAAGACCTGCTGCAGGATACATCGAGTCCTTGCCTACCCTGCCTGCCTGCCTGCCTGCAAGCCTTGCTGCCAGCCTTCCTGCCAGCCTGCCTCCAAGCCTCCTGGCCAGCCTCCCTGCCAGCCTTGCTCTCTGCCTACCTGCCAGCCGTGCTGCCAGCCTGCCTTCCAGCCTCACTGCCAGCCAGTCTGCCTGCAAGCCTTGGTGCATGCCTGCTTGCCAGCCTTGCTGCCTGCCTGCCTGCCTGCCTGCCTTCCTGCCAGGCTTCATGGAAGCCTTCCTGCCACCCTTGGTGCCAGGCTTCCTGCCAGCCTCCCTGCCAGCCAGCAACCCCACAACCATGGGGAAGAAGCGAAAGTCTCACAAACCTGCTGCCATCCCTGCCAAGAGGGACAGGGCCACCCTCCCGCCCCCTGTCCCTGACTCTGCTTCTGCTGGGGCTTCCGCTGCTCAGGTTCGCTCTTCTGGTGCTGGAGCTTCTGCTGAAGCTGCTCCTGGCAGTGGTGCTTCTGCTGCGTACTCTGCTGAAGCTGCTGCTGGTCCTGCTCGTCCTGCTCGTGCTCCTGGACTTGCTCGTCCTGCTCGTGCTCCTGGTCTTGCTCGTCCTGTTCGTCCTGCTCGTGCTCCTGGTGCTGCTGGGGCTGCTGGGGCTCCTGGTGATTACTCTGCTGCTGCTAATCCTGGTCCTGCTGATCCTGCTGCTGCTGCTGCTGATGATGATGATGATCCTGCTGCTGCTGCTGCTGCTGATGATGATGATGATTATGATCCTGCTGGTGATGATGATGATGATGATGATGATGGTCCTGCTGCTGCTGGTGGTGGTGGTGTGGAGGAGCAGCCCCTACCACCTGGGAGCCCCTCTGATGAGGGCCCATCTGGTCCTGACAAAGGGAGGAAGAGGCGTATGCGGGGACGGGAGAGGAGGCAATACTTCATTGAGGAGGAACACAAGGATGAGGTGCTGGACTGGCTGAGAGAGAATGACTATCTGTGGCGGAAGGGACACCAGCTGTACAGGGACACCAAGCGGAAGCAGGCTGCTTGGAGAGAGAGGGCAGAGAGTATGGGTTACACTTCGGAGGTGCTCCTCGGCTGGTGGAAACATATGCACACCTGGTACGGGAAGCTGTACCTGAAGAAATCTGGCCAGGCCACAGTTAAGCTGACGGACAGAGAGACCTACGTCATGGCCAGGTGCAGCTTCCTGGAGGGTGAGATCTGCCACCGAGGAGCACCAGGAGCCCCTCTGTCTACCCTCTCTCTCTGGCAGCCTGCTGAGACCCAGTCCTCTTCCAGCTGAGAGTCAGTCCCTGTCTCCAGGCAGGTTTCTGTGGAACATGCCACGGCGGAGAACCCTCAGACAGCTGTTGTAACCATGGTGGAGCGCGTGGAGGACTCCCTGGTGCGGTGGGAGAGAGGAGACATCGAGTCCACCACAGTTGTAGCTGCATCCACACCCCCCAGCTCCGCCTCCACAGAAAGGCAGAGAGCCAGACAGCAGGAGGAGCAGAGCCACACTGTCCTGCTGGAGATCAGGGACACCATCTGCACCAGTATAAATCTCCTCTCTCAGCTGGTCAGCACCGACTCCTCATCCTCCAACCACAAGCCCTTCCTCACCCATGTCAACCACACCCTCAAGAACATGGAGGAACCCCAGTACCAGGTGGTGAAGGACCTGATCACGGAGCTGCTTCACAACCCTCCAGACCCAGAGGAACCTGGTCCCACCCAGTCCAGGTCTGCTCCTCCACCGCAGGTGATGTCCCTCCCATACCAAGGCTTCCCACAGGCCCTCACCTGCCAGGGCTACAGCTACCAGGAGGCTCAGAAGCACAGGCAGCAGCCCTTCCCAGCCCAGGCACAAAGTCATCGGGTGACACCATTAAAACCGGTACCACTGATGCCACCGATACCAGCCACACCAATGATGCCACTGACAACAGCGATGCCACCCACACCACCGATGCCACCCATGCCAGTCCTCACCCAGCTGCAGACCAGACAGCCCCACAACACTACTCCTTCCTCCACCCCACAGCCAAGCCCGGCCTCAGTACATCTGTCATCAGTACTGGGGCTGACACCCCATGGCATGGAGGAAGGACCTCTCAGCATCGCGGGTCTGAGCCAGCTGTCTGAGAGCTTCCTCAATACACCGTCCCCTGTTGTCCTCTCAGGGCCAGACACCCCAATGACGATACAGACCAGCACTCCAGCACCACCCACCTCCACAGCACCTGGACCCTTCACTGCTGAGACTGGGCACACCTCTGAGTGACCAATAAGAGTGCCAGAGACTGGGTAGCTGGCTACCTGTAGAGTTTATCTGTACACTTGACTTGGGTCATTTTTGTTTTATAGCTTGTTGTTCAATAAAGTTTATCTTTGATTCACACACTTGCTTCATTTCTTTTTTTTAATAAAGTCTCGGTGGAACCTTTTAGAAATGGTTTAAGCCTTTGCATGCTTGTAGGATGGGTTAAGATAGCAGTGGGATGGGCAGGGATACCTTTGGAATGGATAATAGCTGTGGGATGGGTAAGGATAGCAGTGGGATAGATAAGCCTCCAGTGCAAGCATAGTGGGACTGTATGGTCCACCCTCCCAGGTGCCACACCTATGGCCGTTTATTATCAATAATAATGTAATAATCATCCATACATGTCAACACAAACACAACTCTTTATTAAATGCCCTGTTCATTGTAGGCCCAGCCAACATACATGGCCCAATCTCACCCGTGTGATGAGACAGGCTGAAGGAAGCACTCATTAATCATCTATCATCCTGTCTTGCCACTCCACTGCTCCAGCTGGGGAGTAGCACCAGTGTCTCAGGAGGTTGCACTGCTTCTTCCCTTTACGTGAGGCTCTGTTGGGGCCTTGCACATCCTCAGTGTCTATCAGGTTTCGCCCTTGCCTCCATTCCCCAGGCTCCATGTCCCCAATGCTTTGTTGGAGGTCCACGAGCCTGTTCTGCAAGACCGGGTAGCAGGTGCGCATGAGATTGTGCAGGATGCAGCAAGCTTCTATGATCCTCCTCACGGTCTCTGGGCGATGCTGCATGGTGGTGAGAAGTACCTGGAACCTATTGGCCAGGATGCCAAAGGTGTTCTCCACCACCCGCCTTGCCCTGGACAGCCTGTAGTTGAAGATCCTCTCTTCACGGGTGAGGTGTCCTGAAGTTTAGGGCTTCATGAGGTAGGTTCTGAGGGAGAAGGCGTCATCCCCCATGATGAAGTAGGGCACATCTTGCGTGTCATTGGGCAGGGGGTCTGGATCTGGAAAGCCCATGATGAGGTTGCCTTCCAGCCCCTCCTTGAGGTCACTGGCATTGTATACCTGGGCATCTGAACACGAGCCAGTGCCTGAAGCATCAATGTACATGAACTTATAGTCAGCATCGACCATGGCAAAGAGGACGATGCTGAAGAAGCCCTTGTAGTTGAAATAAGTGGAGCCCGACTTGGGCGGTGCTTTGCAGGCCATGTGCTTGCCATCTATGGCTCCAACGGTGTGTGGGAAGTTCCACCTCTGATACCACTGCTCTGCAACTTTCTTCCATCCTTCTTCAGTGGAGGGGCACTGGAGGAGCTCCTCCAGGTATTCTTCGATGATGGCCTGCACCACTTCTCTGACCACAATGCTGATGGTGTTGTGTGGCACCCTCCAGGTGTACTGCATGCTCCTGTATGTGGTCCTGGAGGCCAGGTGGCGCAGAGTGAGTGCCACCTTGAGCCCAGATTCCAGGCTGGGCCAGAAGTTGGTGTTTGCCTTGGTCAACCTGGGTGTCAGGTGCTGCACAACTTCGTCAAACATGGCTGGAGGCATCCTCATGAATGCCTGGAGGCATCCTTCTGGAATGCCCGAGTGTCTTCGTTCCTGAGCTCCACCATCAGCTTGTTGTACAGTCCGTACTCTGCTCTTCTCCCGATCCATCTTCGTACCCAGATGCTTCTTGGCCACCTCTTTTTCTTCCCGTAGTAGAGTTCACAGAGCCTGTAGATGGCTTCACACTGTTGCAGAAGGATGGTGGCTTCCAAAAAGACTGTGTTATGATCCACGGTGGACATGACTAGATGCTGTGGAAGAGTCAGAGTCAGATGAAGGCTGCAGAGGTCTGCACCGCAGGGCTGCTGTTCTGAAAGTGAGATCCAGATGAGTTGCTCCCCCTTTTTAGAGGCAGTATAGGTGTCCCTTTGCATCCTCTAGGGATCCTCTAGGCATCCTCTAGACATCCTGTAGACATCCTTAATATCCGAGATAGGTCCCCTCTGCGAACGTTTTTTCCATTTTAAACGCTTTGTTTCCGCTTGGCATCCGTTCTGCATACATTCTGCATCTGTTCTGTGTCCATTCCGCTTCCTTCCTGTGTCCGAGCGGATGCGAGTTGTGTGGATTTGGAACGGATGCCTAGCGGATATAGCGGATGCAGAACGGATGCAGAACAGATGCGTAGCGAATGCGTAGCAGATGCATAATGGACAAATTGGATACATTTTCCATGCAAAAGTTTTGGGCAGCTCAAAACTTTCTGAGCGGATGAAACATCAATAGACGGATGCTGGACAAATAGAGAGGAAGCAAAACGGAGGCAGTGAGTACATCGTGTTAAACAACGGATGGCAAGCTTTTTTGTCCATTTTACATCCTCTTTGCATCCATTGGTGCAGTGTGACAGGGGCTTAACATTCAGACAAATCAGCCATCAATAGACACATAGAGATAAACTGTACTTACACATCATTCAAAACAGTCAATAAAAACAAAAAGAAACAAAAATTCCAGAACATCACTTCTTCAGCAGCCAACATTCAGATAATCAGGGAAACTCAGAAAGTACCAGGGTCTCCACAGTTCAACCCTGAGCTACACAAATTATCTTCTATAGGAAATCCTAAGTAAGCCCTTTGATCTCAAACAAGGGTTTACATTCTGCTGAGTCAATAAGATTTTACCATTCTTTGGGGAAGCTTGCTCAGATTAGAAAATTAAGTTTATGATTAAAAAAGCCTACATAAAAAATCCCTTTAAAATATTTTACTCCCAGTTTTCATATATCTGCATCTATTACAATTATGTCTTCAATGATGGTGAGACCTAAAACTGGTAGACCAGGTGCAAGCTATACCAAAAGAATTTTGAAACCTGTTATTATAAGGTCTGCAAATGTGAGGTCCTTCCCATAGTTTTTATATGGGCCTGATAAAGAATTAGAAGGGATTTAATGGATAACTAATAGCAAGATTTTCCTGCTGTTTCAGATTTGTGGTAGGTGCTGACATATGATGTAACTTGGCAGTTTAATGACAGAAAAAGCAATTAGCAGAAGCCCATCTCAATGTTCTAAGAGGAAAGATGGTGTGTATTTGTTCAGTCAGATGCCATCAATATAACTTGATCCACCTACTTAGAATAGAATAGGTTAACAGAGTTGGAAGGGACCTTGGAGGTCTTCTAGTCCAACCCCCTGCCTAGGCAGGAAATCCTATACCATTTCAGACAAATGGTGGTCCAATCTCTTCTTAAAAACTTCCAGTGTTGGAGCATTAAAAACTTCTGGAGGCAAGTTGTTCCACTGGTTAATTCTTTGAACTGTCAGGAAATTTCTTCTTATTTTTAGGTTGCTTCTCTTCTTATTAGTTTCCATCTCTTGCATCTTGACCTGCCCTCAGATGCTTCTGGAGAATAGCTTGATCTACTCTTCTTTGTGGCAACCCCTGATATATTGGATCACTACTATCAAGTCACCCCAAGTCCTTCTTTTCATTAAACTAGACATAGCCAGTTTCAACAACCATTCTTTTAGCCTCTAGTCCCCTAATCATCTTTGTTGTTCCTCTTGGCACTCTTTTTAGAGTCTCAACATCTTTATTACATTGTGCCAACCAAAATTGGATACAGTATTCCAAGTGTGGCCTTACCAAGACTTTATAAAGTGGTATGAACACTTTACGTGATCTTGATTCTATCCCTCTGTTAATGCAGCCTACAATTCTGTTGGCTTTTTTGGCAGCTGCAGCACACTGCTAGCTCATATTTAAATGATTGCCCATGTGGACTCCAAGATTTCTTTCACAATTACTACTATTGAGCAGGGTACTACCTATGCTGTTATCGTGCATTTATATACACAGATATAATTTCTTCCCCAAATTCCCAAGACTGTCTACTGCTGACCTCACCCCATTCCTAAGAAGACTGTAAGGGACATGCATAAGTGCATCAATTTGGCTACCATTCCTGTCCTAATGTATCCCTTTTATTTGTACCCATCTCATGTAATCATAATCATGTTCTAATTATATTTGTTATCTAATTCATGCCTGACAAATAAATATAAATAAATAAAATAATGCATCTATGTACTTTTCAAAGATCTTCACAATGCTTTGCTTCCATCTAATGTTCTCTATTTCATGTACTTCAACTATGTTAAGAACTATGGAAGACATTTCATTTATACAGAACTGAGACCTGTAGCCATCTCACTTAAACATTTATATTTTTATGCCTTTCTGGCACTATCATAAGTTGGTTGAAGTTGTCAGGTATTGACAAGTAAGAGTTACATGTCAGGTAACAGCTTCTTTAATTACATTTTTGTTCTATCCAGAAAAACGCGAGGTAGACCAGGTTCTAACAACAAGTCTTTATTTACAGTACAGTTGCAAAACGGAACCTTGGCTCAAGCCGCGACAGCCCTTTTATATGTTTCTGTCTGCCGGCTTGTAGCCAATGACAAGCATTTAGTTTTGCCGCCCTTGGACGGCTTCGTGGATTGGTCCCTATTGAACCAATCCCCTTTTAGGTTTTGTTAACCAATCAGAATGAAGTATTTGGAGTCTACTATTATCTATACAGAACACCCCTCCCCTCTTAGTTCAGTCCTACGTAGTGACGTAGTCGCGCAGATAGGTGGGGCTTCTTTTGATTCGACTGGACTTGCGCGGTTCATTTCTGTCGGAGACTTCGACCGGTTTGGATGGGATTGCTGTTCCTCCAGTCTTTCTCCATGGAACTGTCTGGAAGGGTGAGTCAGCCATTTTACTGCTGCCTGAGTTTCTTAGGCCAGCGGTTTTGCCGCTCCCTCCCGTTTCCTCCGGGCAGGTCGAGCTGGCCTGGCTGGCCCCTTCGAATGGACTCTTCTCGCAACTTTCTTCAAACAGTGAGTCTTTTATTTGCTCTTTTTGATTGTTATTGTTTTCGGAGTTTAATTTAAACGGTTCTTTATTGATTTCTCGCATTCCCCCCCCCCCTCTTTGGTTTGAATTTTGTCATGTTTTTCTATGTGTGGTTGTGTGTTTGCATTTCGTTCTATGTTTCGGGAGCGAAGCTGGTCTATGTGCTGCTTCCATTCCCTGCCATCATCTACCATTAGTCGGTAGGATTTGGGGCCTGTTATTTGTGTAATTTGTCCGGGTAGCCATAACGAGTCCCTAGTAAAATTTTTAGCATAAACTAAGTCGCCTATTGCAAAAGTCCTGCATCGGGTGGAGGAGTCAGGGGGGATTTCTGGTGTGAAATTTGGGTGCAATCTATCTAGATGCGACCTTAGTTTCCTTCCCATCAGTAATTCTGCTGGGGTTTTGTTGGTTGTAGTACTGGGTGTGATAAGTTGGAGGGTGAGTAATCGATTTATTTTATTTTGGACATCCCCAGTGTCCATTTTTTCTAAACCCTCCTTGGTAAACCTGACCATTCTCTCTGCCCTACCGTTTGCAGCCAGGTGGGCCGGCACGGTTAGGGCATGTCTTATACCTAGGGAGGCTAGGTATTGCTCGAATTGGAGACTGGTTAATTGTGGCCCGTTATCGGACACTAGGACGTCTGGTAGGCCATGGGTTGCAAAGAGTTTGTCAAGTTGTTTTATAACGGTTTCTGTTGTTGTAGATGGCATAATTTTTACCTCCAGCCAATTAGAGTATGCATCCACGACAAACAGAAACGTATGCCCCTTGGTAGGACCCGCAAAATCGATGTGGATTCGTGACCAGGGGCCTCTTGGGGTTTCCCAGTCTCTTATGGGTGCTTTTGGCAGGGACGGCCTGATTCTTTGGCATTTATTGCACGAGTTTACCCAGTATTCGATGTCCCTATCTATACCCGGCCACCAAACATAACTTCTAGCAAGGCTTTTCATTTTAATTATTCCTGGGTGGCCTTCGTGAAGCATACCCAGTACCTTGGTTTGTAATTTGTTAATTACCCAATCACCCCACAATAAACAACCTTTTTGGATTGAGAATTCAATTTGTCTGGTCCGGAAGGGTTTAATGTTCTCAGTTTTTTGGTTTTCTGGCCAGCCTTTACCTACCCAGTTAAGTACGCGGGCAATCAATGGGTCTTTTGCGGTGGCTCTGGTGACATCATTCGCAGATATGGGTAGATCGGGGCAAGTCTCTATTTGTAATGCTGTCATCGTTGGTTCCGGGTCTTCCTCTGTTGATGGCAATGGTGCTCTGCTCAAAGCGTCTGCATGAGAAATTTGTTTCCCTGGGTGATGTGTCAGAGTATAGGAATAGGCTGCCAGGAATTCTGACCATCTAGTCATTCATGGGGACAGAATATTCGGTGTAGGTTTGTTTCCCGCCAAAATTCCTAGTAGCGGTTTGTGATCTGTTACGATTTGAAAAGTTCTTCCATATAGGTACTCGTGGAAGCGTTTCACTCTGGCGACAATTGCTAGAGCTTCTCTGTCCAACTGGCTGTAGTTACCCTCGGCTTTGGACAGGGTCTTAGAATAGTATGCGACGGGTGCCTCTCTCCCATCAGGCAATTGGTGGTTCAGGATGGCACTGACTCCGAATGGCGAGGCATCGCAGGTCACCATCAATGGCAGTGTATTGCTAAACTGGATAAGAATGGTGTTTGATGTTAATAAGTCTTTTATTCCTTGGAAAGATTTTTTTTCTCTAAGCCCCCATGTCCAAATTGTTTTCTTGTCCAGTAATCGATGCAATGGTTCCGCTATTGTGGCTTTTTGGGGTAGAAACACATTGTAAAAGTTTATCAGTCCCAAAAATGCCTGCAGCTCAGTTTTATTTTTTGGTTCTGGTGCGTCTTTTATAGCTCTTATTTTTTTTTTGGGTGGGGTTTATGCCCTCTCCATCAATTAAATATCCTAAGAACTCAACGCGATCAGTCATTAGGCAACACTTTTCTTTCTTTACTTTAAGTCCAGATTCTCTGAATTTATTTAGGACCTCTTTGAGTCTTTTCTTTATTTGTGTTGTATCTTTGGCTGAAATTAGGACATTGTCAAAGTTTGGCATGACCCCTCTTATGCCATTTAACAGGCGTTCCATGAGGCTCTGGAAAACACCTGGGGCTACGCTTACTCCAAATTGGAGTCTGTTACATTTGAATGCCCCTTTGTGAGTCACTATTGTTTGTGCTTCCACCGTTAAGGGGTCTACTGGGAGCTGTTGGTATGCCTGTGCCAGGTCTAGTTTGGCGAAAACCTTTCCTCCCCCAAGAGAGTGCAGTAGGTGTTGCACAACTGGCACAGGGTACGCGCTCTGTTGCAACGCATGGTTCAGGGTAGCCTTGTCGTCGCCACAGATTCGAACCGACCCATCTGGCTTAATTGGTGTCACAATTGGTGTTTCCCATCTAGCGTGGTCGACCGGTTCTAAAACCCCTTGATCTATCAATTTATTTAGTTGTTCCTCTATTTTTTCTTTTAAAGCAAAAGGGACCCGTCTGGCCTTTAGTCTTTTAGGGGTTATCTGTGGGTCTAGACTAAACGAAATGGGGGTTTCCCGATACCTGCCTAGGGAGCCGTCGAAGACCTCCTGGAATTCTCGGATCAGGTCTTCTTCCCAGTCAGTTGTGGCCACCCAGTCTACTCTGGTCATCCCGATGCCCAATGGTACGAACCATTAATACCCAGGAGGCTTGGTCAATCTCGGTCGACTATTGTTAAGGGTAGTACTGCGACATGTTGCCTGTAAGCAATTCGAAAATATCCCAGGCCGATTACAGGAATTCGGTTTCCCTGATAATCTTTGAGGATCAGTTTTTGTCTCTGGAGTTCCTTAATTTTGATGTCAGGAATTAGTTTTTTGAGGGTGTCCCATGACACCATGGATAGGAACGATCCAGAATCAACTTCCATCTCGCAGGGGCTGTCTTCGATTTTTACAACTATTTTTACTTTCTTCCCGCTTTCCGTCTGAGCGCTTCCGATAGTGAAAGTTTGGTATGCTTTCTCCCAGTTAGTGGCTTCCCTGTTTCACTGCCACTTTCTCTCGGAGAGTCTTGGCTCAGGTTTTGCGGGGGAGTCGTTTCGTTTCTTTGGGCTGTAATTCTTTTTGTTTCTGCAGACTTTCTCGATATGCCCCCTTTTCTTGCATGCTCTGCAAATGGCATCGAGGAATCTGCAATCGGCTCGGGGATGGTTTCCCCCGCAGCCAGCACATTTCCGCCGATTTCTATTTTCGCGCCCTTTCTTGTTAGCGTATAGGCGGTGGATTTCGTTGTCTTCCTCCCCGGATTCTGATGTTTCTTCGAGTTCTTCGTAATGAGTGTTTGAGGGAGGTTATTTTTTTCCTCCGGCCGGGCTTTTTTCATCGTTACTTGCATTCATTTGTTTCATCTTATCTGCCGATTTTTTGGCGGCTTCAGCAGCCGAGGCTTCTGCAATAGCTTCGGCTACTGATATGTTGGGTTTGTTCAGTAGCTTGCTCTGTATGGTTGAGTCTCTTAACCCCAATATCACTCGATCCCGCATCGCTTCATCTAAGTTAAGAAACTCGCACGCTCCCCCTATTTGGTGTAGTGCGGCTACAAAATCAGCGATGGTTTCGCCTTCTTTCTGGTCTCTCCGATAAAACTCATGCCGCTTTATCAAGTTTGACACCACCGGTGCATAATGGGCCTTTAATGTTCTTCGGAGCTCGGTCCACGTCAGTTGTTTGACATCTCGGGGCTTTGCCAAAGCCTTGGCCATTTTAAAAATCATGGGCCCACAGTGTGTCAAGAAGACGGCTCTTTTTCATTGGTCTGAGATTTCCTTCATCTCATTGCTCTCTAGGTACATCTGGAAACGGTCTACGTAAGATTCCCAATCTTCTTCCTTGGGGCTGAAGGGTGCGGGTGGTGCATTGTTTCCGGCCATTTCTCTTTGTCTGGCTTGTCTGTCACCGCATGCTCTGTCTCGCATTTAGGATGATCCCATCCTTGTCGCCAGTGTTCCGTCCGGAAAAACGCGAGGTAGACCGGGTTCCAACAACAAGTCTTTATTTACAGTACAGTTGCAAAACGGAACCTTGGCTCAAGCCGCGACAGCCCTTTTATATGTTTCTGTCTGCCGGCTTGTAGCCAATGACAAGCATTTGGTTTTGCCGCCCTTGGACGGCTTTGTGGATTGGTCCCTATTGAACCAATCCCCTTTTAGGTTTTGTTAACCAATTGGAATGAAGTATTTGGAGTCTACTATTATCTATACAGAACAATTTCCATTTAAGAAAGATCATCAAAATAGCATACAAAGATCAGAAAAAACAACAGCCACTCTTTTCACAATGTCGTATTACAATGCTGGCAGCACTTGTAATAAATTGAAACAGAAGGGTTATAATCAAACAGGAAACTATGAAGACGTGACCCTATACATTCTAAGTCTTCCCACAACATTTATATGGATATAACCTATGTACCTGTCAGAGTAGACCAGAAAGATTATTTATTAATTAAAGACAAAAAATAAAAAATAAAGGTATTTCAGAATGACTGCATTTTAATCTATATTTCTTTTTGAGGGTGTGTGTTTTTTTTTAAAGGGTACAAATACATGTATAAAACAGAAACAAGACTTAAGTGTAGCACACAAAATTATCTGCTATAATGTCCTACCAGTAAATGATTACTTCAGCTTCAACCGCAACAATACAAGAGCATACAACAAATATAAACTCAGTGTAAACTGCTTCAAACTCGATTGCAGAAAGTAAATCTTCAGCAACAGAGTGGTCAGTGCCTGGAATGCTTACCTGACTCTGTTGTTACATCCTCTAACCCCCTCACTTCTTTAACCTCAAACTACCCACTATTGACCTCACCCCATTCCTAAGAGGTCTGTAAAGGATGTGCATAAGTGCACCATCATGCCTACCATCCCTGTCTTTTTGTCTCCATTTATCCGTACCTATTTCCTGTATTCTTACTCATGAGTAATTAGTGATTGACAAGTGAAATAAATAAATAAAATAAAGTCAAACTCTTGTCTTATATAAAAGGTTGATTTTGTCGGGGGGGGGGGGGGGGAGGAAACTCTGAAATGTTCTCACCAAATCCTCTGTTTTTGTTCTCCTATGCTACTATATAAATATAATAATTCAATATACTACACAGGTTTGCTAAATATGTCTGCATTCCTAATACCAGCAGAAAAGGAATTAAATGTGGAATAATAGTTGACATTGAGGGAAAAAACCCCATATCTCAGACATTCTATGCATTCTTTCATTCATTATTTTACTTACTAGGTCCCATGGCAAAAACAAACCTTAGCCTAGAAATACATCATCTGACTGAAGGCAATTTTAAAAGAAAGAATATTATTTTTTATTAAGTCTTGTTCCTGGAGGCATGATTCATAAATGGATTCCTTTTTTTTTTTCTTCCCTCCCTCTTTTGTTACTTATGGGATTGGCTTGTTGAGGTGACATCCACTCAAAGCAATTTTCTGATTTCTCTTCCCACTGGGAAGAGCCATTTCAACCCAGTCACCTTAGATGTGTCAAGTTAAATACTTCTGAGCTGTGTAGCTGAGTTCCATGTCAACTTTCTCCTTGAAAAATGGGCCCAAGGGAAAGTAAACCTATCACCAGCTTTCTTGTTCTACTGTAAAAACAATCATGACTGTATAATAGGGGTGACATTGGCCAACTAGCTCTTTTTTCTTACCTAGATGGCAGGTAGAGCTAAAGAGACTATTTCCTCTTTAGAGTTTTATGAAGTTTATTTTTTAAAAAATAGATATGTGATGTTTCAATCATAAAGAGGTAGATAGGAGAAGGATGGAAGTCTTTGAATCATGGGGCTGAAGACGATTATTATGCATCCCATGGACTGCATAAAGATGTTCTGGGGATGACCCTGGGCATGGCACAAAGGCAACACAGTCAAATAAGCAAGAAGTGTCCCTTTAATACCAGCTTTGTCCCCAATGTCCAGCTTATCTTCAGCTGGAGAAAAAACTCTCCCAAGAACAGTCTTCAAATGGAGGAAATTCAGTCCGAAAACAAAGTACATATAAACTGTAAATAAAAATCCATACAAACCACGCAGCAGTAATTAACTTGACAGGGCAGGAGAAGGAATCGAAGACTTGAAAGGCCAGCAAAACATACACTGTTGGGAAGATGCCAGGAACACAGATAAACATCAACAATACCAGATAACCCACAATTTGTTCGCAACAACTTTGCTGTGCACAGCCTCCCTTTTTAAACACTGTGTTCCCAACTGCAGATAATGAAAGGAATCAAGGCCCTTTCCTCCCCCGTAAGCCACGCAACTCACATTGCTTTCTTCTCCATTCCTACCTCTATGCTCTAGGATGAAGAAAGGGTGGGCCTGGGTCATCCTCCAAATTCCCTCTGCCTTGCTCTACCTCTACCCTGCTCTGCTCAACCGGCCTTTGCCCTTCCTCAGTTTCTCCCACAGCCAATGCAGCCACACTCCCTCTCCCTGTCAGCTGCTTGGCCTCCCCCTCTGAATCAGATTCCAACAGGGGCATGACAGTTCCAGGCAGAACCTAAAAATATCACTTGAAGCCAATATTACCAAACAAGGAACACCATACTTAAATTAATGAGCCATGGTGGCATAGTGGTTAGAGTGCAATACTGCACACTACCTCTGCTTACTGCCAGGTTACTGCAAATTGGCAGTTTGAATCTCACCAGACTTAGGGTTAATTCAGCCTTCCATCCTTCCGAGGTGGGTAAAATGAGGACCCAGATTGTTGGACGCAAGGTGCTGACTATGTAAACCACTTAGAGAGGGTTGTAGAGCACTGTGAAGCAATATATAATTCTAAGTGCTATTGCTATTGTTATACTTTCATGATGTCATGTGAATTGAGTCACTTGAAAACTCAATCATGCAGGGAATGGTCAGCAGAAAAAGGAGAAAGGGATGCTCTTGTTCCTATTGACTGGGCACTAAAAAGGTTGACATCGGGATGACCATGGTACATCTAAAGGAGGCAGTGTAAGAAAGAGGAGCATGGAGAATGTTGATCCAAGAAATGGCCAAGAGTCCGAAATGACTAAATGATTCATGATGATGTTTCAATAAGCAAAGAAAGTGAGCCCTGAATCATATATACAAAATCCATTCCAAAAGTTGTTCCTCTCCTAATTGTTCCACAGTCTTAATAAACTTTGGATTTAACCATATCACTTCTTGAGTGGACAAACAGTGCATGCTGTTTCCTCCCATTCAGTAGCCCCACAGAAACACAGGAAAGTGGGTTTTTAGTTTAGTTTCATTTTCTTTTTGGTCCTTGCCAAATTAAATCCCAGGAACATATTCACTGACAGGTAGAGGTTCTGCACATTTCAGATTAAACTCTTTTTTAGCCTTTTTCAAGATGCCCAGCCTTGAATCAGGGCCCCCATAACAGAGGCCATTTCTCTATTGCCTTCAGACCTTGATTCCTGACCTAGTCTCAGCTCTTGGAGAGACATCTAAGTGAAATAAACAACAGAAGTGATGAGAATGAAGAAATATTTTCTCATG
Organism: Laticauda colubrina; assembly: GCA_015471245.1. Classification (NCBI taxonomy): domain Eukaryota; kingdom Metazoa; phylum Chordata; class Lepidosauria; order Squamata; family Elapidae; genus Laticauda; species Laticauda colubrina. The sequence goes on along the minus strand of BLBF01000073.1, from coordinate 9,009,595 downwards.
TGTTAATTGACACTCTCTCTCTCTCTCTCTCTCTCTCTCTCTCTCTCTCTCTCTCTGGGGGGGGGGGCAACAGAGCATGGGCTTTGCAAGCTAAAGAAAATATTTGTCAGTCCAAGAATAGCTCACAAGACAAACTGTCAAATCTGTAAAGCCCTTCACGTTGCTGTCAAATATGTCTTTGGATCCCCTTCATTTTTTTTTTCCTGAAATGTTTTCTCACTGGCATTTATCTAACATTAGTCTTCATTATATCTCCAAGTGCTGACACCAAATCAAAGCTGTTGACATCAATGCATCCCTTAAAAGGATATATGATTCCATAAAGCTTGCTCCATTGTTCCTCAAGGTGAACATAGATTTCATAGAAGCAGATATCCTCAAACCTAGGGGTTCAATTTGAGATAAAGTCTTCTGCCGAATTTTATCACAACAATGTCATTCAAGTATAATAGCAATAATCCATGTAAAATATACTGAAGTTACAACATTGGCACAATGTATTTTTCTATCAGAATGTCTATGTCTAGATAGTTACTAAAACAGTTTCCATGGGTGAAGACTCATTTAGCAAAGATTACAAAGTGGGGGGAAATAATTATAACATTTTGCTTGGAGAAAGCTAAGTCCAAGATTGCTTTTAGATGAACACGGCAAAGAATAGAACAAGACTAACGAATAGTACAAACATAAAGATTATAATAAGAAAAAATATATATATATATATGTATGTATGTATGTATGTATGTATGTATGTATGTATATTTGTTTTCTTAGGTTTTCGCGGGTACTTACATGTGTGCTTTTTAGCTTCCTTCGGGTATTATCCCACGTCATTGTAGTTCTGTTAAAGTTGTAGCAACGTTTCAGCAGAATCTCATCTGCCATCTTCAGGCTTCTGTATGGATATGGGTCTTACAGCTCCTGGTGTTAAATTTGAGGCTGGTCCATTCTGATTGGTTGGGAGCCTGGACCTGTTTCATTGGACTTGGAGTTTGATTGATTGGTGTTCCTGGTTTCTTCTGTCTGTTTTGTGGCTTTGATTGGCTGGCAAAAGTCTGTTCTTGTGTTGGAGGCTTTTAGTGCAGCTTGGCTCCGTGTGAAGGGACGGCTTCTATTCATTAGCAAGCTGGGTTTCACCTGGTTCTGTGGCTGGGGTTTTCTATGGTATATATGTATGTATA
>BLBF01000073.1:8984476-8996460 GCA_015471245.1 Laticauda colubrina | reverse complement strand
TGTCAAAATGAATCAACTTTCTTTGTAAATCTGCCTTCAAAAACAGATATCCTCTCAAAGATTTTTTGCTTTCATCACCTGGCCTTACTATTTAAAAGTGGCCACATAGAAATGAAATATATTCAAAAAAGAAATTATGGTTTCTGGGACGTTATTGCAAGGCAACCTACAATATGGAAGACAGACCCTTTTAAGTCTCTTGCTCCATCATTTATTCATTAGTCCTTCTCTCTCTCTCTCTCAACCCTACATACAAACACAATGTTTGGTGACTACATTTTTTTTGGGGGGGGAGGGCCGGGAAGGTAAAAATATGGATATATTTTTCATTGACTTGAGGGCTAGATTCTCCAAAAATCTACCTGTGTGATCTCTAGGACTTTAAAACAACTTGATGGAAACATAATCATTGAGACCGTCATATGTGGATATTGGATGGAGTTGCAGATATCATTGCAGAATATAAGCTCTTCTTGCAATTGACTGGTGGTTATTTTGTCAATGCAGATGATATTCCAGTAGTTTTGGGATTGCACCCAAGGCACCTATTCCTATAGGCACAATCTTTGTTTTCTTTGCCACACTCATTCTATTTCTATTTACAGATTTGGCATTTGTTATCTTCTCCAGATCTTTCTCTTCTGTTCTGCTATCTTCAGATACTGCCATGTACACTATCCAGACCATTTTTATTTTTATTTTGTTTGGTCTTTCTTATCAACAATTGTTAAGTCTGGGTTGTTATATGGCAGGTGCTTTTCTGTCTGAATTCTAAAGTACCTTAGCTTTTTTATTTCCTATTACTTCATCTAGTTTATGGCCAGTTCTTCTTTTTATTATTGTCGACATTCCTTACCAGCAGTAAAACTATTTTTCATGAGGCTTCCAAAACACAAAGTGACAATCATTAAATTGGCCTTGGAAACCTAATGAATGCTAGGAATTGATAAAACTGTTTTTGTCTTGGATTTCCAAAAGTATGATACACAAAAATATTCTATATAATAGAAAATAGATTAAGAAAGTGGAAAGGGACCTTGGGGGTCTTCTAGTCCAACCCCCTTCTTAGACAGGAAACCCTACATCACTTCAGACAATGCTTATCCAACCTCTTCTTAAAAACTTCCAGTATTGGAGCATTTCCAACTTCTGGAGGCAAGTTGTTCCATTGATTAATTGATTTAACTGTCTGGAAATTTCTCCTTAGTTCTAAAGCCCCTGTCACACTGCACCAACAGATGCAAAGAGGATGTAAAACGGACAAAAAAGCTTGCCATCCATTGCAAAACGCCATGTACTCACTGACTCCGTTTTGCTTCCTCTCTATCCGTCCAGCATCTGTTTATTGACGTTTCATCCACTCAGAAAGTTTTGGGCTGCTCAAAACTTTTGTGTGGAAAATGTATCCAATGCGTCCGTTCTGCATCCGCTAGGCATCCATTCTGCATCCATTCTGCATCCGTTACGCATCCGTTACACATCCGCTATATCCGCTAGGCATCTGCTGCGCATCCATGCAACTCGCAATCCACTTGGACGCAGGGAGGAAGCGGAACGGACGCAGAACGGATGCAGAACGGATGCAGAATGGATGCCTAGCGGAAACAAAGCGTTTAAAATGGAAAAAACATTCGCAGAGGGGACCTATCTCAGATATTAAGGATGTCTAGAGGATGCCTAGAGGATGCCTAGAGGATGCCTAGAAGATGGAAAGGAACACCTATACTGCCTATAAAAAGGGGGACCAACTCATCTGCATCTCACTTTCAGACCAGCAGACCAGCTGTGCAGACCTCTGCAGCCTTCATCTGACTCTTCCTCTTCCACAGCATCCAGTCATGTCAACCGTGGATCGTAACACAGTCCTTTTGGCAGCCACCATCCTTCTACAACAGTGTGAAGCCATCTACAGGCTCTGTGAACTCTACTACGGGAAGAAAAGGACGTGGCCAAGCAGTGTCTGGGTCCGAAGATGGATTGGGAGAAGAGCAGAGTATGGACTGTACAACAAGCTGATGGTGGAGCTCAGGAACGAAGACACTTGGGCATTCCAGAACTTCATGAGGATGCCTCCAGCCATGTTTGATGAAGTTGTGCAATGCCTGACACCCAGATTGACCAAGCAGAACACCAACTTCTGGCCCAGCCTGGAACCTGGACTCAAGGTGGCACTCACTCTGTGCCACCTGGCCTCAGGGACCACCTACAAGAGCATGCAGTATGGCTGGAGGGTGCCATACAACACCATCAGCATTGTGGTCAGAGAAGTGGTGTAGGCCATCATCGAAGAATACCTGCAGGAGCTCCTCCAGTGCCCCTCCACTGATGGAGGATGGAAGAAAGTTGCAGAGCAGTGGTATCAGAGGTGGAACTTCCCCCACACCGTTGGAGGCATAGATGGCAAGCACGTGGCCTGCAAAGCACCACCCAAGTCGGGCTCCACTTATTTCAACTCCAAGGGCTTCTTCAGCATCGTCCTCTTTGCCATGGTCGATGCTGACTACAAGTTCATGTACATCAATGCTTCAGGCAGCGGCTCATGTTCAGATGCCCAGGTATACAACGCCAGTGACCTCAAGGAGAGGCTGGAAGGCAACCTCATCATGGGCTTTCCAGATCCAGACCCCCTGCCCAACGACACGCAAGGTGTGCCCTACTTCATCGTGGGGGATGACGCCTTCTCCCTCACAAACTACCTCAGGTACTTCTCACCACCATGCAGCATCGCCTAGAGACCGTGAGGAGGATCATGGAAGCTTGCTGTATCCTGCACAATCTAATGCGCACCCGCTACCCAGTCTTGCAGAACAGGCTCGTGGACCTCCAGCAAAGCAATGGGGACATGGAGCCTGGGGAATGGAGGCAAGGGTGAAACCTGATAGACACTCAGGATGTGCAAGGCCCCAACAGAGCCTCACATGAGGGGAAGAAGCAGCGCAACCTTCTGAGACACTGGTGCAACTCCCCAGCTGGAGCAGTGGAGTGGCAAGATAGGATGATAGATCATTAATGGGTGCTTCCTTCAGCCTGTCTCATCACACGGATGAAATTGGGCCATGTATGTTGGGTGGGCATACAATGAACAGGGCATTTAATAAAGTGTTGTGTTCATGTTGAAATGTGTGGATCAATGATTACATTGTTATTGATAATAAAGGACCAAAGGTATGGCACCTGGGAGGGCTGACCATACAGTCCCACTATGCTTGCACTGGAGGCTTATCTATCCCACTGCTATTCTTACCCATCCCACAGCTATTACCCATCCCAAAGGCATCCCTGCCCATCCCACTGCTATCTTAACCCATCCCACAAGCATGCAAAGGCTTAAACCAATTCTAAAAGTTTCCACCAAGACTTTATTACAAAAAAAAGAAATGAAGCAAGTGTGTGAATCAAAGATAAACTTTACTGAACAACAAGCTGAAAAAAAAAAAATGACCCAAGTCAAGTGTCCAAATAAAGTCCACAGGTAGCCAGCTACCCAGTCTCTGGCACTCTTATTGGTCACTCGGAGGTGTGCCCAGTCTCAGGGGTGAAGGGTCCAGGTGCTGTGGAGGTGGCTGGTGCTGGAGTGCTGGTCTGTATCATCATTGGGGTGCCTGGCCTCAAGAGGACAACAGGTGATGGTGTGTTGAGGAAGCTCTCAGACAGCTGGCTCAGACCCGCGATGCTGAGAGGTCCTTCCTCCATGCCATGGGGTGTCAGCCCCAGTACTGATGAGAGATGTACTGAGGCCAGGCTTGGCTGTGGGGTGGAGGAAGTAGTAGTGTAGTGGGCTGTCTGGTCTGCAGCTGGGTGAGGACTGGCATGGGTGGCATCGCTGTCGTCGGTGGCATCATTGTCGTGGGTGGCATCGGTGGCATCAGTGGAACCGGTGGCCAGGGTGTCGTCCGATGACTCTGTGCCTGGACTGGGAAGGGCTGCTGCCTGTGCTGCTGGACCTCCTGGTAGCCATAGCCCTGGTAGGTGAGGGGCTATGGGAAGCCTTGGAATGGGAGGGACATCACCTGGGGTGGAGGTGGAGGACCAGACCTAGACTGGGTGGGAGCAGGCTCCTCTGGACAGGAGGGTTGTGAAGCAGCTCGGTGATCCAGTCCTTCACCACTTGGTACTGGGGTTCCTCCATGTTCTTGAAGGTCTGGTTCACATAGGTGAGGAAGGGCTTGCGGTTGGAGGTTAAGGAGTCGGTGCTGACCAGCTGAGAGAGGAGATCTATACTGGTGTGGATGGTGTCCCTGATCTCTAGCAGGACAGTGTGGCTCTGCCCCTCCTGCTGTCTGGCTCTCTGCCTTTCTGTGGAGGCGGACCTGGGGGGGGTGGATGCGGCTACGACTGTGGTGGACTTGATGTCTCCTCTCTCCCACCGCACCAGGGAGTCCTCCACATGCTCCACCATGGTTAGAACAGCTGTCCGCGGGTTCTCCGCCGTGGCACGCTCCACAGAAACCTGCCTGGAGACAGGGACTGACTCTCGGCCTGAAGAGGACTGGCTCTCAGCAGGCTGCCGGAGAGAGAGGGTTGTGAGAGGGGCTCCTGGTGCTCCTCGGTGGTGGATCTCACCCTCCAGGAAGCTGCACCTGGCCATGACGTAGGTCTCTCTGTCCGTCAGCTTAACTGTGGCCTGGCCAGATTTCTTCAGGTGCAGCTTCCCATACCAGGTGTGCATGTGTTTCCACCAGCCGAGGAGCACCTCCGAAGTGTAACCCATACTCTCCATCCTCTCTCTCCAAGCAGCTTTCTTCCTTTTGGTGTCCCTGTACAGCCGGTGTTCCTTCTGCCACAGATAGTCATTCTCTCTCAGCCACTCCAGCACCTCATCCTCATGTTCCTCCTCAATGAAGTATTGCCTCCTCTCCTGTTGTCGCATACGCCTCTTCCTCCCTTTGGCAGGACGAGATGGGCCCTCATCAGAGGGGCTCCCAGGTGGTAGGGGCTGCTCCTCCACACCACCAGCAGCAGCAGCACCAGCAGGATCATCATCATCATCATCATCATCATCATCATCATCATCACCAGCAGGATCATAATCATCATCATCATCAGCAGCAGCAGCAGCAGCGGCAGCAGCAGCAGGATCATCATCATCGTCATCATCAGCAGCAGCAGCAGGATCAGCAGGACCAGGATGAGCAGCAGCAGAGTAAGCCCCAGGAGCCCCAGCAGCACCAGCAGCAGCAGCACCAGCAGGACCAGGAGCACGAGCAGGACCAGGAGCACGAGCAGGACGAGCAGTACGAGCAAGACCAGGAGCACGAGCAGTACGAGCAAGTCCAGGAGCACTAGCAGGACCAGAAGGACCAGCAGGACCAGCAGGACCAGCAGGACCAGGATCAGCTTCAGCAGAAGCACCACTGCCAGGAGCAGCTTCAGCAGAAGCTCCAGCACCAGAAGAGCGAGCCTGAGCAGCAGAAGCCCCAGCAGAAGCAGAGTCAGGAACAGGGGGCGGGAGGGTGGCCCTGTCCCTCTTGGCAGGGATGGCAGCAGGATGCTGAGACTTTCGCTTCTTCCCCATGGTTGTGGGGTTGCTGGCTGGCAGGGAGGCTGGCAGGGAGGCTGGCAGGCACCAAGGCTGGCAGGAAGCCTGGCAGGAAGCCAGGCAGGAAGCCTGGCAGAAAGCCTGGCACCAAGGCTGGCAGGAAGCCTAGCAGGAAGCCTGGCAGGAAGGCTGGCAGGAAGGCTTGCAGGCAGACAGGCACCAAGGCTGGCAGGCAGACTGTCTGGCAGGGAGGCTGGCAGGAAGACTGGCAGCAAGGCTTGCAGGCAGGCATGCAGGCAGGGCAGGCAAGGACTCGATGTATCCTGCAGCAGGTCTTTCCTCCGAATGCTGGTCACGTGCGAGCTGCTTCCCTTTATATCCACGTGGCTTATGCAATGCATCCCCCCCGCATGCACAATTAACACCAGGCATCTGTTAGGCTTCCGCTGTGCATCCGCTTCATCCTCTCGGCGTCCGCTCTGTATCCGTTCTTTCCGTTCTGCGTCTGCTTTGCTGAGACTCCCCGGAAGCCTAGCGGATGTGTCATCCACTCCCATCCGCTTCCATCCACTGGGCTTCCATTCCGCATCTGTTTTCCATACACTCTGCGTCCTCCCCGCATCCGTGTTATCCGCTCTGGTTATGCAAATATTTGCCCCTTTTGAGAGCGGATAACAACGGATGGAACATTTTGCTCGTCCATTGTGTCCGTTTTGCATCCGTTGGGCAGTGTGACAGGGCCTTAAGTTGCTTCTTTCCTTGATTAATTTCCATCCATTGCTTCTTGTCCTGCCCTCAGGTGCTTTGAATAATAGCTTGACTCCCTCTTCTTTGGGGCAGCCCCTGATATATAGGAGCACTGCTATCAGGTTACCCCAGTCCTTCTTTTAATCAAACTAGACATACCCAGTTACAGCAATCATTCTTTGTATAGACTAGTACATTGATTCTATAGGGATGTGGTGGCTCAGTGGTTAAGATGCTGAACTTGTTGATCAGAAAGTTTGACAGTTTGGCAGTTCGAATCCCTAGTGCCACATAACTGAGTGAGCTCCCATTACTTGTCCCAGCTTCTGCCAACTAGCAGTTCGAAAGCATGTAAAAATGCAAGTAGAAAACTAAAGACCACTTTGGTGGGAAGGTAACAGTGTTCTGTGTGCCTTCAGAATTTAGTCATGCTGGTCACATGACCACAGAGACGTCTTCGGACAATGCTGGCTCTTCAGCTTTGTAACAGAGATGAGCACTGTCCCCTAGAGCTGGAAACGATTAGCACATATGTGCTAGGGGAACCTTTACCTTTTACATTGATTCTGGTGTGTTGAAACACTCAACGATTTTTTTTGTTAGTATCCAAGCTACATGCAAAAAAAAAAAAAAATGTTCCAGGTCTACTGATGAAGTAGTATCTTGAATGTCATTTATCTGCCTAATTTGTAAAACAGCACAGATTTAACCTAAGACAGTTATCTTGTTCCCTTTTTTCTTTTTTTCCATGTGATCTGCATTTTTCCAGTATTAAAATACGGAAGAAAGTTATTGATAGTTTAATACTGGAAATATTGAAAAACCCTTTTTATTTATATATGTAATAATTCTAGAATTGATTGCAAGGAGCTGGCAGAGAAAATAAGCATCCCTAATTACCAGGAGGGATAATGCAATCTTATCAGGTGTACACAATTCTGCTGAGAGAATTTATTCTTGGTTCCCCAGCGCAAATTTCATTCAGCTTCATGGTCAACATCCATTTTTTATACCCTTCTATCAGATAAAAGGTATCCCTGCAAGTGATAGAAAACAGTAATGCGATACCCTTTGGGGAAATAAAATTAATTCAAGCCCTTCTCGAATATAATTTGTTCCTCTCTTGACTTTAATGCCATTAGCTGACTTGTGACAGAAAAGAAACTGCTCCATCTGCCAACTTTCACTATCTTAATGTCATTGCAAAATTTCAAATACAGTTAGAATGAAGGACTGGCTTTCTGTACACAGTTGAGACCCCCCTGACCAGATTATTTAAACTAGGGATGGAGCTAAATGTGCAAGTAAGACAAAAATCAATACTGGTGTAAGAGGAACTGTTATGATTGTGCGTAAGGCTCTGAGACTCTAAATTCAAATTAGTTGGATTAGGAAATTGCTACCCAGCTCTTTGCAGAGGAAGCCATTTTTCAGAACATCTCAATAATAAATTGGAGCTGGATAAACTATAGCATTACTGTCTCCATAAAGGACCAAAATATTTTATATGGCTTCTATTTAAATTAGCATCCTCTCCATTCCTCTTTTCTTTACTCTGGCAATTACAGCTTAAAACAATACCCTATTAGATATGTCTAACTAAGAATTATGTCTTGCAATCTTTGACTGGTTACGTGCAGGTAGGTGTTCACCATTGGTCCACTTGTGTGTGTGTGTGTTACACTGCCTGTTCATAGTTTATGCGTGTAGAAGACTGCTTGGATGATGATCAAAATAAAGAATGTAAATACAAATGCACAGAACTGAGAATGGAGAAATAAGTATGTCACACTCAGCTTTTCACTGCAGACTAAAATAAATCCCAGGAGAATCATATAAAAGGATGGTGACTTTCCATGAAACTTCTGAGACAATCTGCTAAAGAAAAGGGGGAAAAATATTGTATTGCTTTTGGATTTTTCTTTTATAGGGAAAGCCTATAATGTATCCATATATCACATTCATAGCTTGGTATAAATTTAGAATTTCATCTTATTAAAACTTCTCTAAAAAAACCAAAGCTTTACTCTAGGTGTTTTTTTAAGCAATTCTTAATTTAAGCATTTTGTTAGATGCTGAGTTTGCTAGAGCACATTTAAATTATGGTAGCATAAATACTTTTTTTCTTTCTTCCTACTGTAATGTAGCAAACACATAAGTCTAGATTAAGTTCTTATTTCATGTGGGAGAGATTCCAAGAAAGCAAAATGAGTCTTATCCTGACCAGAATTTGTTAGATGTATTACAGGCTCTGCCAAAGTTTCTTGAAAAGAAGGAACAAAGCAGATTTATGCAAAACTTTTGAAATTTCTCAGGAGGGATCTTAAGTTGGCCAAATTCTAACCCATTCAGACCAGACTATTTTTCAAATATGGGCATCTTTCTTCAAGCAAATTATCCCTCAAAACCTGATGAAATGAAATAGGGCTGACCACCACATTTATAATATCCAGAGATTTGTAAATTGAATATCAAGAGTAACAAGAAAGAAACTGGGTTTTCTCCAAGCATCATCACTAACCATAGGATCCAGATTTGATTTCACTGGGTGAAAGAGTTAGATTATCATCTATCAAGGGGTAATTGTCAATTTATAATGTTATTATCCTATAAGGAGTAATGGAGTAATAGAGTTGGAAGGGACCTTGGAGGACTTCTAGTCCAACCCTCTGCACAAGCAAAAGCTCTTATGCCATTCCAGAAAAGTGGCTGTCAATCTGAACTTCTGAATGCAAGCCATTCCACTGATTAATTATTCTCACAGTTAGGAAATTTCTCCTTAGTTCTAGATTGCTTCTGTACTTGATTAGTTTCATTGTTTCTTGTCCTGACTTTTGCTACTTTGGAGCAGGGATCTCCAACCTTTTGGACCTCAGAGACCATTAAACTCATAATTTTAAATCCCGTGGACCACTAGTATTGATTTTGACTGATGGTGGAAAAAGGAAAAAGGTCTGCAGGAAAATTCCCCATGCCGTTTTCGTACTGATCAATCATTCTTTACCATCCCTAGCTCTGTTCTCAAGGGGGGGGGGGGAGAGAGAGAGGGAGACAAAGAGAGAGAGAGGGAGAGAGAGAGAGAGAGGGAGAGAGAGAGAAACTTCTGGCTTCATGAAAGGAAAGCAGCAGAAGCAGCAGAAGTCTTTTTTTTTTCTCTTTCCCCCAAACTCTGCCAGAAATGAGTCTTCATGCAGCCTCTTGGAGCAGGATGTCTTGCAGGGTCCCAAAGACTAATTTCTGGCAGAGTTTGTGTGAGAGAAAGAAAGACTTTTGCTGCTTTCCTTGTGAGCAGACAAAAGCAGAAGAAGAAAGAAGCAGTCCGGTAGCCAGGCCAGGCACATGGGATGAGTGGGGCAAGTACCCCACCCTTTCCCCTCTCCCCTCACCACCTCGTGTTGTTCACAATGCAAGCGATGCAAGCCTTGTGTTCCTGTAGGCCATGTGGGTGGTGCAGCCTTGTGTTCCTGCACAGTCTGGATTAATTGCTTTGGGAGTGACATTTCTCTGTGGACCATCAAAATTTTCTCACTATTGGTTGTTGACCACTGCTTTGGAGGACTGGTTGACCCCCTCTTCTTTTTGGCAGCCCCTCAAATATTGGAACACTGCTACCATGTCATCCCTAGTACTTCTTTTCACTAGACTAAACAAATCTTGCAACCATTTCTTCAATTGTTGTTCATATGTCTCGATCTCCTATCCCATAATCATATTTGTTGCTCTTTTCTGAATCTTTACAGAGTCTGTACATCTTTTTTTATAATAGAATTAAAGTTTTAAAAATTGGAGGGCTGGATTTTCCATTTCACTAGTTTATTTTTTCTAAATTTGTTCAATGAGCCTGAATACAAGTTTTGGAGAAACTGTTACATTTCTCCAGTTAATATGGATCTAAATTACATGGAGTATTATTTTGACTTGAAGTAGATCAGTACAATATCCCATTAATTCACATCAATAGCCAAACTGCTTGTACCAGGAAAATGTGGGTTTCTGCTCATTATGTTGTTGTGTCATCTGAGAAATGTTAATAAAGAGCATACGAAGGCCACTGAAACCTATTTCATTGTTTGACCCCTTATATCTTTTGAGCTACTAAGATATTTATTCATTTTTCCACTGTATTGCTGAAGGAATAATGCATATACGTGATACTCAAACTGAGAAAAAAAGTATGAAGAATGTTTCCTTCAAATAGTTTCCCATTGAAATAAAGAATATGATAGCCAAGAGGTCAAGACGAGACCTATTCTATGTCTTTAGTTTCATTTTTTAAAAATAAATAGCACAGAAATATTGAGATTGGTTTTCTGTAGCTAAGTGTTTCCATTTTAATAAAAAATGGTATGTATAAAAAGATACAGCCAAATCTTTACTAGTCTAACAATGCTCCCTCATAATTTATTTATGTAACGTAACATTGAAGCAGATGATTTTGTTATTCTTTTGAAATAGAGATAGCCATATTCTTATTGACTATGTTAGGAGTTAATAAGGTTATGGAGATTAATAAGATATGTAAACCAGTTCATAAGCAAACAACATGAGTACTGTGGGTTTCCCCTTAAATTAATTATATTAATTACTTATCTTTTCTTGAGCATACCCCAATGCACTAGGATTGGGCAAGTTAGAACAAGGAGGGGGGGGGATATTAAAAGAATCTATATATAACAAAAAAAACCCAAATATCAGACCTCTACAGGGAGGAAATAAATAGCCAGATGAAAACCTATGAGAAGCTGGAAGTTAAAAGGGCAGGAATATTATGTGACATGAAATTCCTATGCAGCTGCAGAGACAACAATTCAACACCAACCTGCTTCAAATTAACATTTCTTCACAGCACAGCAGCTACTAAACGTATCCTGAAAAGAACTGAAATGGCTCTACTCAGGAACGAGGTCCACAGTAAGAGATTCCAATTGGATCAGTTAAACAAAGATTTGCTAGACCTTGGAATTCCACACCTGCAATTGAGCAGCAAAATCCACCCTCTACTTTGGGATAAGATAAAACAACTTACAACTTGGAGAGCTGAAACTGAAACCACTTACAAAAATGAAAAATTCTTGAAGAAACTAATGAAATTAGAACATGACAAGAAAGCCCCCAACAACTCACAACACCTGAAAAAATTAATATTTAAGGTTTCCAACAGAGAACTCACCAGAACAGAAACAGATGTCCTAACCAAAGGATTCAATTATACCATAGCACCCAAAAAAATCCCCACAGAATCCATCATATGTGCAGTAGAATCCAGCCTAACCAAATTAAATACAGATGAAGCTGACAGAATAAGATGCCAGGTTACCAACATCCTATGCACAAGCAAACCACCCAAAAGCAACTTGCAGAAAGATGAATTCAAAGCGCTACAAACCCTGAAAAATGATAACAGCATAATCATACTCCCAGCAGATAAAGGGAATGCCACAGTAGTAATGGATAGAAAAGACTATGAAACAAAATTGACAGACCTACTCCAAGACTCCACATCCACACCTATAAACACAGACCCAACCACATATCTGGAAAAATCAACCAAGAAGAAAATTATAACCAGCCACATAAGCAAAGAAATTCAACAGACGATCATCCCAAGAGAAAAATCTTCTAGATGCCCCAAATTATACGGCCTCCCAAAAATACACAAAGAAGGCATACCTCTCAGACCCATAGTCAGCTCCATAGGAGCACCATTACAAAACCTAGCTAAATACTTAGCAAAACAACTACAGCCCCATGCTGAAAC
>BLBF01000073.1:8963227-8979476 GCA_015471245.1 Laticauda colubrina | reverse complement strand
AGAATAACAAAATGTTCATTAAAATAACCATAATTGAAACAAAGAGAATATTGTCACATTTTCACTTGAGTTTCATGACTTTATGTAGTTTACTTGGGCACCATCTCTTTTTACTAGGATTCAACTCTTGTTAGAGATCTTCATTTTTGGAGATGCCATCAGCTGAAATCTATCAGAACAAATCCTTCTGTCTCTGGGACCTGCTTTGAGTGGGACTTGTGTGGTGTCATCTTTCATAAATACCCTTTTAAACTTTTGTAGAAACCCTTTGCATAAAATATATGATACATGTAGAATTACGAAAAAAATGTTTATGGATTTAATGACAATAATGAGTAGTCTAGATAGATGCCAGCACTTGGTAGAACAGCAATGAAGACCTTGAAAAAGACATGCAAATGTCATGATATGTTTTTATATGTAGTTATAAAAATCAGAATCAGGTAGCGTTGTGGAATTTAATTTCTAATCTTTGATTTGTGTTACTTTCCAGATTAGTTGGTAGGCATGTAGGAAGAAAGTTTTCTCAACCTGTTTTCTCCCAATGCTTTGTGTACTCCTAAAACTACTATGTTGTGTTGTCACTGTCGGACACCAGGTTGAAAAAAAAGGCAGACAAAACTATGTAAAAGTTTTAAACCAACATTTCTGCATAGTTGGTGGGAACAAAGTTAAAATGTTTCAATGGTGTGTGGTTTGTACTCATTGACATAGTTAAAGAGTATTAAACATATCTGCTATATCAATTACTATCTAAACAGCAAATTGCATCTTCTACTGATAATATAACACCCTTGGTAAAGTATATTGATTGACCTGACCTCTTAAGGAAAGCAAACACAATTTGCAATGGCATTTGATTCATATTCCAGCTACTCAGAAATTTGTCATCCAAAATATCTCGCTAGCAAAACAGAGATTCATTTTCTGATGAATGTGTTTTGGAGGGCATGGGACTGCTGATCCAGGTTTTCTTGGTGAACACTCTTGCATAGGTGAGGGTTTTCTAAGACAGCTCTGACCTCAGTGGAAAGACACCCTTGAGAAATCTACAGGCTACCAGCTGTAGTCATGAAGTCATGAGGAAATCACCTTGAGTTCTAATTAAGACCATAAATTAGACCCACCTTGGATCTTCGGAAACACGTTTGAATGCGGTTATCATGCTATTGTAGGCTGTTTTTAGCTTTTAAATCTCTATTTTGGGGTCTAGAGAAATTTAGGCTGGTTGATGTAAACACAAAAGCAAAAAAGAATATGAAATAATCTATTGATGAACGGCCTATGTGGGAGACACCACACCCTGTATAAAAATTGAAGAAAGAAGAAGGGAAGCAAAACTTCTCAAGACAAAGAAGACTACTGTGCAAGTCTACATCAATTGTTCAACTGCAAGCCAAGCTCCATGGTTAGTATGTTAAGAAATAATTTATGGGTTTAAATCACAAGGCCATAAAAACTGTTTATATCTTTTTAATGGCTGTAAGTTCCTGATTGTTAAACTGATATTTTATTCTTGTTTATTTATTCTTCTTAAGGATTCTAATCTAGATGAATCACATGTCTGGGTCAAACCTGGGTCAAACCTAGTCAAACCTGTGAGTGGAATTATGCTGTGATATCCTGCTGAATCCAACATAGGAAGGCTGATCATTTTGGAGTCTAGTAAAAGTGAATCATGACCAAAATGAGCATGTCATTGAAAAGCTCAACTGGACTTAAAATAACATCACTCAAAAAAAATGTATTGGTTACATAAATCATAATATTTGGTTCAAACCATAATATTTGGTTATAATTCAGAGTTATGATCTGAATTCCCTTTGATATAAGCCACTTTAAATATCTGGAGACTGCATTGAACAATATGACCTGCTCTAATCAGGGCTTGGAATAATTTGGACTTCAAATGTGCCAAAATGATGCACTCAATAAAGTTTTGCCTAAAGAGATTGGGTCATCTTGATCATGCTTGTTTTGGTTGGGTTCACCAGTCAGAACCCTGACATTAAACCAGGGGTGGGATTCTACCGGTTCAGCCAAACCTGTACCTCCAAAGATCATCTGGGAGCAAACCAGTTCACTCTGATGATCAGCTGCTAGGCCCATATGCCTATCCTGGATTGATACTGACCTTTATTTCTTGCTTTTCACACTCAGCTGCATGACACGGAATAGCGGATTACCATGCTTCAGCTGTTGAAGAGATAGGGATAGTGGAGGAGTGCATGAGAAGGTCAGTAGGAAAGCCTCTGCATGTGCACAAAGTGTGCATGTATGGACATAGCACGCCCACTAAGACATGCACACCAAACTGGTGGTAAACCAATTTGAATCCCACCACCACATAAAACTAGATCTACCTATATTCTAATGAGGGAATCCTGGGTTTCCTACAACCCACCCGATGCCTCTGGGACTGTTGTGAAGATCCAGGAGAAGATGTCATGCATGGAATGAAAAGTAGAACTGGTGGCAGTGACAGTGCAAAGGAAACCCAGACTGTAAGCCAAGTAGGCTTCAAAACCCAAATGGTGGTGGCCTGTCCAAAGGAGCAGCCAGAGAAGGTTGAACAGGTGATGCCTTTGGATGGGCCACCACCATTGGGTTCCGAAGTTTACTTGACTTGCTTAGTGTCATAGTTGTGCTGTAGGACCTGCAGTTTCTCTGGGACATAAAATTTGTCCCCCTTCCAAGATAACTTTAAATCAGCCTATTGAGTAGAAATCTCAAGGCAGGCAATATTGTGACCCTATATATGGTCACTTTCTTACAAGACCTCATTAGATTACACAAGAGTAAGATGTAGATGTAATGAATCACATTACAAGTGTCCTACTGGACATGCAAACAGCTTTTTAATGATGATTGAGTTTAGCTTAAAGCCCATGTCACACTGAACCAACAGATGCAAAGAGGATGTAAAACGGACAAAAAACCTTGCCATCCATTCAAAAACGCGATGTACTCACTGCCTCCGTTTGGCTTCCTCTCTATCCGTCCAGCATCCGTTTATGGACGTTTCATCTGCTCCAAAAGTTTTGGGCTGCCTAAAACATTTGCACGGAAAATGTATCCAGTTCGTCCATTGAACATCCGCTACGCATCAGTTACGCATCCGCTATATCCGCTAGGGATCCGCTACGCATCTGCACAACTCCATCCACCCGGACGCAGGGAGGAAGCAGAACGGATGCAGAACGGATGCAGAACGGATGCCTAGCGGATGCAGCATGGAAACAAAGTGTTTAAAATGGAAAAAACATTCTCAGAGGGGACCTATCTCGGATATTAAGGATGTCTCGAGGATGCCTACAGGATGCCTAGCGGAAAACCTATACTGCCTATAAAAAGGGGGAGCAACTCACCTGCATCTCACTTTCAGAACAGCAGCCCAGTGGTGCAGACCTCTGCAGCCTTCATCTGGCTCTTCCTCTTCCACAGCATCCAGTCATGTCCACCGTGGATTGTAACAAAGTCCTTTTGGCAGCCACCATCCTTCTGCAACAGTGCGAAGCCATCTGCAGGCTCTGTGAACTCTACTACGAGAAGAAAAAGAGGCAGCCAAAAAGAGTCTGGGTCCGAAGATGGTTCACCAGAAGAGCAGAGGACAGACTGTACAACAAGCTGATAGTGGAGCTCAGGAACGAAGACACTCGGGCGTTCCAGAACTTCATGAGGATGCCTCCAGCCATGTTTGATGAAGTTGTGCAGCAGCTGACACCCAGGTTGACCAAGGCAAACACCAACTTCCGGCCCAGCCTGGAACCTGGGCTCAAGGTGGCACTCACTCTGTGCCACCTGGCCTCAGGGACCACCTACAGGAGCATGCAGTATGGCTGGAGGGTGCCATACAACACCATCAGCATTGTGGTCAGAGAAGTGGTGTAGGCCATCATTGAAGAATACAAGGAGGAGCTCCTCCAGTGCCCCTCCACTGAAGAAGGATGGAAGAAAGTTGCAGAGCAGTGGTATCAGAAGTGGAACTTCCCCCACACCGTTGGAGCCATCGATGGCAAGCACGTGGCCTGCAAATCTCCAGCCAACTCGGCGTCCACTTATTTCAACTCCAAGGGCTTCTTCAGCATCATCCTCTTCTCCATGGTCGATGCTGACTACAAGTTCATGTACATCAATGCTTCAGGCAACGGCTCATCTTCAGATGCCCAGGTATACAACGCCAGTCACCTCAAGGAGGAGCTGGAATGCAACCTCATCATGGGCTTCCCAGATCCAGACCCCCTGCCCAACGACACACAAGATGTGCCCTACTTCATTGTGGAGGATGACGCCTTCTCCTTCACAACCTACCTCATGAAGCCCTACACCTCCAGACTCCTCACCCGTGAAGAGAGGATCTTCAACTACAGGCTGTCCAGGGCAAGGTGGGTGGTGGAGAACGCCTTTGGCATCCTGGCCAACAGATTCCAGGTACTTCTCACCACCATGCAGCATTGCCCAGAGACCGTGAGGAGGATCATGGAAGCTTGCTGCATCCTGCACAATCTCATGCGCACCTGCTACCCAGTCTTGCAGAACAGGCTCGTGGACCTCCAGCAAGGCAATGGGGACATGGAGCCTGGGGAATGGAGGCAAGGGCAAAACCTGATCGACAATCAGGATGTGCAAGGCCCCAACAGAGCCTCACGTGAAGCGAAGAAGCAGCGCAACCTCTTGAAACACTGGTACAACTCCCCAGGTGGAGCAGTGGAGTGGCAAGACAGGATGGTAGATGCTTAATGGATGCTTCCTTCAGCCTGTCTCATCACACGGATGAGATTGGGCCATGTATGTTGGGTTGGCCTACAATGAACAGGGCATTTAATAAAGAGTTGTGTTTATGTTGACATGTGTGGATAATTATTACATTATTATTGATAATAAAGGGCCGTAGGTGTGGCACCTGCGAGGGTGGACCTTACAGTCCCACTATGCTTGCACTGGAGGTTTATCTATCCCACAGCTATTACCCATACCACAGGTATCCCTGACCATCCCACAGCTATCTCAACCCATCCTACAGCTATCTTAACCCATCCCACAAGCATGCAAAGGCTTAAACCATTTCTAAAAGTTTCCAGCAAGACTTTATTAAAAAATAGAAATGAAGCAAGTGTGTGAATCAAAAATAGACTTTATTAACAACAAGCTATAAAACAAAAATGAATCTCTGGCACTCCCCTTGGTCGCTCAGTCTCAGGGGTGAAGGGTGCAGGTGCTGGAGTGTTTGTCATCAGCTCCTGCAGAAGCAGAAGCAGCAGAAGTGCCAGCCCCAAAAGAGCGAGCCCGTGCTGCAGAAGTCCCAGCAGAACCAGAGTGAGGGCCAGGGGGCGGGATGGTAGCCCTGTCCCTCTTGCCAGGGCTGGCAGCAGATGGCTGAGGCTTGCTGTGCTTCCGCATGGTTGTGGGGTTCCTGGCTGGCAGGGAGGCTGGAAGGAACCAAGGCTGGCAGGAAGGCTGGCAGGGAGGCAGGCACCAAGGCTGGCAGCAAGGCTTGCAGGCAGGCAGGCACCAAGGCTGGCAGGGAGGCAGGCACCAAGGCTTGCAGGCAGGCTTGCAGGCAAGCAGGCACCAAGGCTGGCAGGAAGGCTGGCACCAAGGCTGGCAGGAAGGCTGGCAGGGAGGCAGGCACCAAGGCTGGCAGCAAGGCTGGCAGGCAGGCAGGCACCAAGGCTGGAAGGCAGACATGAATCAAGGCTGGCAGGAAGGCAAGCAGCAAGGCTTGCAGGCAGGCTGGCAGCAAGGCTGGCAGGGAGGTTGGCAGCAAGGCTGGTAGCAAGGCTGGCAGGCAGACATGCAGGCAGGGCAGCCAAGGCAGTCGATGTGTCCGGCAGCAGGTCTTTCCTCTGAATGGCGACCTGCTTCCGAGCTGCTTCCGTTATATCCGTGGGGCTGACGCAATGCATCCTCCCCGCATGCGCAATTAACGCCAGGCATCCATTAGGCTTCCGCTGTGCATCCGCTTCATCCATTCGGCGTCCGCTCTGCATCCGCTCTTTCCGTTCTGCGTCCGCTTCGCTGAGGCCCCCCGGAAGCCCTGCGGATGTACCACCCACTCCCATCCGCTTCCATCCACTGGGCTTCTGTTCCGCATCCGCTTTCCATCCACCCTGCGTCCTCCCCACATCTGTGTTATCCACTCCGGTTATGCAAATTTTTGCCCCTTTTGAGAGTGGATAACAATGGATGGTACATTTTGCTCATCCGCTGTGTCCTTTTTGCATCCATTGGCCAGTGTGACATGGGCTTAATATCTAGTGATTTTATGGATACATTCATACAATTTTCTTGGCATCATTCCTGAAGTGTATTTTTTATCTGTCATCACCATGCTGACAAAATTGTTTGCCCGTAGTGGCTGTAAGGATACAACTTGATGCACCTGGAATAGCTCTTCTGCTCATTAAATGGACAAAAGCTAGCTTAAGCAATTATTGCAAAGCCTATAGAAACAATACAGATACATTTACTAAGTTGATTTTGTTGATTTGGAATGTACATGATCTGTCTTTTTTTTAATAATAAACTTTCCAAGTAAAAGTTTTTTTTCTTTTAAAAAAAAGATTTTCCTTAATTTATAAATTGTTAGGGAACATTATTTTATATAAAGCTTCCTCAGAAATAAATGTACAGATAGAAATTTTACCAGTTCTCACCAGGTCAGAAGATTAACACAATAGCAACATTAACTTACCAGCAATTGCTTCAATTGTCCAGATCTCTAATTTCACATATCATCCTAAAAACCCTTTATTTCCAGTTTATAAATGCCGATTTTCAGTTTAGTTGATAAAAAATACTTATTCTATATCTTGTTAAATTCTTGGCAAAATGCTTTCCTGGACAATTTTTCTTGGTTCCGAGTCAGCATCAAGCTTTGTAGTGTGCCCATGAAGAAACTCCCTTATTGTGTTATGCACAAATAGATTTGTTGCAAAAGAAACTAGGTGAGGATACTGTAACTATTGGTCACCAACCGGTGGGCTGGGGACCACTGGTGGTCCATGAGAAAATTTTGGTGGTCCACAGAGAAATGTTACCCCCCTAAAGCAATTAATCTAGGCTGCACGGGAACACAAGGCTGCACCACTCACATGGCCTACCACCCACTGGTCCCCACCCTTTGACCAAGCACAAACCTTACCTTGAGTAGAGCTGGAACTGGAAGGTAAGACTAATGGTGGGGGAGGGAAATCCACCCCGGGGTGGCTTGCTAACATTGGTGAGAAAGTCAGTCCCATATTTCAGAGCTGCAGTAGTCACAAGACTGACTTTCTGGTCATCTTGGAGCAGCTCCTCCAGTCCAGGGCAGGCCAGTGCACCCGGGTGGAAGAGCAGGTGCTCCAGGATGACCAGAAGGCTAGTCCTGTGACTACTGCAGCTCTTGAATATGAGACCGACTTTCCCACCAACATCACCAAGCCACCATCAGTCAAAATTTGTTTTAGTAGTCTGAGGGATTTAAAATTATGAGTTTGATGGTCCCTGAGGTCCAAAAGGTTGGTGACCCCTGGTGTAAACACAAGCAGGCCCTGTAATTAAAGCAGGACAATACTACAAAAAAAAAAAAAAAAAAACAACCCACCAAGCAATAGTTCAAAGTCCTTCATCACAACTGAGAGCTGGAAGGTGCCTTAGAAGCTTTGAGATGCATGCTCTTCTATCTTCCAAGAGAACACAAGGAACATTTGGGGATCTTCTCTGAACCTTTTCTGTACCTAGTGCAGTCTTTTTGACTGCCTAATTCCAGGACTGGTCTTGTTGCAAATGAATTGTCTATTCAGGGACCCATCTGGAGTCATTATACTAATAATGGAGCTAATTACCAGACACTAATCAACTGATGCTTTAAAACAATGCCATAATAACAGTCCCACAGTTCATAACTGGATGAAAACACATAATTGTTGTACTTCTTTCACAGTATACAGCACAACATGTTGAGCATAACATTTCATAGAACAATGACAAGAACATAGTTTTTAAGATACCACTGTATTCTCTTCCTTGTAATTTGATTTGGCTCTGCCATTGTTTTGGAAGTCACTTCAATCCTCTGTAGTGAATCGCCAGTCAATTAGACATTAAATTCTGGGACAGCTTTCTATTTGTCATCAATTGTTCTGTTTCTCACTGTTATTGATGATACCCATCATGCCATATCTGCATCTATCCCAAATGCTATAGAGACAAACTATTCATCTCCATGACTGGCATTTAAACAATGTGATGGAGAAAGTCACCCCCAATAAATTACATTTTGTGAACTTGTAAGGACAATTCTTTGATAAGAGGTGGGTTTTTTTTTTATAGATTCTTAAGGCTTTTCTTATTGTTTTCTATTACTGGCATGTGATCCAAGATATTTTAGAAGTTAGGAATTAATGAAAAACACAATTTCTTGTGGAATTGTTTTATCACTTAAAAGTAAAGGTTCCCCTCACACATATGTGTTGATTGTTTCCAGCTCTAGGGGACAATGCTCATTTCTGTTACAAAGCAGAAGAGCCAGTGCTGTCTAAAGATGTCTCCATGGTCATGTGGCCAGCATGACTAAATGCCAAAGGCACACGGAACCTTCCCACCAAATGGTCCCTATTTTTCTACTTGCATTTGTACATGCTTTCGAACTGCTAGGTTGGCAGAAACTGGGACAAGTAATGGGAGGTCACTCTGTTACCCGGCGCTAGGGATTCGAACCACCAAACTGCCAACCTTTCTGATTGACAAGCTCATCATCTTAGCCACTGAGCTACCGCATCCCTGTTTTATCACATACTGGGATAAAATCGTTAGTAGACAGATCTTCTAAGAAATCTGGGGGAAAATGTTGTTACTGCCTTTCTTCCACATCTGTACAACTTATTAGGAATACCTGAACACATAGATATCAGGGCATATGAAGGCTGAAGGTATTAAAGATCAAAATGTCTACACTGATTGCCAAATATATTTGGTCACAAGATGAAGTGAATATCCCCTTTTGTTCACAAATCAGACTACATCTGTATTAGCTGTTCAGGGTCATAAAGAGGCTATATTGCTCTTTTCTTCCAGAAATGGGAGGCTCAGAATCTTTATTTACTTATTGTTACATTTATTTGCATTCTACTTTGCCAGGGAGCTATTCTTAGGTGGCTTACAAGAATAAAAAGAAAGAAAATGAAAGGTTTGCAAATGGAACACGGAAGTAAAATAATAAAACCATGAAATAAACAATGAAAAAGAGTGAAATGAAAATTCATCATTATGATAACCAAAATGATATGTGGGTGGACAGCAGAAAGCAGGAGGGAGGAGGGAAGTGAAGTCTGACATCAATCTGACATCATTCAGTCAATGAAAACTCTAATTTCAAGCAAAGGAACAGACTTAACCATAATTTCAACTGGGAAACTCTGATCATCTTAGACCAAGCTAAGCCCAAAAATGCTAGAGAATTTCTAGATAATTATTTACTTACTTACTTACTTACTTACTTACTTACTTACTTACTTACTTAGAAGATTTATATTGCTGCCTATTTGCACATGACAACTCAAGGCAGCTTACCAGAATATAATAATATATAAAAAACAATATAGATAATAAAAGAAAGAAACATATATAATAAAATAACCCACCAGTCCCAACAACAGCAAGCCATTTAATGGGCTCCATCCCAGGTCTTCAGGGCCTTCCAGAAGAGTGCTGGAGTGGGGGCCATTCTAATCTCTGGGGGAATGTTGTTCCAGAGAAAGGGAGCCACCAGGGAGAAGGCCCTTTTTCTGGGTCCCACCAGGTGTATCTCCCTAGGGGATGGGACCCATAACATACCTTGCCTCCCCACTCTGGTGATATTGATATCTGAAATTAGCCTTTGATAGACACATAGAAATAAAAATCTGCATACTGTGAAAAAGAGACAATCAGAGACAATATCAAAACGGTAACAAAAAAACCGAAACACCTCACTATCAGCAATTAGCACCAAGATGAACATAGATGAACTCCAAGATTAACATCAGATCAACACTCAAGAAGTAAACAACAGCCCAATCAAGGAACTGACAAACAAGCTAAAAATAAAAAAAAAGAGCTTCCATGACCAATTTCACCAACAATGATAGGGCAAGGCACTAGAACAAACTTAGCAAGTTTAAGACTTGTGAACTTCAATTCCCAGAATTCCTGAGCTAACATGATTGGAGGAGGAATTTTAGGAGTTAAGTCTACAAGTCTTAAAGCTGTCAAGTTTGAAATCCGCTGCACTTGAATATAAATTGAGAGCAAACTCTACTCCTTAGTAGTGCTGATGATGTTACCTAGTTTGGGTAATGCAATGCCCACAAGAAAACAACCAAGTTCAGAGAGCACAAAGGACCAGTCATACCATCAAACTAGCACCCACCTCCTCCTATTTGATCTCTCTTTTAGATATTGTAAATAGCAAACCTAGTTGGAGATTTTATTTACAAGAGCAACTAACAGAGTTTAAATCCCAGTGATTTCAATGGGTGTCTCTGCTGATTACATCAGCAAGACTTCTTCAGACTTTCTGGCAGGGGTGGGATTCAATTTTTTTACCAGTTCTGTGGGTGTGGCTTATGTGGTAGGTATGGCTTGGTGGTCATGTGACTGGGTGGACATGGCTCGGTGGTCATGTTATTGGCTGGGTGTGGCCAACTCAATATCATTCACATCGAGGCACGCATCTCCTCACCTGGTCTCTCATGACTGTGGGGATACTGCAACAGTTGTAAGCGTGAAAAAATGGTCATAAGTCATTTTTTTCAGTGCCATTGTAACTTTAAATGGTCACTCTACACAAGCAAAGTACCAGCAAAGGAGGGAAAAAAAACTCCAGAGATGTTCCTCAAACAGGAAGTCTAGTCCTGCCAAGAATGTAATAATACCAGAATGTTTCCTTCCTACCTTCCTTACAGGATTAGGCCAGTAATTTCTTCTAACAACCGGTTCTCCAAACTGCTTAAAGTGTTAACAACCAGTTCTAGCGAATAGGTGTGAACTGGTAGAATCCCACCCCTGCTTTCTGGATATTTCTTCTGGCTTGATATTTCAATTTCCACATCTTGGCTGGTTACACCAGTCTCAGACTTTCACTCTAAGGCTCGAGATAAGCACTGCATGCAATTGTTGCAATGATGATTTTCACTTTGAGAAAAGCTGTAAAGATACAGCTAATTTTAAATTTTAAATTCATCTTTAATTATATGACCCAATATATTATGATTTTTATTAATTCATTAATAACAGGTAGCCATGAAGATCAATAGATACAAAGAGAAGGAGATATTTTTTTTTTTTAAAAATAGATATATTCATTTCCACATCTTTCTGCAATAATTGAACTTTCTTGGGTTACTAATTAAAGAGGAAAGATGTTAGCCTTGTCTGGAAAGTATTTATTATGACATAAAACTGTAAAGCCCGGTGACAAATGGATCAAGTTTATTCAAAGCTATAACAAATCTGCTTGTAAAGTTGTCAGAAAAATGTTTATTAGTGAAGTGCTAAGCCTTCAGTCTATAAAGCTTCTCCTAGGAAGAAGTTGTACTATAACAATACAGCCAATCATGTCTGACTTGCATGCTATGGAAATATACATCTATCCTCAGGAGAGATGCATGATAAACACATATCAACAAGCATTCCAATTCTATCAAGAGAAAAAGTCCTTATCAGACTGGATGAACTGTGATACAAGGCAGGGATTATGCTGGATGCTAAATAAATAAAACTGTACCAGAAGGCATTTTATTATGGCTATGTTTTGTTTCTTATACCTTGCTATGAGCCACAGTGGTGAGTGGCTAGAGTGCAGTATTTCAGGCTACTTCTTGTTAAGGACCATAGGCTGACTCTGTAAATCTCTTACAGAGGGCTATAAAGCACTGTGAAGCGATATACAAGTCTAAGTGCTATTGCTATGGTAACTTCATTTCTCAAATCACAGGGCTTGTCTGATTTGTGTCTTAATTGGTACCCAGATGTATATCTGAGTTCTTATCACCATAGATAAATGATGATTATTTAGTCATTACTGCAGATATTTCCTTGTTTGTTTGTTTTTTACAACTTTGGCCACAGGGAAGGAAATCCCATCTGTATTGTTTTGAAGAAACACTATTTTATATGTGCTAGGTATTCCAGCTTAACCTAAAGATGGAGAAATTTGAAAAAGTATTGTATTTGGAGTGAGTAACAAACCCTCCTCTAATTCTGGGAAGAGATAACAGTTTATATGACCTTTGAGGAACTTTTCAACATGCACTAATGAAATGGGGCAAAAGTGCAGGAATTAGTCTACACTATAGCCATATATTATATATTATTAGAGATTTCTTCACAATGAAAGAGGTGACTGAAAGCACCTCTTTATGATGGCCATAACATGCCAACCTAATTCTTTCAAAGTCCTAATTTTGCAGTAGGTGTTTTTGGCAAACAGGTACACCTTGAATGGAAATGATATTGGATAAAATGAGTCTGCCAATCAAATAATACACACACATACAGAGAGAGAGAAAGAGAGAGAGAGAGAGCAACAGTACTTAGACTTATATACAACTTCACAGTGCTTTGCAGCCCTCTCTAAGCAGTGTACAGTGTCAGCATATCACCCTCAACAATCTGGGTCCTCATTTTACCAACCTCCGAAGGATGGAAGGCTGAGTCAACCTTGAGCCTGGTGAAATTCAATCTGCTAAATTGCAGGCAGCCGGCAGACAAGAAGAATATACTAGTACTTCAACAAGGGAGTTGTTAATATAAGCAAGCAAGAATGACAAGAAGGTCTTGTAAGATTAAAGCAAGGCTTTTTGGATAATTGTACTTCAAAGATAAATGATTTTTTAATCAAAGAGAGGATAAAAGGTAGGAGGTGAGCCCTTATAATTTGTATGTCTTCATTTTCTCTTTCCCTTTGGATGTCATGCTATGAACTTCTAAAAAAAATCACAGCAAGGTCTAAGACTCACATAGGTTGCTCAGTTTTGAAGGATGCTTAAACATAGAGCTGTTTTAAACCCACTGTCATCTTTTCTGTGTTAGTTCCTTTAAATTATGATATGTATTGACTTATTCCTCTCTCTCTCTCTCTCTATCATATATACATATATATATATATATATATATATATATATATATATATATATATATATATATATATATAAAATAACATGATTAAAATTTGAATATCTTTAAGGCATCTAAGAGAAGAAGAGGCCTCTTTAATAGGTAGCTCCTGCTGCCTCATAATTAATATTTTCCTCCTGCCTTTTGACACAAGGAAGAGGTCAGGAAGTAGAAAGGAAATTCACACAGTGATTATAACACCAAGATTCACTTTCAAGTAATAAATACAAGAGCATTAATAAGGCAAATAATGAGAATAAATCACTATCCTTGAGTCAGCCACAGGGACCTAAATCTTCCCCACATGTTTATTCTAATTCTTGATCAGAAATTGATTAAAAGTGAAAAGCGTTTAGACTTATATACTGCTCCATAGTGCTTTACAGCCCTCTCTAAGTGGTTTACAGAACCAGGATACTGCCTCCAACAATCTGACTCATCATTTTACTGACCTCAGAAGGATGGAATGCTGAGTCAACCTTCAGCTGATCAGGATCAAACTCCTGACTGTGGGCAGAGTCAGCCTGAAATATTGCATTCTAACCACTACACCATCACAGCTCTCGTGTGAATGCTTGAATGAAGCATTCCCTTAAAGTCTCTCCATTGGTTAGTGTTTAACCAATAATATGCACTGTTGCTTAAAATATGCATCACAACCACCAAGGTGCGACACCCGCCGACATGCAGTTTATTGAGAATGATGGCACACAGAAGCAGACAACATTTTTAGTTTGCTGCAGGTAGATAATTTAAGTTCAGCTTTTATATCATCAGTATGAGGAGGACTCAAATAGACACTGAATATTTTATTTGACAATAAAAAGAATAAGTGTCTTTTTTTTCAAAATGACTTCAAAGAGTTCAAAATGTTTTTGGTTGCATGCAGAAATAAAAATGTGTTTTCTCTGTAGCAGTTGATTGAATCATTGATTTCATAAATAAAATACACTATAGTTTTTTTTTTTTTTTAATACATAGCATAAAGGTTAAACAAAAAAACAATATATGCAGTGTTATTTTCTTTTCAAAAGGGTTTTGTCATGCCCCCTGTTAGAATCTGACTCCGAGGGAGAGGAGGAACAGCCAACAGGGAGTGGGCTTCGAAGGTTGTGGAAGAAACTGGGGAAGGGCACAGGCCGGCTGGGCATTCAGAGGAAGACCCAGGCCCATTCCCTTTTCATCTTCGAGCACACAGGGAGGAGCGGATAAGGGAGAAACATGAATGGCGTGGTCTATGGGGGAGAAAAGAGCCTTGTCCTCCTTCATGGGCTGCAGCTGTGAGGACTGTTTAAAAGAACAAACTGCGCATGGGCCAGTGCTGGAAGCAAAGCATGAAAGTATTTCTAGTCTGTCAGTTCTTATCTGAGCTCTGGCAACCTTCCCAATGTGTGTATTTCAATATCTGTGGATGTCTTCAAGCTCTTATCCTGCCTTGTCTCATTAATTATTCAGTTTGGGGTTTGTGTTCGGTTCGCGGGAATGAGACTCAGAGATCAGTATAACTTCAGCTCTTTTATTTAGTTCTGAAAGTCTGATCTAACCAGGAGCCGCGGCAACTCTTTTTATAGAGAGCTGCTCGCGGCTAGTGTCCAATGACGGCTACTTGTTTTTCCCGCCGCTTGAATTGGCCAGTCATAGCCCTGCTATGATTGGCCAATCAGCGTCGAGAAAAGTAGCCAATCAGTGTCAGGTATTTGTTGTCCAATAGGAATAGCCTATTTGAAGTATGTTAATATGGAACAGTTTGTGTTTTTTTTTTTTTATTTATAATTTATATGTATTTTGAGTTTGAACAGAAATTCTTCCTTTTCACAACTGTTTGTGAGGAAGTTTTTTTCTCCAGTCAATGATAATTGGACCTTTAAAGCCAAATTGCAGGAATTAAAGGGACTTTACCTGTTTTTGTGACTTTGTTGCTTTTGTATCCCATCCTGGGTCATCCTAGTCTTTTCTTTTCTGTTGGAAACGGTCCAAATGACTCTTTGAGTGTTTAAGGTTGCTGACCCCTGATCTAGGGTTATGCAACATTTTCTTGAAGAGATGATGTAACCATTTCCTATAGAAAATATCTGAACCTAATATGGTATGATAAAATTGAACAACCTGGGGGAATCCTGTTTATATACTGAAAATACTTACTTATCTTTTGGTGTAAAAACCCATCAAAATCAAGAACCCATGCTAGATAAATATTGTTTAAGTATTCTTAAATAAATATAAAGTGCCAAGCTTCTTGTCAACCTAATAAGGAATCATCAATCACACATATATTATCATTAAAGTATAATTATCTTTATGAAATAGCATTCATGGTCAGCATTTCTAAGAGCTACCTTCTAATTTACAATATTGCAGCATGCACACTAATGGAACAGAGAGGCATCATTTTAGAAAGCAAGCATTAGTAATACATCACAGTTCACATGTCCAGCTACAAAGATGCTCAAGAACAAAAGGTGGTTTCAGAAGTAAATATGAAGCAACAACATGGATATTAAATAGACACAATCAAGAGATGTGGCTCCAAAACAGCAACTATTTGATATCTGGTTACCTGGTTTACATACAGACAGCAAGGCTTGGTGCAATGGTAGAGAGATTTAAAGAACTTCCATACATGTACCAGATATAGATGGGGTAAATACTGTGCATGAGGAAATATCTCATAATACTTGGGTTGGATTTGATCCATGCACTTTTCTTTCTTTTATAAAATTCATTTTAAATATATAATTAGGACTGTCCTAACCATTTTTTAAGTTTTATAGGAAAAACTAACAGCCAAATTGATTTGCCAGTATAATCTTACTGTAGGTATAATATTTGTAGATTATATAATAATCTATTGCAGATACAGAATATATGCAATACAGAACCTCCTATTTGCTGAACTAGGTCTTTTCCTCATTGGCTGAGTTATATTTCAGCAATATGTGATATTGCACAGTCAGACCACAACTGTTGTCTGTCTCCATTCATCCACCCTCCACAGTGTGTGTGTGTGTGTGTCTGTCTGTCTGTCTGTCTCTCTTTCTCCTATCTATCTCTTATCTATCTATCTATCTATCTATCTATCTATCTATCTATCTATCTATCTATCTATCTATCT
>BLBF01000073.1:8926368-8959005 GCA_015471245.1 Laticauda colubrina | reverse complement strand
GATAGATAGATAGATAGATAGATAGATAGATAGATAGATAGATAGATAGATAGATAGATAGATAGATAGATAATTGACAGGTAGACAGATAGAGATGGATGGATGATAGATGAGAAAAAAAGAAATAATTAATAGATCAATTGACATTGATTGTAAGAATGATTCTGTTCTGCTGAAAACCAATGAGATTTCAAAGTGCAGAATTCTTGATACACCCACTATTTTGTACACTTTTTATTACAACCTAGCAGAAGATTTATACAAGAAAAAAATCTTTCAGCACCATATTTTTCATGAGCCCCAGTCAGTCCATCAGAACTTTTATTTGCCTTACCATACTCTATAATAATGTTAGCTGTTTAATAGGGACAGATGTTTTGTTTGCTTTATAAAAGGTGCTTTATCAAAGATGATGAAGAGAAAGACTTTTCTATCATTTGAATGCATATCATACAGCTCTACTATCTGTATTGTGGGATGGAAGCCAAGCAGACATATACAATACATGCATATCAGTCAACAGTAGAATAACTCCAGTGAATACCCTCCTCATGTCAGCATACTGTGTGCAGAACATTTACCTACCTTTTAGCATAGGGTAGGAGCTCAACAGGAGAATCCATGGTTATTGTCTTACTTGCCTTTCAGTTAGAGGATCATACAGATATGATATTCAGCAGGTTCTGACCAATTATGGAGAACCGGTAGCAGAAATTTTGAGTAATTCGGAGAACTGGTAGTGGATATTTTGAGTAGTTTGGAACACCACCCCTGACTGCCCCCACCACCATCTATTCTCTGCCTCCCAATTTCCAGCTGTTTGGCTGGGGCTTCTTTTGTTGCCCTGCACAGGAGGGCAGGTGGGAAGGGAATGGGATTTTGCAGTAACCTACCCTCAGGAGTGGGAAAGGAATGGAGATTTTGCAGTATCCTTCCCCTGCCATGCCCATCAAGCCATGCCATGCCCACCAAGTCATCCCATAGAACCAGCAGTAATTTTTTTTTGAATCCCACCACTGTGATCATAGCATAAACAGTTTTCAAGCGGTTCAACATCCAAGATTGTCTCAAAAGACAGAAAGGCCACCTCTGTCTTCAAAGCAATTAGTTTCACATATATGATTATCTTTCTTTTAAAAAAATAGGAAATTTTATTTCATTTTCAAAATTTAAAAACATAAAATAAAACTTTATACATCATTATATCAACATTAAGACATATTTTACAATTCTCATCATCATCATTTTGTATTGTGTTGAGACATCCGACTAACTTGTCTTCATTTCACAGTTATGAACAATGAGGTACTCTTTTTTTTTTTTTTTTTGCATGACTTCCATGAGAGCGGATTGAACCATTGTCCTTAATTACAAAGACAAATTCCCCTGAGAGTTTTTGAAACATTTTTTTAAAAAATAGTTAATTGTTATTTTAACCTCTAAACAGCTTCTTTCTCTCTCCAACTCCCTCTGTCTCTTAACATACAATTTTCTACTGAGTTTGTCACCAAGACAACATCTTAACTAAGGATTTTATGGCTCATATATTTAACCATGTAGCTAAAGCCATGTAGCAAAAGTGTATTGCTTGACAATGATATTTTTTCAGGCTTGGTCCAAGACATTAAATGACCATGGTATTGCAAGTTTCCAGATATTAACTTTTATCCTTGCTTACCTGATTATTTTGAGCTGAACACATTGCTGTTTATAAGAATTTTATTTTATTTTATTTTTAATTTAAAAGAGTGTGTTTGGAAAAGACTGAAAATGCTTCCTTTGACATTTAATATTCTTAAACAATGAGTCAGGAAAATATGTCCCATAATCATAGCACCTTGGTGGATTTCACCTTTTCATAACAACATCCCAAACTTACACATGGAAAAAAGTTTAGAGAAGAGCAACTAAGGTGATCAAAGGCCTGGAGACTAAACCATATGGAAAACATCTGCAGGTTTTGGATTTGGCTAGTCTAAATAAAAGAAGAAATAGGGGTGACATGATAGTAGTATTCCAGTGTTTAAGGGATCAAATTATTCTCCAAAGTACCAGAGGGTAGGACAAGAAACAATGGTTGGAAGCTAACCAAAGAAAGAAGCAACCTGGAATTAAGGAGAAACTTCCTAACAGTGAGGACAATTAACCAGTGGAACAACTTGTCTCCAGAAATTGTGGGTATTCCATCACTGGAGGTTTTTAAGAAGAAACCGCACATCCACTTATGTAAAATAGCATAGGTTCTCCTGCTTGAGCAGGAGGCTGGACTACAAGACCTCCAAG
Source organism: Laticauda colubrina (assembly GCA_015471245.1). Lineage (NCBI taxonomy): Eukaryota > Metazoa > Chordata > Lepidosauria > Squamata > Elapidae > Laticauda > Laticauda colubrina. The sequence goes on along the minus strand of BLBF01000073.1, from coordinate 8,956,722 downwards.
GTTCCTTGAAGCTGTATTCTACTCTGTTCTATTCTATTACAGGTGAAAATCAAAAAATTAGAATATTGTGCAAAAGTTTATTTATTTCAGTAATGCAACTTAAATGGTGAACCTAATATATGAGATAGACAAATAACACTCAAAGCAAGATAGTTCAAGCTATGATTTGTCATAATTGTGATGATTATGGCATACAGCTCATGAAAACCCCAAATCCACAATCTCAGAAAATTAGAATATTACATGCAATCAATAAAACAAGGATTGTACCTAGAACAATATCACACCTCTGAAAAGTATAAGCATGCATATGTACTCAGTACTTGGTTTGGGCCCCCTTTGTAGCAATTACTGCCTCAGTGCAACATGGCATGGAAGCTATCAGCCTGTGGCACTGGTGAAATGTTATGGAAGACCAGGATGCTTCAATAGCGGCCTTCAGCTCTTCTGCATTGTTTGGTCTCATATCTCTCAGCTTTCTCTTGGCAATGCCCTATAGATTCTCTATGGGGTTCAGGTCAGGCGAGTTTGCTGGCCAATCAAGCACAGTAATCCCACAGTCATTGAACCAGGTTTTGGTGCTTTTGGCAGTGTGGGCAGGTGCCCAAGTCCTGCTGGAAAATGAAGTCAGCATCCCAATAAAGCTTGTCTGCGGAAGGAAGCATGAAGTGCTCCAAAATCTCCTGGTAGATGGCTGCATTGAACCTGGACTTAATGAAGGACAGTGGATCAACATCAACAGATGACATGGCTCCCCAAATAAACACAGACTGTGGAAGCTTCACATTGGACCTCCAGCATCTTGCAGTGTATGCCTCTCATTCTTCCTCCAGACTCTGCGTCCTTGGTTTCCAAATGAGATGTAAAAGTTTCTCTTATCAGAAATGAGGACTTTGGACCACTGAACAACAGACCGGTTCTGTTTTTCTTTAGCCCAGGTAAGATGCTTCTGACGTTGTTTGTTGTTCAGGAGTGGCTTGACAAGAGGAATACGACATTTGAAGCCCATGTCCAGGATCTGTCTGTGTGTGGCGGCTCTTGATGCACTGACTCCAGCCTCCATCCACTCCTTGTGAAAGTCCCCAACACTTTTGAATGGCCTTTTCCTGACAATCCTCTCCAGGCTCCGGTCATCCCTGCTGCTTGTGCACCTTTTTCTTCAGCACTTTTCCCTTCCACATAACTTTTCATTAATGTGCTTTGATAAAGCACTCTGGGAACATCCAACTTGGTTTGCAATTACCTTTTGAGGCTTTCCCTCCTTATGGAGGGTGTCAGTGATGGTTTTCTCACAACTGTCAGGTTAGCAGTCTTTCCCATGATTGTGATTCCTACTGAACGAGACTGAGAGACCATTTAAAGGCTCAGGAACCATTTGCAGGTGTTATGGCTTAATTGGCTGATTAGAGTGGGACACTGAGCCTACAATATTTAACCTTTTCACAATATTCTAATTTTCTGAGATTGTGGATTTGAGGTTTTCATGAGCTGTAAGCCATACTCATGTCAATTATGACACATTATGGCTTGAACTATCTTGCTTTGCATGTAATGAGTCTATCTCATATATTAGGTTCACCTTTTAAGTTGCATTACTAAAATAAAGGAACTTTTGCGCGATATTCTAATTTTTTGAGTTTCACTTGTATTTCAAATTCTGAAATGATGAATATGATATTTTGTCATCAAACCAAAATTGCATCTGGCAATGTTTTCATATGACACTGTTCTATCATTCAGTTCATCATTATCTTTTAACAACCCCTTAATCCCTTGTGGGGTGGAGTCTATGTAACTGAATGGAGCTGAGTGTTTACTAGCTGGATGCCCTTCCTGTCATCAATGTGGAGTTATATTAGCAGATATATTCTCATCGTGTCTAGAGAGAGATCTATCTGCCTCTACCTAGCATCAAACTCACAGCCTTCTGATTGTGAGGCCACCTCTAGGCCACCACACCACTCACTGTTCTATCATCCAGTTGTGACCAATTTATTTATATCGGTGACATTCTTTCAATCTCTGTTCATCCCAACTTGGATCAGCATAGAGTAGAAATAAAGAAAAAAGTTAAGGGCTGCATTTCATGATCAAACAGGCAACAAACAGAAAGTTTCTTATTACACAGCATTACTAACTTAACCTGTGTCCAAAATCTCAGATCATGATGGAATTTTAGCCAATACTATTCAAGACTACAGGGAAAGGATTATCTTTTTGTGATGTTTTCTCTGAAGTTTTCTCATGAGGAAGACTTCTAACCCCCAGTCTACCTTTATCTCCTTCATCCAAAAGTACAGAAAACAGTAACCAGTATGATTAGGGGACTGGAGACTAAAACATACAATGAACAGTTGCAGGAACCAGGCATGGCTAGTCTAGTGAAGAGAAAGACCATAGGAGACATGATAGCAGTCTTCCAATATTTGAGGGGCTGCCACAGAGAGGAAGGGGTCAAGCTATTTCCCAAAGCACCCAAAGGCCAGACCAGGAACAATGGATGGAAACTGAACAAGGAGAGATTTAACCTGGAAATAAGGAGAAACTTTCTGATAGTGAAAACAATCAACCAATAGAACAGCTTGCCCTCGGAAGTTGTGGGAACGCCATCAGTTGAGACTTTCAAGAAGAGATTGGACTCCTATATGTCGGAAATGGTGTAGAGTCTCCTGCTTGGGCAGGGGGTTAGACTAGATAACCCACAAGATCCCTTCCAACTCTGATTATCTGTTATCCAGAGACTTATTTTGCATAATATGAGAAAACAAATCAGAGTATTCATAAACTTAATTGGAGAGAATCACAGTGACTCATGAGGTTAGGCATGCAATTGAGACCCTCTGAATGCCGCAGGGTGAGGTGCATGCCCACCATATGCTACAGCTCCTGATGACCCAACACTGTGAAAATGTGCAACTACGAGTAGATAAATGGGTGCCACTTGGTGGGCAACTACACAGGGATATGAAAGGAGCCCCCAAATAGACTTCCTCTGGGCTATGGTGATATCTCCGCAAATCCATCCACCAACCCAGAAATATTAGTGTTAATAAGTTAGTTTGATGAGTAATTGCATAGTTAAAGCTTAAGTTTCCTTCCAGGCAATTCATGGAGACATCCATATTATTTATATTACTGTGGTGGCCCAGTGGTTAGAATGCAGTACTGCTAGCTACTTCGGCTGATCACCGGCTGCCAGCAGTTTGGCAGTTTGGGTGTCACCGGTTCAAGGTTGACTCAGCCTTCCATCCTTCCAAGGTCAGTAAAGCAAGGACACAGATTATTGGGGACAAGATGCTGACTCTGTAAACAGCTTAGAGAGGGCTGTAAAGTACCATGAAGTGGTATATAAGTCTAAGTGCTATTGCTATTGCTAGTTACCCACAAGCATTAATATTCTGTTTGAAAATACTAATTCTGTTTCTTATTTATTTATTCAAGCATTTACCAATTCACCATTGTGCACCAGTGGATGTCTACAGCTGTTCTATCCACCTTTAGCCTTGTTTTTACAAGCATGCATTCCTTTTTTTTGCCCTTTGGCAACTTTTCTTATGCTTCTTTTCATTGTGAGTGACATTGGTTTTGGCTGTCCTTTAAATACCCTGCCTTGAAGTCTGTTTGATCCTGGAGATTTGCTGCTTTCGAGTCTTCCCAATTAACTTAATCCCTCTGCCACACAGACCCTACAGTCACCCAGGATAAAAATATATTTACTGTCAATGCCAAGAGTAATCTGTTAGTATGTTCCCTTGTAAATATACTTAGAAGCATTTCACAGATAGACTGGCTGTTCCTTTATGTTTGCATTTCATAATTCATTCCAAGTTGTATTTTTTAACTCTTTTCTTTTCTTTGACTGCTTTATCCTTTGGCTGGTCCTGATAATGACAATGCTGGTCTATTCATCATACTACTGCCATTTTTAATGTTTCCTAGCCTATACCTTAATAGTCTTTCCCTCCGGCCTCTACTGAAAACTCAGCTTTTCTCCAATCACAGATTTTTTAAAAGCAAACACATTGTCCAATGTTGCTAGATTTTGTTTATTGCCAGCTAAGGAAGTAAAGCAGGGAGGATACAGGCATCATTTTCTGAATTGCAATGCTATCATGCTTATATTTATATATTTTAGAGTACCTTCTTTGTGGCTTTGGGCAAGGTCTTTAAATCTGTATCCTAGAATATCCTGCTGCATTGTTCTTATATACACATTTAGAAATGTTCCTGTACTGCTTTTCTGAACAAAAAATATGATTGTTTTTGCACCATTCTTTACATAATCCAGCTTTTTCCAAGCTGGTGACATCTAATCATGAGAACTGAAATTTAGGAACACAACCCGCAGGATATGTTCCTAAAGTTTAGAAAGGAAATGATCTTCCCATTAAAATCATATTCCAAAATGTATCAAAAGTTAATCCTGGATTTAATGCACAAATGGATCCAGATAATGATTTGAAATCTTAAGCAACAGACTTACCCATATGAAACTCTCCTTTGATATCAAAATATCAGATGATAAAGACTATTTTCTGAAAAAAATATTTTAGCCATCCATCTTTAGTTTTCTTTACTCTCTTCTTAAAAAATAAAACTGAGATTTAAACAAAAAGTTTATGAAAACTGAGTGGAGTGATCTTCTAAAAGCAGCAAAAATGCCTGAGTATTCAGATACAATTATAATCACCAGTACAGTACTTGAGAACATAGAATAATAGGGTTGGAAAGGACCTTGGAGATCTTGTCCAACTCCCTGCTCCAACAGGATACCAAATACAATTCCAGATAAATGGCTCTCCCAAACTCCAAATATTATCCTTTATAAATGGCTTCCCAGTCTGTTCCTGAAAACCTCCAGTGATGGAGCATACACAACATCTAGAGGTAAGTCATTCCACTGATTACTTGTGAAATACAGTGAACATTTTCACAATATGAATGTTCTTACATTGTGAGTATCCTAATGAGTGCCCCTCAGTAGTTCATGCTGAGTAACTTGAATATATCTGTAAGATCCCAGATTTTCAAAACTTACTATATTATTCCCCATCAATCCATTTACTAAGAGCAGATGAGTTCTAATACGTGCTGTCTGCTCATTGTTTACATTGCGTACATCATTTCTGCTGCCCAACTTTTTCATCTGTGTGTTCTTTTTCTATACACTGGTATTGACAAAGTATTTAAAATGTAAAATGCAACAATTAAGTGGCAAGTTTTGGCCAAAAGTGCTCTTTCTTTTGGGCTGCAAAAGGATCTGAATTGGTGGGCTGTGAGTCATGGGTCATGATTCTAGAAGATAACTTAGTTCAAGTATATTTTATATAGTTCTATAGGGTTGATGTGGCATGCACCATCCTTTCTCAAAAACTATTTCCTGGTTGGTTATTGGTTGACTTGCCAAAGTTTGCTACTAATTTGACATCTTTTTACAGTGGAAGAGGACATTATTCTCTGCAGAAATATCCCCTATCTCTAAAATCCAGATGGCTTCCACCCTGATTGCATTCAGGAAACTATTAAAGACCTGACTATTCTCTCAGGCTTTGAGACTAGTGATGATTAAATCCCTGTTGGTTGAGTTTTTCTTGGTTTAGATGTTTTGTGTTCGTACTGTTTTTGCTTTTTTTTTTTTTTTGCATTGTGCTAATATATATAATATCTTTCAACCTCTAAACCAAATGAATGTATGCATTTATGTTTTTGCAGACTGATCCCAAAACATTTTCTCATCAATATACCTTTTTTGTATATATATAATATACCTGCATATTATCAACATATTTTCCATACATACAAAGACACTACTTTATCCTGCCCAGGGAGCAAATGAAACTATTCCACTTGCTGAAAAGTCAAAAGATTTATGGTGTCCCTTTGACTAAAGTAGAGCAGCCTTTATGAGAGAAAAGTAAAACAAGTTTGAAAAAACTCTTTCCGGAGATAACTACACTCTCTAGTGCATGAAGCAGCCTGTTACAAATAGAATAAAAAAATATGCAAAGATGTTGGATCCAAGCCTGGCAATACAACATTTTCAGTACTCAGAGGAAAGTATGTTGGTGAAAATTAAGAGTTCTGGATTCTCGTGCTTCCAATCTGCTACACTAGTTGAATAAAGCTTTTTAAAGTTTACTGAAAGGAAATACATCAAACTGAATTCTAAAGCACTTAAAGTCTTTTGGGATACCAAAATATTGAACACTTTCCCAATAAAAACTGAATCAGACTTGGATTCTGGACCATGGTCTCCATAACGACTTCTGCTGTGGAGTGCCTTACATCTTTCCTTAATGCATATATTATTTGAACAATTGGACTACAGGTACACATGTTCTCTAATTGTATAAACTATTTCCAAAATTGTTCCAAAGGTGCTTTTTTCAAAAGGCAACTGGACTTTCTGTTTTCATTTTTTTCTTTGAAGACATTTCACTTCTCATTCAAGAAGCTTCTTCAGCTCTGGATGGTGGGGAATGAAAGGATTTATACTCCCTGCAGACATCTGCTTTTGCATTCTTTTAATGGGTCATTAAGGTCACCTGGAGATTTATATCTGTCATCATGGTCACCTTAAGTGAGGCAAATCGGTGTGGAGCATTCTTGGAACTGCTAAATCTTTCCATTCCCCAGGAATTGTGTCCTTTCAACAGTCCCAAGAAGGCTCCACACCAATTTTCAGTCATGACCTGGATGACTGAGAATCTCCATAGATATTTCCAATTATTTTTTTGCATATAAATTATTAAATTTTCAAAAACTACTTTCTAGTATAGTCATGCATCTCTTTTTGAAGGGAGAAATTTCTGGCTTAAATGGCCTAAATGGTTTAAATTGCCATTGAGGCCATTAATCAAAGATTTTCTGTGCATCTGTAACTAAGCATTAATTGAATTTGTATTCACCTACAATAGTGACAATACCGTTTCCCTAGCATACCTTCTGATGCTTCTATTGATTTGGGCAATGTGCTTCAGCAGTTCTACAAATCCAGGATGTAACCTTGAAGAAAAGACCATTACTGAATGTGCAGAGTTAGTGCCCTTTGCTAGATAAGGGTCAGGTTCTGCACTTCCATTTAATTTAAACAGCAGAGGAGGGAAGAAACCAGGGAACAGCAATGCTATTAAAAATGTCTTTCCTATGTCAGTCCTCCTTAGATCCCTCTGGCTGGTGAGCAGTTGATTGCAGGTGTGTTTAACATTTCATCTTTGTGCTCAACAACTGAGAAACCAGTGAATTTGTTCAGTGTTATGTGTCACTATGGAAAGCCTCAAAATACCAAGCGTGCTACATGTCTGAAGAAGAATGCTAACGTCATGGAAGGGTGAATGAAATGGATAGAAAGCTACAGTTCTATGTATGATCAGCATCTTCATAAATTCTTTTGATGAGTTTCAGCAGCATCCTAAGTAATGGAATAACCCCACGTGGCTCTGTTTGAATAACCCTGCATGTTACTGATAATAAAATTAGTTTCATTACTATGCCTTAATTCTAAACATTCTATTGCAACTAGATAACAATTAAAGTTTCCTTCTGCCCATTCCATATTAGAAAAATCTAGATTCTCATTTGCCTATTCATGGGTTTCAGTTCTTGTGCATAGAGGAGGTAATACTTTTCCAAGTTTGTTTAGCTCAAGAGGGATTTACCCCAGTGGTGGGATTCAAATTTTTTTTATTACTGGTTCTATGGGCATGGCTTGGTGGGCATGGCAGGGGAAAGATACTGTAAAATTTCCAGGCAGAGGTGGTATTTGCTGGTTCTCTGAACTATTCAAAATTTCCATTACCGATTCTCCAGAACTGGTCAGAACCTGCTGAATATCACCTCTGATTTACCCCCAGGTAGATATTTATAGAAATACAGAGTAAGTCATAGGAGGATTTAAGGAAAATGTGGTCCAATTGATTTGGTGATTATTACTCACCCTAGTATGTATGTAGTATGTATGAGTATACATAAAACAATTGTTGTTGGTTCATTTTTCTCACCATGTACATAGACTGCATACATTTGAACTAGACTGTGTTGTTTCTCTGTGTCATATAATATGTGCATAATTTTTATTCATATTTTTGTCATGTTTATGTAGTGTATATTGGATGTGTTGATCCTTTGAGAGCTGTATGCAAGGAAATTTCATTTTAATGTATGCCATGTACATTTCAAGTGATAATAAAATTATGCTAGGTATTGGAGAGCATCTGTCCCCATCCAAAAGAGGAATAAAATGGAGAATTAGTCTGGAATCATTATGTAGACATTGGTGGGCAAGGTTCAACCAAGCTTGAAGGAAATTATCTAGTATTGTCCAGGGACAAGCCTGGGAAAATTCCTGTGAAATAAGCATAGAGCAAACAAGTATCTATACATGTGAGTCTGGTTGTTTGTGCCTGATATTATTTGCAACCAAATCACTTTATTTTAACTATACTTACACACACACACACACACACACACACACACACACACACACACACCAACCTCCTTGTTTCATTTCTGTCTTTGTCTTCTGAAACATTTTGATGGAACCATATAGATAGACCCAGAAATGTCTTTCTATAACACACACAAACATGTACACATGAACAAATGCAGAGTTGTGGAGCATAAATATACTCTTCTGCAATATGTGGAAAGGGACATATAGTTGCCCACTCTGACTTGATAATATAGTTTTTTATGTGATGCCATTGTTTTCCTTTTGTACAAAATAGCTCATTATATTACAATAATATTTCACAATTCTTGGTCCTTCTTTATTACCCTGATCCAGTACAGGAGGTCCTTACATGCACTTAAATCAAACGTTCTGAGTATAATGACTGTCCTTGATAGAGTTTGAGATCGCTAGAAAGACAATTATTCATAATGAACAAAGTCTAGCTAGAGATGGATTGGGTCCAAGTTCTTCTATATATGAATTAAATGTCCGTTTTATTCTGTTTTTCAGCCCTGCTCAATAGTAATAACTCTCTTCTACCCAGCAATGATAGGATTTCTGACTTCTTTCTGAGGACAAGTTGGAATTTGTCCCAGCATTCTTCTTTTTTCAATTTAGTTTGTATTGATTTTTCTTGTCCTTTTTTGCTTTTATAGTTATATTTTTAGCTTAGCATCGCAAAGATTATGGCCACTAAAAACTTCAGCTGTTTTGAAAGCCTTCTTATCTTGAACAAATGGACAACCTCTTAACCTGTGGCAGATGTGCTCAATGGTCCTTCTTGTTTGTCCTTCAGAATACAAACCTTATGTTCTTCTCTTGGAATACAGAAATAACAAGTTTTCAATAAAGGTACCCACTTACTATTAAATTGAGAGAACATTTATTCAATGTTTTTTTTTTCCTGAAACCACATAATAATTAATTTTAATATTTAATTAAATTTATATGTTTTGGGTCCAATGATGCAAAATAAAAAAACTAAGTATTTCAAATCTGTTTATTTTGTAGCTGTATCATTTGGATAAAGAGATTGAGATGACAGAATTGGATTACTTTCCAAAGTTGCCTTTCATTAAACACTTTTCTCCTATATACAACTAGGTTACATAATGCAATGGGTGCATTTTGTCTTAGGCCACAATTTAGTGAGTTCTAATATGCAGCAAATAATATATTAGTAATATTAATCACTTTGCTACTTGTTGGCTAATCTGGTTTATTTTAAACCACTAGATGACTCTTATAAATTTCAGAAGCAAGGCAGGAGATTCGTCAAGTGCAAACAAGCAGATCCACACAAGAAAAGTACAATTTGCTGCTTTATTTATTTATTTATTTATTTATTTATTTATTTATTTATTTATTTATTTATTTAAAATCTGAAGCCTGGTGATATAGGGTATTCTGTTGTAGCAGAGGAATGTAGCACTCTTCTCGTGAAATACTTCTGGACTCGCTCAATTGTATTAATGTCAGATATACAGTACAGATTCCAGACTGATGAGTTGTATTAGAGTATTGGTCTAGCAAAATTTTTGTATGCTCTAGTTAACAATTTGATATTTCCGGAGGAGTAGCTTTGTAAGATTAGATTTACAACTTTTAATGTCTTTTTGGCAAGGCTGTTACAGTGAGCTCTGGCACTTAGGTCATTTGATATGAGATCTTCAAAGTCCTTGACAGAGTGAGGGTCATTAATGAGGTCATATTCACCTAGTTTATATTTGGTGTACTGATTATTTTTACCAATGTGTAGGACAGAGCATTTGTTGGTTGTGCATAGACTTGATTGATCAAGTCTATGCATAAAAATTTTCTTCAACTGATAGTTTGCCCCTGGAAACGACTAAATAAGGTTCAAGAGCTTTGTGGGGCGGGGGGGCGGGGATGTCAGACTTCAAGTCTTGTGACCACATAGGGATTCTAGACTAATTCCCCATTTGATTCCTCTCCCTGGCTGGCTAACTTCTCTACAACAAGGTATTCATCACTGTTCTGATTCTCCAATACCAAGAAACAGAAAGAAAAGGTTCAATTAACTGCTTTTCATTCTTGAAGGCCTGGAAACATCAGCATATAGCAACCAAAACAAAGGCCACAATAACTGTTGCTGCTTTTCTGCCAATTTAACTCCACTTCCCCCCACACGCCTGTACTCCCCACGTAGCTGCTATACTTTTTGAGAGTCCTAGAATATTCTGTGGGGCCTACTCCTTTCTTTTGCTGCTGGTCTGCTCTCCAGCTGTGTGCTCCACCTTCCAGCTATCGGAGTGCTGGCTTGTCAGCAGAGCTTAAAAAACATTGCCGGTCTTTGATCGCTGCTTCGCTCCCCAGTTGATCATTGGCTGGCTTTTTCTTTGCCATCACACCATGAGTCTACTGGTTCCATCTCCCTGCAAGCCTTACCTCCCAAATGGTAATCCTGAAATGGCCTGACGGAGGCTCGCTGTTTCGAGGGTTTGACAGTATTTGTTAGATCAAACAAGCAGGACGTTTTTTTTATGGAGTATGTTAAAGATTAAATTATTAAATGCTATATTTCATTAGCAATATATCAAGCTCTTTATCAGAACATGATAAAGAAGAGAGTGCTATAGAACCACTGCAAAGTCAGAGATTCTGTTGTCTTGCTTTGGAAAGCAAACAAGGAAATATCTACTGAAGCTAGTTCCTATCAACAATGTGCATCCCAAACTTACAACAAGATGTAAAATCCTCAACATGCCAAGGTAACCAAACTTAATATATGTTGCTGCAAGCAATCCAGGAAAGCATAGGAGTCTTATTTGACATTGTCTTTGGTGGTTAGTTCAGAGAGTATCTTACTTCTCCCTCCCTTTCCCATATTCCCTTCCCATGTATCAGCTGTTTGAAACATCTGTTCAATTGCTCATTAAGAGAATTTTGAAAATCTTCCCCAACAACACTTGACGTCATTAGTTTACTATGACAGATACATATAGGCAGTGGTGAAATTCAAATAATTTAATAACCGGTTCTCTGCCGTAATGATTTCTTCCAACCAGTTCATCAAACTGCTCAGAAAATTAACAACAACTGGTTCTCCCAAACTGATGAGAACTGGCTGAATCCAATCACTGCAGAGATCTTCCATTAATGCAGTGATGCTTCTAATGATGAGCGATCTTCAAATATTCTCCAATTCTTTCTCCTAAGCGTATTTATTTATTTATTTCATCCAGACACCTCTGGAGTTGTCATGCAGCCACCTTCTCCCAAAAGGGAATATTGGAGACAGGCCAGAAATTTTCCAACAAGGTGGAATCTAGTGATGGCTTCTTCAAAAGAGGGTGGACCACAGCCTCCTTAAAGTGCTGGGATACTACCCCCTCTTGTAAGGAAGCATTAATCGCCATCAGAGTCCATCCTCATGTCACCAACCAGAAAGCTTTCACAAGCCAGCTACTCAACTTTCAGACTTTCTGTCTGATGTTTGGAATTTTTGGAATGCCTGCAGTCACTATCTTCCTCATGCTTCCTCATACCAGGAAGTATCAGCCACAGGACAAACCTGAATCTGATTATATACAGAGGTGGTATTCAGCAGGTTCTGACCAGTTCTGGAGAACCAGTAATGGAAATTTTGAGTAGTTCAGAGAACCGTCAAATACCACCTCTGACTGGCCCCACCCCCATCTATTCTCTGCCTCCGGAGTCCCAGCTGATCAGTTGGGTCTTCTTTTGTTGCCCTGCACAGGAGAACAGAGCTGGAAAGCAGGTTAGTGGGGTGGGGTGGGAATGGAGATTTTACAGCATCCTATCTCTGCCATGCCCACCAAACCATGCCCACCAAGCCATGTAGTATAGGTAGCTGAGTACTGCAGTTGTCTCCATTTTTAACAAATTATGCATACTGCAGTTGTGCCTTGGAGCAATTCATTTTGTTTAAAAAAATAGCCTTGAATTCACAGTGCATTAACTGGTCTATCTTGCCTAGAATATGACACTTTACTAGTCCCTAAGTCTGCATGTTGGAACTGCTCTGTGATTAACATGACTTCTAGCAAATTCCTTCTGCAGAATTTTCTCTCTCTCCATATTAGAGTGATTCTATAGCTTCTCAATTGCAAGAATAGCTGTTCTATTCACATTTTCCCTTTTCCAATATTCATGTTCAATGTTTCTAAAACAAATTCTTGGGCTTCATAGAATCTGTGTTTATTCTTGCTGAAACCTTTCTGCCATCCATGCAATAAAAACTCAAATTATTATATATCTTCATAGTACAGCAAAATCTTAAGGGGAATTATCTATAGTTATATATACTGGTTGGTCTAGATTTCATATTAATTCTGAGTAACACTTATGCCAGCCAGGTTGTAGCTTCGTGATCATTCTTTTCCCTATCAAGATCTCAATCCATGCATTATTTACAATTCACCTAATATTCATTTCTATGGATCCCTATATATGTCTGGCTATTTGGCTATACAGTAGATAAGCTGGCTATACAGTAGATAAACTACTTATAGACAAAATGAAGTTTTATTTTTATTTTATTTTCCAAAGATCAACAGTGCCATCTAGAGTGGAAACTGTGCAACAGCCAAATTAACTCTCAACATGTGTCTTGATTTTTCATTTATAGAAAAACAATAACAACAACATGTAACCTCTGTGTCCTGGAAAGGCAAAATTTAAAGAACTTTCTAGAGTCTTTATGAAATTAAGCTAGAGATTCACTGTATTTTGCATTTCTTATTAAATATATCACACTCATTATTCTTACACATTTCAGAATGACTAGGAGACAAGGACCAGAAAATGTCTGAAGTTTTTTTTTTTCCCCCAACAGATTCAGCAGAATTGGAAGGGACATTGAAGGCCTTCTAGTCTAACCTCCTGTTCAGGGAGGAAATTCAGTACCATTGTTCTGACCCAACTCTGTTACCAGCAAGAAAATCTCAAACAAATGCAGCAACTCAAACCTTCTCAGCTTTAATCTATAAATAACTTCTTTGTAGATAAAAGATGGCTTGCAGCCAATTAATCCAACCAGAAAAGCCTTGACAGAATTCTTCAGATAAGCCGGTGTCTCCACACACAATGATGAGTCCTTAGAGCATTTTTGCTTTCTGCAAAAGCAAAAACCTTTTGAAACCAGGCTTATATTCCCTGGAGGGAGGGGCCATTACACCTGTGCTGCTCCAGCTATTCTCTTCTACGAATCATCCTACACTCACATGTACTTGGCACAGGCTCCTCAGGAATCTCCTCATCGCTGCTGCCAGCCCCCACAATTCCTGAAGGCAGCAGTCCATTCCCTACTGGTCCTGGCCCCTCATCTGAGTCCTCGCTCTCCTCAGCCGTCCGCATCTGCTGCCGGCTAACCATAACAACCATTTCAGACAAATGGTTGTCCAATCTCTTCTTAAAAACCTCCAGTGTTGGAGTGTCCACCATTTTTAAGTCAAGCCATTCCACTGGTTGACTGTTCTGTATGAAGATATTAGTGGAAGGACTTCAAATGGACACCAGTGGAGAAATTGATATAGTTAAGATGAAAGGAGACTGAACTTTTTCCCCTATTCCCTGCAACTTGATAATTCATGGGATAAATAATTGCAGGATTCACCTAATATTTCTTTAGCAAAGACCATATAATAACAGTGAAGTGCAATGTATGATTGCTTTCCATCCATTGCCTCTTGTCCTTCCTTCAGGACAAACTTTGGAGAATAGGTTGACCTCTTCTTTGGGACAGCCCATTTCCCGATCATGTCTACATCCACTTAATTTTCTTGGCAATTGTATACAGATGTTTGACTGTTACCCTCTTTGGGGTATCTCTTTGGCTTTCCAGTATCATCTAGAGCATGTCAAACTCACAGCCCATGGGTCAGATGCATCACATGCTGGCCACATACCCCCTCCCATTTTACTGGAGGTGGAAAAGTTGTGATACATCACATTATGACAATGTGTCATCACGAGTGTTGTGGCCTGTTGGCCACCGGCCCCTCCAGCAGAATCTGGGCCATCTGTCAGCCCTGAGATCAAGAGTCAACAGTCCCCAGGTCTGGAGGTAGCTGATGAGGAAGAGGAGGAACAGCTGGGTCCAGTGCCTGATGCAGAAGGCAAAGAATGGGAGAGTAGTAGAAAGCCATGGGTCGATCCTGGGGAAGGCAAGGCACCGCTGCTCGCGAGGCCCCACCTGTAGCTCTAGGGATAAAGGCAGGGGGGTGGAGATGAATAGATGTGGCAGACAACTATTTATCTTCTGGGCAGTGGGACTTGTTAGCCTGCATTTTTTCCGGGGCTGCCAGCATTCCTAATAAAGGCACCTTCTGAGTTCACTTCAGAGGATATGTTGTGTTTGGGGAGCTTGGTCAGAAAGAGTTTTACTCCCCTACTCTACAGTCTTAGTCATTTCTGTTGACCTTATTTAAGTCCTATGTATAACCTTGCTTAAGCCCATGTCACACTGCACCAACGGATGCAAAGAGGATGTAAAATGGACAAAAAAGCTTGCCATCCATTGGTTAACGCGATGTATCCGTTCTGTACTCACTGCCTCTGTTTTGCTTCCTCTCTATCTGTCCAGCATCCGTTTATGGACGTTTCATCCGCTCAGAAAGTTTTGAACTGCTCAAAACTTTTGCGCGGAAAATGTATCCAGTTCATCCATTCTGCATCCGCCACGCATCCGCTACGCATCCGTTACACATCTGCTATATCTGCTAGGCATCCGCTGCACATCCGCGGAACTCGCATCCGCTCGGACGCAGGGAGGAAGCGGAACAGATGCAGAACGGATGCAGAACGGATGCCTAGTGGATTCAGCACGGAAACAAAGCATTTAAAATGGAAAAAACCTTCACAGAGGGGACCTATCTCATACATTAAGGATGTCTAGAGGATGCCTAAAGGATGCCTAGAGGATGCAAAGGGACACCTATACTGCCTATAAAAAGGGGGAGCAACTCATCTGGATCTCACTTTCAGAACAGCAGCCCTGCGGTGCAGACCTCTGCAGTCTTCATCTGACTCTTCCTCTTCCACATCATCCAGTCATGTCCACCATGGATCGTAACAAAGTCCTTTTGGCAGCCACCATCCTTCTGCAACAGTGCGAAGCCATCTACAGGCTCTGTGAACTCTACTACGGGAAGAAAAAGAGGCGGCCAAGAAGCATCTGGGTACGAAGATGGCTCTCCAGAAGAGCAGAGGACGGACTGTACAACAAGCTGATGGTGGAGCTCAGGAACGACGACACTCGTGCATTTCAAAACTTCATGAGAATGCCTCCAGCCATGTTTGACGAAGTTGTGCAGCACCTGACACCCAGGTTGACCAAGGCAAACATCAACTTCAGGCCCAGCCTGAAACCTGGGCTCAAGGTGGCACTCACTCTGCACCACCTGGCCTCAGGGACCACCTACAAAAGCATGCAGTACGGCTGGAGGGTGCCACACAACACCATCAGCATTGTGGTCAGAGAAGTGGTGCAGGCCATCATCGAAGAATACCTGGAGGAGCTCCTCCAGTGCCCCTCCACTGAAGAAGGATGGAAGAAAGTTGCAGAGCAGTAGTATCAGAGGTGGAACTTCCCCCACACCGTTGGAGCCATCAATGGCAAGCATGTGGCCTGCAAAGCGCCAGCCAACTTAGGGTCCTCTTATCACAACTACAAGGGCTTCTTCAGCATCATCCTCTTTGCCATGGTTGAGGCTGACTACAAGTTCATGTACATCGATGCTTCAGGCAACGGCTCATCTTCAGATGCCCAGGAATACAACACCAGTCACCTCAAGGAGGAGCTGGAAGGCCACCTCATCGTGGGCTTCCCAGATCCAGAACCCCTGCCCAATGACACACAAGATGGGCCCTACTTCATCGTGGGGGATGACGCCTCCTCCCTCACAACCTACCTCATGAAGCCCTACACTTCCGAATACCTCACCCGTGAAGAGAGGATCTTCAACTACAGGCTGTCCAGGGCAAGGCGGGTGGTGGAGAACGCCTTTGGCATTGTGGCCAACAGGTTCCAGGTACTTCTCACCACCATGCAGCATCGCCCAGAGACTGTGAGGAGGATCATGGAAGCTTGCTGCATCCTGCACAATCTCATGCACACCTGCTACCCAGTGTTGCAGAACAGGCTCGTGGACCTCCAGCAAGGCAATGGGGACATGGAGCCTGGGGAATGGAGGCAAGGGCGAAACCTGATAGACACTGAGGATGTGCAAGGCCCCAACAGAGCCTCACGTGAAGCGAAGAAGCAGCGCAACCTCCTGAAACACTGGTACAACTCCCCAGCTGGAGCAGTGGAGTAGCAAGACAGGATGATAGATGATTAATGGATGCTTCCTTGAGGCTGTCTCATCACACGGATGAGATTGGGCCATGTATGTTGGGTGGCCCTACAATGAACAGGGCATTTAATAAAGAGTTGTGTTTATGTTGATATGTGTGGATGATTGATTACATTGTTATTGATAATGAAGGGCCATAGGTGTGGCAGCTGGGAGGGTGGACCATCCAGTCCCACTATGCTTGCACTGGAGGTTTATCTATCCCACAGCTATTACCCATTCCAAAGGTATCCCTGCCCATCCCACTGCTATCTCAACCCATCCCACTGCTATCTCAACCCATTCCACAAGCATGCAAAGGCTTAAACCAATTCTAAAAGTTTCCACCAAGACTTTATTAAAAAAAAGAAATGAAGCAAGTGTGTGAATCAAAAATAGACTTTATTAACAACAAGCTATAAAACAAAAATGAGTCTCTGGCACTCCCCTTGGTCGCTCAGTCTCAGGGGTGAAGGGTCCAGGTACTGTGGAGGTGGCTGGTGCTGGAGTGCTTGTCATCAGCTCCTCCAGAAGCAGAAGCAGCAGAAGCCCCAGCCCCAGAAGAGCGAGCCCATGCTGCAGAAGCCCCAGCAGAACCAGAGTGAGGGCCAGGGGGCGGGATGGTAGCCCTGTCCCTCTTGCAAGGGCTGGCAGCAGATGGCTGAGGCTTGCTGTTCTTCCCCATGGTTGTGGGGTTGCTGGCTGGCAGGGAGGCTGGCAGGAAACAAGGCTGGCAGGAAGGCTTGAAGGGAGGCAGGCACCAAGGCTGGCAGGAAGGCTATCAGGGAGGCAGACACCAAGGCTGGCAGGAAGGCTGGCAGGCAGGCAGGCACCAAGGCTAGCTGGCAGGCAGGCACCAAGGCTGGAAGAAGGCTGGCAGGCAGGCTGGCAGGCAGGCAGGCAGCAAGGCTGGCAGGAAGGTGGCACCAAGGCTGGAAGAAGGCTGGCGGGCAGGCAGGCACCAAGGCTGGTACGAAGGCTGGCGGGCAGGCAGGCACCAAGGCTGGCAGGCAGACATGAACCAAGGCTGGCAGGAAGGCAGGCAGCAAGGCTGGCAGGCAAACTGGCTGGCAGCAAGGCTGGCAGGCAGGCAGCCAGCAAGGCTGGCAGGGAGGCTGGCAGCAAGGCTGGCAGGCAGGCAGACAGCAAGGCTGGCAGGGAGGCTGGTAGCAAGGCTTGCAGACAGGCATGCAGGCAGGGCAGGCAAGGCTGTCAATCCATCTGGCAGCAGGTCTTTCCTCTGAATGGTGACCTGCTTCCGAGCTGCTTCCCTTATATCTGCGGGGCTTACGTAGTGCATCCTCCCCACATGCGCAATTAACGCTAGGCATCCATTAGGCTTCTGCTGTGCATCCACTGTGCATCCGCTGGTGCATCCGCTTCAACCGCTTGGTGTCCACTCTGCATCCGCTGTATCCGTTCCGCGTCCACTTTGCTGAGGTCCCCGGAAGCCTAGTGGATGTGCCATCTGCTCTCATCCGCTTCCATCCGCTGGGCTTCCGTTCCACATCTGCTTTCCATCCGCTCTGCGTCCTCCCTGCGTCCGTTCCTTTCCATGTTATCCGCTCCGGTTATGCCAATTTTTGCCCCTTTTGAGAGCAGATAACAATGGATGGAACATTTTGCTCGTCTGTTGTGTCCTTTTTACTAACGTTTTGCATCCGTTGGGCAGTGTGACAGGGCCTTTAGCTTCTGAGATCGGTTAAGAGGGAGTACATATTGTCACCTGGGCAAATATCAGAAGATGCCTACCATTTTAATAGCATTCAAGGAATTGCAATGTGAAACAAATGACAGAGACCAGAAAACCATATATGAATTCTCTTGTTCATGCTACCTAATGAAGTGGTGCCAAATGTGTAAAAATGCCATTTCTGATGACTGTTAAGTAAGGACCTCCAGGGTTCCATTATCTTACACACAGGATTATGCAAATTGAAGAACAACTTTGATGCAAATGTCTACAGAATTGCTAGCAACATTATTTTGGGTTGATATCATTAGAATATCAGCATTACTCAATGCTTCTGGCTACTCAGCACCACAACAATATTATCAGCTTATGTTTTATTATTAAACATATATGGCAATTGTTTTTTATCGCTGCCTTGTATTCATTTCATCACATCGTAGTCACTATCAAATGTGAAAGAATTGTGATTGCATGGTAAAAAATGTAGGGATGGTTGATCCAATCAAATTTTACGTAAATATTGCCATTTTAGATCAGAGTTGTTGGAACTGGTTAATATACTTTGACTAATTATATTATTGTGCCTTTAGCATTCACTGGATACAGGTAGCCCTCAACTTATAACAGTTCATTTAGTGACTGTTTCAAATTACAATCACACTGAAAAAAAGTGACTTATAATCATTGTTCATACTTATGACCAATGCAGCATTTCCATGGTCATGTGAGCAATATTTGGATACTTGGCAACTCAATTATATTTATGACGGTTGCAGTATCCCAGAGTTGTGGGGTCATTTTTTGTGACTTTCTGACAAGCGAAACTCATGGGGAAACCAGATTTATTTATTAACTTAACAACTGCAGTGATTCACTTAACAAACATGGCAAGAAAGTTCATAAAATGGGACAAAACTCGCTTATCAAATGTCACACTTAGCAACAGAAATTTGGGGCTCAATAGTTCCAATAATGTGTTCCAATAATGTGTTCCAATAATGTGTTCCAATAATATTTCAGGGGCTGCCGCAAAGGAGAGGGAGCTCTTCTCCAAAGCACCTGAAGGCAGAACAAGAAGCAATGGGTGGAAACTAATCAAGGAGAGAAGCAACCTAGAACTAAGGAGAAATTTCCTGATGGTTAGAACAATTAATCAATGGAACACTTGCCACCAGAAGTGGTCAATGCTCCAACACTGCAAGCTTTTAAGAAGAGATTGGATCATCATTTTTCTGAAGTGGTGTGGGGTTTTCTGCCTAAGCAGCGGGTTAGACTAGAAGACCACCAAGGTCCCTTCCAACTCTGTTGTTCTATTCTATTCTGTTCTGTTCTATTCTATTCTATTCTATTCTATTCTATTCTATTTTACTCTACTCTACTCTGCTCTGCTCTGCTCTACTCTACTCTACTCTACTCTACTCTACTCTATTCTATTCAGATCCATTCTGTTCTGTCCTATCCTATCCTATCCTATCCAGTTCTATTCTATTCTATTCTTTAGTCAATTCTTTTTCTATTTTTATTTCTTCCTAGTTCTATTCTATTTTGTTTATTCCTATTCTATTATCTACTCTATTATATTCTATTCTATTCTTTTTCTATTTCTATTTCTTCCCATTCCTATTCTATTCTATTCTTTTCACTGTGATTGTAAGTCAAGGATTACCTGTAAATAGAAATGGAGCTGTTGGAGATTTAAATGCTAGAGAAACACATTTTCCCCCTACAGGGAGGAGATAATGCTGGAAAAAATAGCTTTTAAAAAATAAAGTTTAGCAAGTGCATGCAGAAACAATATCTAAACATTTGTGACAACTTTTTTCATTGTTGTTGTCAGATTTCAAATGCTGGAGTCAGGTCACTGGGTTGACAAAGTAAATTTTTCCATCTTGAACAGCCAAGGCTACATAAGCTTCACAATCAGTGATTTCAGCAATTTCTTTGAGATTTCAGGATTCAGCAAAGCACCGAATGAATGGCAGTGGATTACTGGAGGGCATTTATTATAAACTGTGAAATGTTCAATCTGGTTGTGAAGGGAGCTGTTCCATCACAATTGCTACCACTAAATCAATGTCTAGCTTGCTTCTGGCTATGGTTTCTTAGGCATTTTTTTTTAAGTTACTGTCTCCACTGCTTTAAAAATGCTAGCATTAAAATATATTGATGCAACCTCACAAGTATTCACTTATCTTTCTTTCTCCATTCTTAACCTTGTAATATTTGCAGATTTTCTTCCTTAATCGTTCAGGCAATTTAAGGAGCTCTCTCCTGATTATATCATTGAACTTTCTTGAGTGCTTGCTTGGTTGCTGTAAATGAGAGAGGAAACTTTCAATTCTGAATCTTGCAACATGACTGACAGTTGTAGTTACCGTTATATTTCATGCATCATTGGATATGTGTTGGGTCTTTTTAGGAATGTAAATTTGAATTGGTTAACTGGAAGAGTTAGAACTAAGACATAGCAATGCGGATTCACAACAACACACTTTTTTTACAACCCTATAATCCCTTAATTCAGGGGATGCGGTGGATCAGTGGCTAAGATCCTAAGCTTGTTGATCAGAAAGGTCAGCAGTTTGATGGTTCGAATGCCTAGCACCACATAATGGAGTGAGCTCCCATTACTTATCCCAGCTTCTTCCAACCTAGCAGTTTGAAAGCATGGAACAATGCAAGTAGAAAAATAGGGACCCCTTTGGTGGGAAGGTAACAGCACTCCATGAACCTTCAGAATTTAGTCATGCCAGCCACATGATCACAGAGCTGTCTTCGGACAGCGCTGGCTCTTTGGCTTTGTAACAGAGATGAGCACCACCCCCAAGAATTGTAAATGACTAGCACATATGTGCGAGGGGAATCTTTACCTTTAATCCCTTAATTCAGGGAAGAGTCAGGGGCAACTGGATGGAGCTGGGCATTTACTGATGCCATGCGAAGTTCACAGCAGACTTTTTTTCTTTGTGACATGCACTATAACTACATAGCCAAAAAGGCGTTAAGAGTTGTTAACCTAATCTTACGTCACTTTTTCTCTGGTATATTACACTACTAACTAGAGCATACAAAACATTTGCAAGACCAATATTCAGATACAGCTCGTCAGTTTGGAAACCACATTACGTATCTGATATTAACACAGTTGAGAAAGTCCAGAAATATTTCTCAAGAAGAGTTCTCCACTCCTCTACTTGTTGCAGAATACCTTATGCCACCAGACTCAAAACTGTAGACCTAGAAAACCTAGAACCATGCCGCCTTCAGTCCAATATAAGTATCGTATATAAAATCATACATTGCAATGTCCTGTCTGTCAATGAATACTTCAGCTTCAACTATAACAACACTAGAGCAATCAATAGATAAAAATTCAAGGTTAACTGCACCAAACTTGATTGCAGGAAATATGACTTCACCAACAAAGGGTTTAAATGTCTCCCAGATCTTTTCATAAAATGATATATTACTCTGTTTAAGAATAGAATCATTGTAGACTTTAAGAAAAGAAAAAATAATGTAGATTTTGATTTATTAGGTGTTTATTAAAAATTAGGTTAGATAAAAAACTGTTAGATACCTATGTGCATTCTTTTTCCAGATCTCCAAGATTAGTTACAAAGAGAAAAGGTCTTGAGCAAATATTATTTGATATATATGTGTGTCTCTGTCTCTGCCTGCCTGCCTGTCAGTCTGTTTTGTCTCTTTCTTTCTCTCTGTCTCTTTCTCTCTGTCTTTCTGTCTCTGTCTGTTTCTCTCTCTCTCTCTCTCTCATAATAGAAACTCAAACTGCACCTTCAGGTGTTCAGCATGATTGCAAAGTTATGTTTTTCTACCTGCCAGTCTATAATAGTTTCTTACATTTCCTCAAGCAATCTCTAAATAAAATTCCCTGCAGAGCCACTGCAGCAGGACTGAAAGTTATAGTGCATAAGAAAATTCAATGGTCATTTTTTTAAATTAAAAAAAAATCATCTCAAATCCATAGACCCAGACAGACACGCCTATTCAAGTCTAAAAGTAGAAGTTTCAACAAACCTATTCTAGTCTCTAAACTTTGGTTACAGAGATCTTTGACTTTTTACATACATATGTAAATGACGCCAACCTTTCCATAATTAGGTTCTCCATAAAAGTTTCCATAAAGGTTTCCATAAAACCTTTGCTCAGAGGCCAAAGATGTCGCTAAAGCCCATGTCACACTGAACCAACGGATGCAAAGAGGATGGAAAACGGACAAAAATCCTTGCCATCCGTTGGTTAACGCGATGTATCCGTTCTGTACTCACTGCCTCCCTTTTGCTTCCTCTCTATCCATCCAGCATCTGTTTATTGACATTTCATCCGCTCCAAAAGTTTTGGGGTGCCTAAAACTTTTGCATGGAAAATGTATCCAGTTCGTCCATTCTGCATCCGCTACGCATCTGCTACGCATCCGTTACACATCCGCTAGGCGTCCACTGCACATCCGCAGAACTCGCATCTGCCCGGATGCAGGGAGGAAACGGAACGGATGCAGAACGGATGCAGAATGGATGCCTAGCAGATGCAAAATGGAAACAAAGTGTTTAAAACGGAAAAAACGTTCACAGAGGGGACCTATCTCGGATATTAAGGATGTCAAGAGGATGCCTAGAGGATGCCTAGAGGATGCCTAGCGGAAAACCTATACTGCCTGTAAAAAGGGGGAGCAACTCACTTGCATCTCACTTTCAGAACAGCAGCCCTGCGGTGCAGACCTCTGCAGCCTTCATCTGCCTCTTCCTCTTCCACAGCATCCAGTCATGTCCACCGTGGATTGTAACAAAGTCCTTTCGGCATCCACCATCATCCTGCAACAGTGCGAAGCCATCTGCAGGCTCTGTGAACACTACTGTGAGAAGAAAAGGAGCCACCCAAAAAGAGTCTGGATCCGAAGATGGTTCGCCAGAAGAGCAGAGGACGGACTGTACAAGAAGCTGATGGTGGAGCTCAGGAACGAAGACACTTGGGCGTTCCAGAACTTCATGAGGATGCCTCCAGCCATGTTTGATGAAGTTGTGCAGCGCCTGACACCCAGGTTGACCAAGGCAAACACCAGCTTACGGCCCAGCCTGGAACCTGGGCTCAAGGTGGCACTCACTCTGCGCCACCTGGCCTCAGGGACCTCCTCCAGGAGCATGCAGTATGGCTGGAGGGTGCCATCCAACACCATTAGCATTGTGGTCAGAGAAGTGGTGCAGGCCATCATCGAAGAATACAAGGAGGAGCTCCTCCAGTACCCCTCCACTGAAGAAGGATGGAAGAAAGTTGCAGAGCAGTGGTATCAGAAGTGGAACTTTCCCCACACCGTTGGAGCCATAGATGGCAAGCACGTGGCCTGCAAATCTCCAGTCAAGTCGGGGTCCACTTATTTCAACTCCAAGGGCTTCTTCAGCATCATCCTCTTCGCCGTGGTCGATGCTGACTACAAGTTCATGTACATCGATGCTTCAGGCAACGGCTCATCTTCAGATGCCCAGGTATACAACGCCAGTTACCTCAAGGAGGAGCTGGAAGGCAACCTCATTGGGGGCTTCCCAGATCCAGAACCCCTGCCCAATGACACACAAGATGTGCCCTACTTCATCATGGGGGATGACGCCTTCTCCCTCACAACGTACCTCATGAAGCCCTACACATCCAGACTCCTCACCCGTGAAGAGAGGATCTTCAACGACAGGCTGTCCAGGGCAAGGCGGATGGTGGAGAACACCTTTGGCATCCTGGCCAACAGGTTCCAGGTACTTCTCACCACCATGCAGCATTGCCCAGAGACCATGAGGAGGATCATGGAAGCTTGCTGCATCCTGCACAATCTCATGCGCACCCGCTACCCAGTCTTGCAGAACAGGCTCGTGGACCTCCAGCAAGGCAATGGGGACATAGAGCCTGGTGAATGGAGGCAAGGGCAAAACCTGATCGACACTGAGGATGTGCAAGGCCACAACAGAGCCTCACATGAAGCGAAGAAGCAGCGCAACCTCCTGAGACAATGGTGCAACTCCCCAGCTGGAGCAGTGGAGTGGCAAGACAGGATGGTAGATGCTTAATGGATGCTTCCTTCAGCCTGTCTCATCACATGGATGAGATTGGGCCATGTATGTTTGGTTGGCCTACAATGAACAGGGCGTTTAATAAAGAGTTGTGTTTATGTTGACATGTGTGGATAATTATTACATTATTATTGATAATAAAGGGCTGTAGGTGTGGCACCTGGGAGGGTGGACCATACAGTCTCACTATGCTTGCACTGGAGGTTTAGCTATCCCACAGCTATTACCCATCCCACAGGTATCCCTGCCCATTCCACTGCTATCTCAACCCATCCCACAGCTATCTTAACCCATCCCACAAGCATGCAAAGGCTTAAACCATTTCTAAAAGTTTCCAGCAAGACTTTATTAAAAAATAGAAATAGTGTGTGAATCAAAACTAGACTTTATTAACAACAAGCTATAAGACAAAAATGAGTCTCTGGCACTCCTCTTGGTCGCTCAGTCTCAGGGGTGAAGGGTGCAGGTGCTGTGGAGGTGGCTGGTGCTGGAGTGCTTGTCATCAGCTCCTCCAGAAGCAGAAGCAGCAGAAGCCCCAGCCCCAGAAGAGCGAGCCCGTGCTGCAGAAGCCCCAGCAGAACCAGAGTGAGGGCCAGGGGGCGGGATGGTAGCCCTGTCCCTCTTGCAAGGGCTGGCAGCAGATGGCTGAGGCTTGCTGTACTTCCACATGGTTGTGGGGTTGCTGGCTGGCAGGGAGGCTGGCAGGAACCAAGGCTGGCAGGAAGGCTGGCAGGGAGGCTGGCACCAAGGCAGGCACCAAAGCTGGCAGGGAGACAGGCACCAAGGCTTCCAGGAAGGCTGGCAGGCAGGCAGACAGGCAGGCACCAAGGCTGGCAGGAAGGCTGGCAGGCAGGCAGGCACCAAGGCTGGCAGGGAGGTAGGCACCAAGGCTGTCAGGAAGGCTGGCAGGCAGGCAGGCACCAATGCTGGCAGGCAGACATGAACCAAGGCTGGCAGGAAGGCAGGCAGCAAGGCTGGCAGGCAGACCGGCTGGCAGCAAGGCTTGCAGGCAGCATGGCAGCAAGGCTGGCAGGGAGGCTGGCAGCAAGGCTGGTAGCAAGGCTGGCAGCAAGGCTGGCAGGCAGACATGTAGGCAGGGCAAGCAAGGCAGTCGATGTGTCTGGAAGCAGGTCTTTCCTCTGAATGGCGACCTGCTTCCGAGCTGCTTCCGTTATATCCGCGGGGCTGATGCAATGCATCCTCCCCGCATGCGCAATTAACACCAGGCATCCATTAGGCTTCCGCTGTGCATCCGCTTCATCCGTTCGGCGTCCGCTCTGCATCCGCTGTATACGTTCTGCGTCCACTTTGCTGAAGCCCCCCGGAAGCCTAGCGGTTGCGCCATCCACCCCCATCCGCTTCCATCCGCTCGGCTTCCGTTCCACATCCGCTTTCCATCTGCCCTGCGTCCTCCCCGCGTCCGTGTTATCCGCTCCGGTTATGCAAATTTTTACCCCTTTTGAGAGCGGATAACAACGCATGAAACATTTTGCTCGTCCGCTGTGTCCTTTTTGCATCCGTTGGGCAGTGTGACATTGGCTTAAGAGTTTGGGAATTCATCTGACCTTCGGCATGGAACCCATACATTATTTTTTTTTTTTAGTTTGCCAATGCTTATACCTCCTTTTGTGTTCCAGGGTTTCAGCTGGTTGATTGCTGGGAATTAAAGGGGGCTTTTCTTATTTTTTTTCCTAATGTATGATCGCTCAGGACATAATGATATTTTACCTCTTTCTGATGCATCAAGTATTGCTAAATGCCAGAGGCAGTGTAGGAGCAAACCATTTCAATTCCTGGAGAATGGCAAATTCTCTTCCTCTCCTGAAGGAACTGGGAGTGAAAAGAAAAATTCAAAATGATGGCTGCTATTTAACACACAAGATGTAACATACATCAGGCTGCGACCTTGAGAAAACACTTCATATACAGGAAGATAAAATGCTGTTTATACTTCCTTTTGCTTTCCATTTGAACTAAATATATCTTTTAGATAATAGTTCATCCTCAGACTACCTTTGATAAAGTATTGAACCACTGAGTTTCCCCAGACTTAATCTACTTCTGGCTGCCATGCATCCTGGAAGCAAAGGGGAACAAAACAATTTTGCCCTAAAGGTTTTATTGGTCACTCATGAAGATCTACTTCAAAGAAACCAGAGAGAGAGGGAGGGAAGAAAACCCTCTTTCTGGAAACTCAGAGCATTGTCTTCTGAACTAAAGTTAGGAAAATGGTTAGGTAGGCAGAAATTTTCACCCAGGAGTTCTTTTGCTCGGCATTAATTATTTAGAGTAATTTCTTCTACTGCAGGGGTATCAAATTCAAAGTCCATGGGCCGGATTTGCCCACAGGATGCTTAGATATAGCCCTTGGGGCTGCCCTGGAAATAGCAAAAGACCAGCCCATCATGCCTCTACCAGCAAAAACAGAGCTTGCTAGGCTCCATTTTCCCTGGTAGAGGACTGCAGAAATCTGTCAAGGCTGAAAACCGAGCCCAGGAGGAATGTGCTTGGCCTTCCTGGGCTCCATTTTCTCTGACAGAGGGCTGCAGGAGGAGCCCCAGCCTGATCTGGGCCACCATAAGTGCCACCTGACACAAGTGATGTCAAATTGGTCACAACCACACTGGCCACGCTCTCCAAGCCCTGCCCATCTGGCCCCCTGAGGTCAAACACAACAGAGGTGGTATTCAGCAGATTCTGATCAGTTCTGGAGAACTATTAGCAGAAATTATGAGTAGTTTGGCAAATACCACCTCTGACTGGTCCCACCCCCATCTATTCTCTGCCTCCTGTGTCCCAGCTGATTGTCTGGGTCTTCTTTTGTTTTCCTACACAGGAGAACGGCGCTGAAAAGCAAGTTAGTGAGGTGGGAATGGAGATTTTGCAAACAGACAAAAAAATAGCAGCCATCCTTAAAAACCCCAAAGACAAAATTGACCTGGAAAACCAAGGCATATACAAAGTTCCCTGTGCATCATGCCCGGCCACATACATTGGACAGACCAATAGAAGAATAAGTACCCACCTGGATGAACACAAAAATGCAGTAATAAAGCTGGAACACACCTCCTCACTAGTCCAACACATGAAAACCACAGGTCACAACATCAACTTCAACGGCATTAAAACCCTAGCCACTATAGAAAACCCCAGCCACAGAATCATCAGAGAAGCCATAGAGTTTGAAAAAAAGACCTGAAAGCATGAATAGAAGAGATGATTCCACCAGACTGTCAATCATTTGGAAGCCTGCACTCTCAAATAGAAAGATCTCCATACCACAAGCCAGGCAAACACCTGGGCACAAACAGACTCCCTCTGATAGCTCCAGCTCAAACACACCCCCACCAGGCACCCAGATGAAACCTAGCTTCCTAATGGATAGCAGCCGTCCTTTCACAGGAAGCCAAGCTGCACTGAAAGCCTCCAATACAGGAACACAGTGTTGCCAGCCAATCAAAGCCACAAACAGACAGAAGAAACCAGAAACACCAATCAAACAAATTCCAAGTCCAATAAACACAGACCAATACTCCCAACCAATCAGGATATAGAAAAAAAACATCCTGCCCCAATAATAGGCTAGCCTCAAATTTAAAACCAACGGCTGTGAGACCCTGACCCACATACAAACTCCATACAGAAGCCTGATGATGGCAGATGAGATTCTGCTGAAACGTTGCTACAACTTTAAAAGCACTACAAGGACGTGGGATAATACCCGAAGGAAGCTGAACAGCACATACACACACACACACAAACAAACACACACACACATACACATACATATATATATGCATTTAAAACACTTAACACCACTATTCATTGTCAAAGACTGCTATTATCTTGTTAGTGTTTTATTATTACTGTCAGCCTGGTTCTTAAAGGGGAGGAAAAGATGGTCACTCCATTAATTAATTAATTAAAGTCTTGCTGGCTTTCCCATCTTAACCCATATTAAGATTTGGGAGAAATCAGAACTGGGTTTCTGGTAAGCAATTCACAGACTGCTGAAAATCCTAACAAGTGAATGACAGTTAATTTACAGAAATAAATAACATATGGTTGGCACGTTTCACAAACTAGGGTCAATTGACAAATCACTTGGTGGTACTTGCTTCTTTTTTTCAAGGAAAGCAGACATACAAGAAGTCAATGTAATTTGGGTTTTTTTTCAATACTAGTATTGATGATCCTTCCAGCAAAACAGATCTACATTTATTGCTTCTGAAGGTTTTGCGTGCAATAAGTGGGGCCGTGCCAAAGTCACTTATGGGGTTGATGTGTCAGAAGAAGGACCAGAACCTCAGTCTCATCAGTGCTGATAGCAACAATCAATGGCAGTTAGATATAGGTATTGCTTCACAGTGCTTTACAGCCTTCTCTAAGTGGTTTACAGCATATTGCTCCCAACAATCTGTGTCCTCATTTTACTGACCTCGGAAGGATGGGAGGCCAATTTGCAGGCAGCCAGCAGCAAGCAGGAAGCCTGCAGTACTGCAGTACTCAGCCTATCCACTGAGTCACCGAGGCTGCCTCTGATTCAGCATCAACTTGTCCCATTAGCAATTTTGGCTGAGAAAGGATGATGGACTTAAAGTCACCCAGGAAGTAGGAAAAGGGAGGAAACAATTCCTCTTTTTGTTCTAAAGGTGTATTTTTAAAAGCACATTTGCAATTTATTTCTTCTACTTTGCCTTTAATTGAAATCACTTCCGTAGTAGTGATGAATTGCATGAAGAATGCGGCAAACCTTTAAGGTCCTGTAAGAACTATTTGCCTTCAAACAAATATGGGATGTTAGTCTGTTAAGTTATGGAGGATTTGATGGTGATAAAAAAATAAATTCATTCAAGGGTCTTGACTGTCTTCTTTTCTCTAGTTCCAAGGGAGACACAACTAGGAATTCAAAAATGCTAGGTCCATTTCAAATGCTAGGTTCATTTATAAGGCTGTTCTAGAAGATCCACTTCCTTGTTCATCCAGCCTCTTTCCTCCCTGATACACCAGCTTCAACTGCTTTGACTTGAAAAGAGAACATTAGCCATTACTGCCAAAAAGGCAGATCTCATTTTCCTAATAGGACTGTCACAGAGGTGGTATTCAGCAGGTTCTGACCAGTTCTGGAGAACCAGAAGCAGAAATTTTAAGAACTGGCAAATACCACCTTCTACTGGTCCCACCCCCATCTATTCTCTGCCTCCCGAATCCCAGATGATTAGCTGGGTCATCTTTTGTTGCCGTGCACAGAAGGACGGAGTTGGAAAGCAGGTTAGTGAGGTGGGGAGGGAATGGGATTTTGCAATAACCTTCCCCTGCCATGCTCATTAAGCCACGCCCACCAAGCCACACCATGCCCACCAAACCATACCCACAGAACCGGTAGAAGAGAAAGAACTGGAGAAGGTAACAAAATACAAAGAGCTACAAATAGAAATAAAATGATTATAGCAAAGGCAAGCAAGGGTAATACCAATAGTAACAGGTGCCTTGGATGCAGTCCCAAAACAACTGTAGCACCCCTTGAACACCATAGGCATTGACAAATTTGTCATCAGTCAATTGAAGAAGGCAGCTTGGAACAACTTCCATCCTGTGGTGATATCGGTAACACCATAAAACATCCATATTTGCCTTTCCCAGGTCCTTGGTAAGGACTTGATAGGTAGAAAAAAATGCCAAACCCAGTCTGAACATCTGGCTGATTGTTCGATTATTATAAACATACCTTCTAAATAGAAGACAGGCAAACAGACAGACAGACAGAAAGAGGAAGGAAGGAAGGAAGGAAGGAAGGAAGGAAGGAAGGAAGGAAGG
>BLBF01000073.1:8916039-8926114 GCA_015471245.1 Laticauda colubrina | reverse complement strand
AAGGAAGGAAGGAAGGAAGGAAGGAAGGAAGGAAGGAAGGAAGGAAGAAGTTATCTTCAATGTTGAATCATGCCTGAAGAGATAGTATATAAAAAGATTGAATATTAAGCTGGAATTCAATCAAGGAAATGCAGGAAACTGATTCATTGCTACAACTGGCCCTCAGTTGTTAATATCGACCAAAGCTGCAAAAAATGTTCCTAGCTTTCTCATAACAAAGTTGGAATTTCAGCAGAAAACTTCCACACACAAACAGCTGTTCTACCACTGGGGTAGGCTCAAGTCTTTAATATTGCCCTGGTGATAGTCTTAACACTGCAGGTGATTTGCATATTCACAGTCTAGTTTTATCCATTCCTCAAGATGTAACTAATATTCCTCACAAACATATATTCATGCCCCCCAAAAACATAGTGACACCGGCTGGTTCACAAGTTCTGTGTTTCTTCTGAACTGAAATTATTATGCATTATCGTATGGCACATTCACATCCCATCATGATAAAAATAACCCACACAAGATAAAAATACAAAATAGGAAACAAACTGAAAAGGGAATAGGAAAAAAAAGTAGGACATACTGAAATGTCAATGGGTTACTATGAGGCAATTTGATTCCTTAAAAGCAGAAATTTGTCAGTGATGTTAAAATGATGTTAATTTTGAGCTTTTACTGTAGGGGAGAGAAATCAATGATGTTTCAAATTCTTTTTTTAACCCCTGTTTATTTCAAAATGTAAGTCTGCACTTAGAACAACTAGACACAAGAACAGTTTTTTCCTGAATGCCATCACCCTGTTAAACAAATAATTCCCATAACATTGTCCAACTATTGACTAAGTCTGCATTACTATCACTTTTAATCATCTCATCACACCTATCACCCATCCCCTTCCACTTGACTGCTTCCTGGTATGATTTGATTGCCTATTTGTACCCTATGACTATATTAAGTGCTGTACTTTATGATTCTTGATGAATCTATCTTTTCTTTTTATGTACACTGAGAGCATTTGCACCAAGACAAATTCCTTGTGTGTGTAATCACACTTGGTCGATAAAAAAAAAAATCATTCATTCATTCATTCATTCATTCATTCATTCATTCATTCATTTGAAGGTCAGATATTTGGGGAAAATAATGTTTCTTCCAGCTGCCACAGTTAATGAGGCCTTCTCATTTGGAATCATTGACTGTTGGTACATCACACAAATCAAATGAATCATTTCCTTCCTACAAAATGAAGGCAACCGATCTCTGTAGATCAGGGGTGTCAAACTCAATTTCATTAAGGGCCGCATCAGAGTTGTGTTTGACCTTGGGAGGCTGAGTGGGCATGGCTGTGGTAGGCGTGGCCAGTATGGACATGGCCAGCTCAACATCCTGCAGCCCTCTGTCAGCGAAAACAGAGTGTCAGGATTCTGGCAGTTACCCCAATTAAATAATGAGTCTCGAACCAAACTTCTAAAACTTCAAAGGGTTTATTGGGAATTAACATTGACCCTTGTCTTCCCTCTTGACCCTGGTCTTCCCCCATTCCCTGGATGTATCATAATTCATATTCTCCAATGGGACACATCCTTAGCTAAGAGTCATCAATCTCCATGCTCTCCAGTTAGATTTTTGCACGGCAGAAACTTCAGTCATCTAGCTACTATCTCTGGAAAACTATGCATGGAATGCACTTTTGATTTCCAAGCAGGCGCATTGCTCTTTCAAGTGCCTTTCCCCCATTCCTTTCTGTTGGCAACTCTAAAATGATCATAGAAATTTTTTTTGTGTTGACAAAGAGCCTGGGAGGGCTGCATGTGGCCCTCCCAAACTCTGTTTTTGCTGGCAGAAGGCTGTATAAGGCTTTCACAGCCAAAAACAGAACTCGGGAGGGGCCTGTGCAGCCCCCCTGAGCTCTGTTTTCTCTGGCAGAGGCACTGTGGGCTGGTCCTTTGCTGTTTCCAGAGCAGACTCGTGGGCTAGAGATCTGGCCTGCAGGCCTTGAGTTTGACACCCTTGCTGTAGATCTTCTTCCATGCCTGGTGGATCATGAGCAACTTTTGGAGACTTCACTTCTTGGTCATTTGGGTGATTACAACACTGATGGAAGACCTTGAATCCACTTCTTTTTAGAGTATTGTTATTCCTTGCCTTACAATTCTTCATTTTGTGACAGTTCAAAGTTACCATGGCACTGAAAAAAAATGACATTGCAGCATCCCCATGGTCACATGATCCAAATTCAGATGCTTAGCAATTGACTCATGATGGCTTCAGTGTTCCTGGGGACGTCTTTTGCAACCTTCTGACAAGCCAAATCAATGGGGAAGCCAGATTCACTTAACAACCATGTTACTAACCAAACAACTGCAGTGATTCACTTTGCAACTGTGCTAGGAAAGGTCATAAAATGGGGCAAAACTCAGCAATGGTCTCACTTAGCAATAGAAATATTGGGTTCAATTGAGGTTGGAAGTCAAGGACTACCTTTGGATGCCTGGGTGCTATGGAAAGAGATGAAGAGAGGACTTTCAAAAGGGGGGAGAGAATCATTCCAGTTAGTAGTTTTTATCAGCAGGCACACATCTGAACAAAGACAGCCATTTGGGATGAGGGGGAAGAAATCCCATTTATCAACATTTGAATTTGGTTATTTATTTGCTGAATCTCTCTGGACAAACAGATCCTATTGCTGCCAGATGCAACATTTCTGTTCTCATAAGCTGAGCTAACAAAGACGCCCACTTTTCAATTATCTACAGATCCAAGTTGGGAATTTGGCCCCTCCTTTCTTAAAATTAGCTTGGTAAAGTTTGAAAAATCACATATCCAAATATAGTCTAAGAGTACATTCATTAACGTCATAATCAAATTAGGCACAGGGAATTTATTTTCATCCAATATGAAGCAGCAAGCATTTTTTCTCTATCCTTGTCAGCTGTCCATTTGCATCATGCCATAGCTAAAGGCCCTGTCACACTGCCCAACGGATGCAAAACGGACACAACGGATGAGCAAAATGTTCCATCTGTTGTTATCTGCTCTCAAAAGGGGCAAAAATTTGCATAACCAGAGCGGATAACACGGATACGGGGAGGATGCACAGTGGATGGAAAAAGGATGTGG
Organism: Laticauda colubrina; assembly: GCA_015471245.1. Classification (NCBI taxonomy): domain Eukaryota; kingdom Metazoa; phylum Chordata; class Lepidosauria; order Squamata; family Elapidae; genus Laticauda; species Laticauda colubrina. Next base: position 8,922,997 of record BLBF01000073.1, on the reverse strand, counting down.
AACGGAAGCCTAGCGGATGGAAGTGAATGAGAGCGGATGGCACATCCGCAGGGCTTCTGGGGGGCCTCAGCAAAGCGGACACGGAATGGATGAAGCGGATGCAGGGCAGATGCACAGCGGATGAAGCGGATGCAGAGCGGAAGCCTAGCGGATCCACAGCAGAAGCCTAACGGATGCCTGGCGTTAATTGCGCATGCGGGGGGGATGCATTGCGCAAGCCCCCCCGATATAAAGGGAAGCAGCTCGCACGTGGCCAGCATTCGGAGGAAAGACCTGCTGCAGGATACATCAAGTCCTTGCCTGCCCTGCCTGCATGCCTGCCTGCAAGCCTTGGTGCCAGGCTTCCTGCCAGGCTTCCTGCCAGGCTTCCTGCCAGGCTTCCTGCCAGCCTCGGTGCCTGCCAGCCTCCCTGCCAGCCTCCCTGCCAGCCAGCAACCCTACAACCATGGGGAAGAAGTGAAAGTCTTGGCAACCTGCCGCCATCCCTCACAAGAGGGACAGGGCCACCCTCTTGCCCCCTGGCCCTGACTCTGCTTCTGCTGGGGCTTCTGCTGCTGGGGCTCGCTCTTCTGGTGCTGGAGCTTCTGCTGAAGCTGCTCCTGGTGGTGGTGCTTCTGCTGCGTACTCTGCTGAAGCTGCTGCTGGTCCTGCTCGTCCTGCTTGTGCTCCTGGACTTGCTCGTCCTGCTCATGCTCCTGGACTTGCTCATACTGCTCTTGCTCCTGGTCTTGCTCGTCCTGTTCGTCCTGCTCGTGCTCCTGGTCCTGCTCATGCTCCTGGTCCTGCTGGTGCTGCTGGTCCTGCTGGTTCTGCTGGTGCTTCTGGTGCTGCTGGTGCTGCTGGTACTGGTGCTGCTGGTGCTGCTGGGGTTCCTGGTGATTACTCTGCTGCTGCTGATCCTGGTTCTGCTAATCCTGCTGCTGCTGTTGCTGCTGCTGCTGCTGATGATGATCCTGCTGCTGCTGCTGGTGGTGGTGGTGTGGAGCAGCAGCTCCTACCACCTGGGAGCCCTTCTGATGAGGGCCCATCTGGTCCTGGTAAAGGGAGGAAGAGGCGTATGCGGGGACGGGAGAGGAAGCAATACTTCATTGAGGAGGAACATGAGGATGAGGTGCTGGAGTGGCTGAGAGAGAATGACTATCTGTGGCGGAAGGGACACCGGCTGTACAGGGACACCAAGCGGAAGCAGGCTGCTTGGAGAGAGAGGGCGGAGAGTATGGGTTACACTTCGGAGGTGCTCCTCGGCTGGTGGAAACATATGCACACCTGGTACGGGAAGCTGCACCTGAAGAAATCTGGCCAGGCCACAGTGAAGCTGACCAACAGAGAGACCTACGTCATGGCCAGGTGCAGCTTCCTGGAGGGTGAGATCTGCCACCGAGGAGCACCAGGAGCCCCTCTCATGACGCTCTCTCTCCGGCAGCCTGCTGTGACCCAGTCCTCTACCGGCCGAGAGTCAATCCCTGTCTCCAGGCAGGTTTCTGTGGAGCGTGCCACGGTGGAGAACCCGCATACAGCTGTTGTCACCGTGGTGGAGCGCGTGGGGGACTCCCTGGTGCGGTGGGAGAGAGGAAACATCGAGTCCACCACAGTCGTAGCCGCATCCACTCTCCCCCAGCTCCGCCTCCACAGAAAGGCAGAGAGCCAGACAGCAGGAGGAGCAGAGCCACACTGTCCTCCTGGAGATCAGGGACACCATCCGCACCAGTATAGATCTCCTCTCTCAGCTGGTCAACACCAACTCCTCATCCTCCAACCGCAAGCCCTTCCTCACCTATGTCAACCAGACCCTCAAGAACATGGAGGAACCCCAGTACCAGGTGGTGAAGGACCGGATCACGGAGCTGTTTCACAACCCTCCAGACGCAGAGGAACCTGTTCCCACCCAGTCCAGGTCTGCTCCTCCACCCCAGGTGATATCCCTCCCATACCAAGGCTTCCCACAGGCCCTCACCTACCAGGGCTATGGCTACCAGGAGGTCCAGCAGCACAGGCAGCAGCCCTTCTCAGCCCCGGCACAGTCATCAGGTGACAACGTTGCCACCAGTTCCACTGATGCCACCAATGCCACCCACGACAATGATGCCACCGACGACAGCTATGCCACCCACGCCAGTCCTCACCCAGCTGCAGACCAGACAGCCCCACTACAATACTCCTTCCTCCAGCCCACAGCCAAGCCCGGCCTCAGTACATCTGTCATCAGTACTGGGGCTGACACCCCATGGAATGGAGGAAGGACCTCTCAGCATAGCGGGTCTGAGCCAGCTGTCTGAGAGCTTCCTCAACACACCGTCCCCTGTTGTCCTCTCAGGGCCAGGCACCCCAATGACAATACAGACCAGCACTCCAGCACCACCCACCTCCACAGCACACCTCCGAGTGACCAATAAGTGTGGCAGAGACTGGGTAGCTGGCTACCTGTGGACTTTATTTGGACACTTGACTTGGGTCATTTTTCTTTTACAGTTTGCTGTTCAATAAAGTTTATCTTTGATTCACACACTTGCTTCATTTCTTTTTTTTAATAAAGACTTGGTGGAAACTTTTAGAAATGGTTTAAACCTTTGCATGCTTGTGGGATGGGTTAAGATAGCAGTGGGTTCGGTTAAGATAGCAGTGGGATGGGTTGAGATAGCAATGGGAAGGGTTGAGATAGCAGTGGGTTGGGTAATAGCTGTGGCATGGGCAGGGATACCTTTGGGATGGGTAATAGCTGTGGGATGGGTAAGAATAGCAGTGGGATAGATAAATCTCCAGTGCAAGCATAGTGGGACTGTATGGTCCACCCTCCCTGGTGCCACACCTATGGCCCTTTATTATCAATAATAATGTAATAATCATCCACACATGTCAACATAAACACAACTCTTTATTAAATGCCCTGTTCATTGTAGGCCCACCCAACATACATGGCCCAATCTCATCCGTGTGATGAGACAGGCTGAAGGAAGCATTCATTAATCATCTATCATCCTGTCTTGCCACTCCACTGCTCCAGCTGGGGAGTTGCACCAGTGTCTCAGCAGGTTGCGCTGCTTCTTCCCTTCACGTGAGGCTCTGTTGGGGCCTTGCACATCCTCAGTGTCGATCAGGTTTCGCCCTTGCCTCCATTCCCCAGGCTCCATGTCCCCATTGCCTTGTTGGAGATCCACAAGGCTGTTCTGCAAGACCGGGTAGCGGGTGCGCATGAGATTGTGCTGGATGCAGCAAGCTTCCACGATCCTCCTCACAGTCTCTGGGCGATGCTGCATGGTGGTGAGAAGTATCTGGAACCTGTTGGCCAGGATGTCAAAGGTGTTCTCCACCACCCGCCTTGCCTTGGACAGCCTGTAGTTGAAGATCCTCTCTTCACGGGTGAGGAGTCTGGAGGTGTATGGCTTCATGAGGTAGGTTATGAGGGAGAAGGCGTCAACCCCCACGATGAAGTAGGGCACATCTTGCGTATCGTTGGGCAGGGGGTCTGGATCTGGAAAGCCCATGATGAGGTTGCCTTCCAGCCCCTCCTTGAGGTCACTGGCATTGTATACCTGGGCATCTGAACATGAGCCGCTGCCTGAAGCATCGATGTACATGAACTTGTAGTCAGCATCGACCATGGCAAAGAGGACGATGCTGAAGAAGCCCTTGTAGTTGAAATAAGTGGAGCCCGACTTGGGTGGTGCTTTGCAGGCCACGTGCTTGCCATCTATGACTCCAATGGTGTGTGGGAAGTTCCACCTCTGATACCACTGCTCTGCAACTTTCTTCCATCCTTCATCAGTGGAGGGGCACTGGAGGAGCTCCTCCAGGTATTCTTCAATTATGGCCTGCAGCACTTCTCTGACCACAATGCTGATGGTGTTGTGTGGCACCCTCCAGCCGTATTGTATGCTCCTGTAGGTGGTCCCTGAAGCCAGGTGGTGCAGAGTGAGTGCCACCTTGAGCCCAGGTTCCAGGCTGGGCTGGAAGTTGATGTTTGCCTTGAACAACCTGGGTGTCAGCCGCTGCACAACTTCGTCAAACATGGCTGGAGGCATCCTCATGAAGTTCTGGAATGCACGAGTGTCTTTGTTCCTAAGCTCCACCATCAGCTTGTTGTACAGCCCGTGCTCTGCTCTTCTGCCAATCCATCTTCAGACCCAGACGCTTCTTGGCCGCCTCCTTTTCTTCCCATAGTAGAGTTCACAGAGCCTGTAGATGGCTTCGCACTGTTGCAGAAGGATGGTGGCTGCCAAAAGGACTGTGTTACAATCCATGGTGGACATGACTGGATGCTGTGGAAGAGCAAGAGTCAGATGAAGGCTGCAGAGGTCTGCACAGCTAGGCTGCTGGTCTGAAAGTGAGATGCAGGTGAGTTGCTCCCCCTTTTTATAGGCAGTATAGGTGTCCCTTTTCATCCTCTAGGCATCCTCTAGGCATCCTCTAGGCATCCTGTAGACATCCTTTATATCCGAGATAGGTCCCCTCTGTGAACATTTTTTCCGTTTTAAACGCTTTGTTTCTGTACTGCATCCTTTCTGCATCCGTTCTTCATCCATTCTGCGTCCGGTCCACTTTATCCCTGCGTCGGAGCGGATGCGAGTTGCATGGATGTGCAGTGGATGCCTAGCAGATATAGTGGATGCGTAACAGATGCAGAACTGATGCGTAGCGGATGCGTAGCGGATGCAGAACGGATTAATTGGATACATTTTCTGTGCAAAAGTTTTGGGCAGCTCAAAACTTTCTGAGCAGATGAAACATCTATAAACGGATGCTGGACGGATAGAGAGGAAGCAAAACGGAGGCAGTGAGTACTTGGCGTTTTGCAATGGATGGCAAGCTTTTTTGTCCATTTTATATCCTCTTTGCATCCGTTGGTGCAGTGTGACAAGGGCTTAAATCGCTATGGCCAACTTGCCATGCTTAACTCACCATGACCAACTCAACACAGGACAACTCAATATGGCAAACTTCTCATGGGACAACTCGCTGCAGGACAATTCAATGATCCAATGTAATTATTTTACATAATTTTAAAATATTTTCATTTTTGTCATTCATATTTCATTTTGTCCCTCCCTTGGCATCCTTTCTTTAATGATTGTATTCTACTATTTGTTTGATATAATTCTGGTGTAATTCTGTCCTGTGGTGAGTTGGCCATGGCAAATTGGCTGTGGCAAGCTGTCATTGACCCCATGTGATCAATTTCTGTGCCCTTCTCACAAGCAAAGTCAATGGGACAGCCAGAGTCACCTAACAGTTGCATTTACTAATTGATAACTGTGGTGATTCATTTAAACACCAGTGGCAAGAAAGGTTGTAGAATGGGGGAAACCTCATATAACTGATTTAGCAACAAAAATTTTGGACTCAGTTATTGTTATAACTAGAGGACTACCTATTCACAGAAAGGCACACTAAGCATCTACTCTGAAGATACTTTCAAGAAGTGCAATTTTTTTGTAATCTTGAGTCCATAGAATAGAATTTCATTCTCTCTCAGAATATTCTATGCATCTTATTATGTGTAATTCACTTTTTAAAATCTAACTGCAGCACTTAAAACATTCTCCCTCTCAAATCTCTTTCCCTGTTAGTAGAATACTTTCATACAGATATGTATTTTTATGTTCACATTCCTTCTCATAGATAACATGACCTCATGTAGTCTTTCATTCAGACAATCCTATGTACACATTCTTTTACCCATTACATATCCTTTAATCATTCTCTTAGCACCAATTCTTGCCTCTAAATACTGTTTCTCCAAGAAGCAACAGAGTCCATAAGAAGTTGGGCAGCCTCTACATTAGGATGAATAAATTTGGATGAATTAGAAAAAAATCCTTCCCTTTGTATCAAGATATATGATAGATGATAGATAGATAGATGATAGATAGATAGATAGATAGATAGATAGATAGATAGATAGATAGATTATAGATAGATAATCATTATGTGCATACAAGCATTTGACAAAACAAGACTTAAAAAGAAGCAATTTGTGGTCTGTTTCAAATCAAGTCTTATAGATTGCAGAATCATGCTGTTTTCTCAGCAAAATGTGGAAAGGGTTTAGAACTGTCTTCTGAAATATTTTCAGGTTCTTGTCTAGTCAGGGAGAAGGCGGAGCTTCGTCTCGGTGCTACAGCTGCGATCTCGGGGCTCTGAGATTGCAGCTGATATTTTCGCCCCTGGTCGGTCCTAACAGACCTAAACCGTCCCATAGAGATGGGGATTGTGAAGGGCACAGTCCCAGGATCCCAGAGTTATCGCAAAATCTCTGGTTTGATCCAGGAGAAGCCCTTTTGCTGGCGGTGGAAAGGCAGCCTCCAAAGCTGCTGAAGTCGGGACAGCTCCGAAAAGAAAGTGGCTTGAGCGAGTGTGTGTCGGTTGGGTGAGAAACCTCTTTTGTATTGTAAATTGGTTGAGACCTGAAAGGATATCCTGAACAAAGAAGAAACCTGTGACTTTATTTTTGTTTGACTGGAATTGTTTGAGCGGCGTTTTTTAAAGTGATGTCAAATTGAGGCTTGGATTCTTTCCTTACTACTTCTTTTTCTGAGGACTTTAATGTGACTTTGTAGGTAACCAGATTGAATTTTTTCTTATATATATTTTTATGCTTCTTTTGATTTTTTTAATTTTCTTTAGGATAGAGGCCCCCTTTGTTTTTTTTTCTTTTCCTCTGAGTTTTGTATATATTACTCTTCTTTCTGGCTGGGGGGGGGGGGAAAGTATTAAGAGATCTTGCAACACTGCCAACTAGAGGCTTGAAAGTACTTTATTTGAATTGGGGAGAAATGTATAAACACTCCTTCTCAAGGATATTTTAATGTGATAAGATGAGGGAGAGCACGGAAAAATATTATTACAGGTGTTTTCCTGGACTCTTATCAATATTTCAACACTTGAGGCTTGGCTTTGAAGCTGCTGGAGAAGAGAGTCATAATAAGAGCCTTGGATAAATAAATAAAGTGCAGTGTGCAGT
>BLBF01000073.1:8901461-8915639 GCA_015471245.1 Laticauda colubrina | reverse complement strand
ATGTTTATTTGTTAAAAATTAATAAAATTCTTTCAAAAAAAAAAAAAAAAGATTTCTTAGCATTTTATCCAAGAATAACCATCTTTGGTTTTTGAGATCAGCCAAGATCAGCAACTCGCAACCACTTTGCTTGAATACAGAAATAATTCTTCATTGTGTGTGGAGCTATGATTTAAAAAAAACACAGATGGAGAAAAAAGCACTATTTTTTCTCTGAGTGATAAATTACATACATGGGAAGCTATGAACAATCATGTATGTACAGAATCAAATAGAATAACAGAGTTGAACAGGATCTTCTAATTCAAACCCCATGTTTATTTCTCTGAGTATCTTTAAAAATCTGTAGCTCTCTATACTGTAGCACTGCTTTCCAACAAGTCCAAGTTTTAACATTCACTGCTTAAATTTTCATGTAGTCATAAAAGTTTAATATTGTTCTGTCAGTGGTGATTCATAACCTTTAAGAAATTAACACATCCCACCATGAGGAAGAAAGGGGCAAATTTAAAAAAGAAGAAGAAGAAGGCAGGTGAGATGATCTAAATCATCAAGAACGTGAATGCCACCTTGATGTGGGCCCAAGGCTGATGGCTGTTAATTCATATGCTATTTATCTTTACATCCATTTTCCCCAAAAATACAAAGTTCTCCAGAAAAAAGAAAATCAGCAAGAGCTACAGGTATGAAATTAATTCTCATTTGAGAATTAATCTCACTAAATGCACTATAACTGACTTCCAAGTAGACGTGGATGGATTAGAGTTAAATGTTACAAGAATGTTACCAAGAGCTTTTTTTGGAACAGGAGATGTATCAATAGCATAATTTGAAAATCATGGATCATGTTTCATTAGAAATAAGGAAATGTCTCCTTCAGGACATCTGGTAATTTCATCAACAAGGTTCATATAGTTTACTTGGCATTAGTATGGAAGTATATTATCTTCTTATGAGATTTATATTTTTCTTTTTCCTCAACATTCCTTTTATTTTTAACTTTTGACATTACCTGGAGGTTCCCATGTGCTTACTAACCAGGCTTGTTTCAAATGCAATAAATCAGGGACCAAAGCAATTCAAATAAATACAGGTTTATTGCGTGCTAACATTCTGAATGGCAGGAGGTTGTGGTTCCAATCCTAGGTAGAGGCAGATATTTCTCTCTCTGGGTGCAATGAGAATGTATCTCCTGTGAACTCTGCATTGGTGACAGGAAGAGCATCCGGCCAGTAAACACTCAGCTCCATTCAGTTGCCCTGACTCCACCCCAATGCAAGGGATTATGGGGTCATTAAAAGACAAAATAAATAAATAAATTACATGTTAACATTTTCTACAAGAATCTGAACTACTAATAGCCAAGGCCAATTGGCAGTAAATAAGGGTCAACGGAATTCAATGGAGGCTGGACTTTGATCTCTTGTGGGCATAAAGGGATTCAGGACTGACCCCTCCCTTGGGCTCCACCTAGTCATCTACTACATCTTTTTCTTGTTGACCTTCCTAGTTCAGCCTCTTTCAATTATATTACATCCTGCTATTTGTAACCAGAACCTAAATATATGTTAGATCCTTCTTCACCTTTACTTCAAAATATGTGAATATCTGAATGCAATGAGATTTACTTTTAAATACATAAGGTAAAAGACATTTCCATTTCCAGATCTAGGGGATGGTGCTCATCTCTGTTACAAAGCCAAAGAGCCAGCGCTGTCCAAAGATGTCTCTTTGGTCATGTGACCACCATGACTAAACGCCAAAGGCACTCGGAACACTGTTACCTTCCCACCAATTTGGTCCCTATTATTCTACTTGCATTTTTACATGCTTTTGAACTTCTATGTTGGCCGAATTTGGGACAAGTAATGGGAGCTCACTCCATTACACAGTGCTAGGAATTTAAACCACCAAACTGCCGACCTTTCTGATCAACAAGCTCAGGATCTTAGCCACTGAGCCACCACGTCCCACTCTAAATACATAAATGCACACAAATACATGTTTGGAGCTTCAGTAGTGCCCCCAAAGTGCTTTTTCAAGAGGCAACTTGACATTCTGGTTTTTCTTTGAAGACTTTTCACTTCTCATTCAAGAAGCTTCTTTAGCTCTTCTTCAATGAAAAGTCTTCAAAGAAAAACCAGAATGTCCAGTTGCCTTTTGAAGAAGCACTTTTGGAGCAACCATGACCTGGACAACTGAGAATCTTCATAGACAGCCTCAATAGTAGAAATCAGCTGATAATCCAGTCTGTTTTTCAAGGAAATTCTAACATTTGCAAGGAGTTTGAGATCTGAAAAAAATATGATGATGACAGAAAGAGACTTTTGAGCACTTAGTTTCCAAAAGTTTGGGATGAATGGTTTTATATTCTACCATTTTTCACTTTCTAATTAGGTTTCAAGTTATTTTTATGACAGATTCTTCACTTTTAATATATCTTGGATGTCCCCAGAAAATATGGTTCTTTCGCTGCTGCAAATAGTTGCATGTATTAGAAATGAACCATACAGATGAGATTTTAAAATAAAATAACATCAAATAAACATTTTCCAATGTTCACATGGAATGAAAAAAGTTGGCATTTTAAAATAAATAAATAAATAAATTTATTAAATCCCCACTTTTGAAAATATTTCATGTTAAAACACTATTCTTCAATCATCTTCTCCCAACTTTGGCAGCAAGTAGATTACACGTTCACTGGTAACAACCATGAAGATAATACAGATGAATGACTATATTGTTGTTGAATCTCAAATAGACCTTAAAAAGTCTCCTTCATATCCATCAAGTCTCCGTGGCATCAATAAATAAAAATGATTTCCTACCATCTTCTTCTGAGTTGAGGCTGGAGGGATAAATAATGTTTATTTTAGTCCAAGACAAGAGATGTAAAAACAAAACATCAGAAACACGGTATCAAACAACAAAAATTGTTTCAGAAAATTATTAGCAGTGAAAATACTAAAGTTGGACTTCAATCTGTGAATCACTTGCAATGCTACTTGTTTTCTGGTAAGCATGGTTCCAGAAGGAAATGTGGATAACCTATCAGGAATTGAGTATGTCTAGTTTAATGAAAAGAAGGACTAGGGGTGACATGATAACAGTGTTCCGAATTCTCATGGGCTGCCACAAAGAAAAGGTAGTCAAGTTATTCTCCAAAGCGTGTAAAAGCATGACAAGAAGCAATAGGTAGAAACTAATCAAAGAGAGAAGCAACCTAGAACTAAGGAGAAATTTCCTGGCAGGTGGAACAATTAATCAATTAATCAATTAAACTTGCCTCCAGAAGTTGTGAATGCTCCAACACTGGAAGTTTTTAAAAAGATGTTGGATAAATGGTGTAGGGTTTCCTGAAATGGTGTAGGGTTTCCTGCCTGAACAGGGGGTTGGACTAGAAGACCTCCAAGGTCCCTTCCAACTCTGTCATTCTATTCTATTCTAATATCTGGATTTGAATCACATACAAGGATTTGAAATATTGGAATTGAATCGCTTGAACTGGCCTTGATCTACCCAGACATAAAAATTATGTTAGCGAATGATTTGATTTCTCATAAAATAAATAATACAATGTCACGTGCACACTAGTTAAAACCAGAAACCCAAAGGCATAGCCATTCTGATTTGGAAGCATCTACAAACTGGGTATGGAAAAAAAAAAAAAAGACCATTTTCCAGGCTAAGAAAATACATAATAGTAACCTGAAGAAAGTCACTGGAAATGTAAATAGGTTAGAGGTCCTAAAACATAGAATAATAGGGTTGAAAGGGATCCTGGGGATAAAAAAGGATAACAGAGTTGGAAGGAACCTTGGAAGTCTTCTAGTCCAACACCTTGCTCAAGTAGGACATTCTATTTATAGTTAAACTGTCAACTAAAAGGATACTCCTTTAGTCTTTTTAGCTGCCAGTAGAAAGGGGAAATGGTGCATTCCTCAAGTGCCTCAGATGATCACCCTGGCAGCTCAAATTTGTGAGGGTGCAAGAATATTACTGGAGAGCATGATTAATGACTCTTGGCTATGGATGTATCCCATTGGAGATTATACATCCAGGAGATGGGGGAAGACCAGGGTCAAAGGGAAAATGAATGATGTATTTAGTGTCGGCTAATGCCAACATGGACACTTCTAATAAATCATTTTTTTTGTCTCTGAGAGATGCAGCTGGAGATATATGATTTGAATGGGGGTGGATTTGTTGGAACTTTGACACATAGGATTATCTTTTCTGTTCCATTTCATAGTGAACTAATGGAGCATGGCAGAATATTCATCCTTTGCTTTTGCTTGTCCATCATTTCTCTGGCATTCAAAGTATCTGTGTATGAAACAGGAGAAGTAGGAAATAAATCCAACAGTGGGTTTAGGGAATGAACTTAGAAAATTTCATTTTTCCAAAGCTGCCAAGGATCAGCACACTGGAAAATAAAGAGTTGCCACTTCAGAGCTTGAAAACAAGTAGCTGTACAACATGAGTTCAAGTGGGAAAATATATATATATCCTGTTCTCTGTAGTATCTGAGCACTCTGTTAATGTATTTTAATCCCTGCTTTCCAAGCGTGTTCAGTTCAGGATTCCTTAAAAGCTAACAAAACACCATCCTTCTTTGTGTGTCTGCAGAAGTATCTAGAGGTGCTTTTAGACAAAATTCAATGACCTCTCCGGGGTCATGTTTTTTGCTTGGACCTAAGCACAGTAGAAACATGCCCTGGCACCACTTTTCTTTTCTCCTGCTGTTGAAGTGAACAATAAAAGAGAAACAGAGCTGTTGCTCATCAGATAAACACAAAGCCTGTAAAAAATTTCACAGCAGCAGGAGGGTTTATGAATCTTTCGATCTCATCTCCAAGGGAGAGGCAGAAGATTGCAAGCTCACAACAAGAGACGCTTCTAGGTGTGATGTTGATTAACCTAAATTTAACCTGAATAATCTGTTTTCAAAGCCTTCAAGTGCCATCTCAAAATGGAACTGTAATACATATGTACATTGGTATATGGAAATATTTAACAGTATCTGCCTGGTGATTGATAATTATGGACATTAGCTTTCAATAATTGGGAATCAGAAATTTTAATATTGTTTGCTACTTGCTAGAAAGGCCCTTGATATCATCTAGACTGCATGAAGGGCATTCTAAGAAGATATGAGTTTCCATTATTTTTTGTTTCATTAGACTACAATTTGATACTTGCATCCCATTAGTAGAACTGTTACACATTAATTTTTCTCTCTACCTAATAAATTACATCGGGGCACTCTAAATCTACTATTCTGCTCTTCAACCAGTGGCTTTTTCTATAATTCCTCTATGGTGCAGTGGAAGAGCTGCAAGAAATGCTATTTGCCTGCAAGCAAAAACTGTTGGGACCACAAAATAGACAAAGTTATATATTTATATATATATGCAAGGGATACATCTGCTGAACATAATTCAGGAAGGGCATCCGGCCAGTAAATACTCAGCTCTATTCAGTTGCCCAGACTCCACCCCACAAGGGATTATGGGGTCATTAAAAGATGGTGGTAATGACGTGATTTAAATATATTGAAATGGATAGATACAAGTACGTAAAACTCAATGGTTAAAACTCCAAATAAGTCTATGGAGTATGATTAATGCAATTAAAATGAAAATTACATTGAGTGGATGCATGTTTTAGGAGGAATTCCAAAGATAATTTCTATTAGACTTTTTACCAAAAAGGATCTGGCCTTGAGAATGAAGAAAATATGAGATAGAAACTAAATATTATCTTACCATGATTTTGTTTGATATAAATTTGGTATAATTCCAGTAATCCCTTGAATTTTATAATTTGCAAAAGATGCTGCATTTCAGGCACATTTGTGAAGAGTTTCTCTGCTGAGATTAGCATGAGAAAAGTTTTACTTTCCCTCTAAACAGCAATGTCAGGTCATGAATTATTCAAGGCTATTCAGAGTCCTAATCACTAGACTATCCTGGTAATTACTAAATCTGGGCTGATTGCTCATTAAGAATCTGATTTCTTTTGTTTTCCCTCTAACCCCAACTTGGAATAAGGGGAGAAGAAGAATCACTAACATAGGGATCCAAGTTCATTACAAAGAGTAATGTTGTCTTCACCAAACCTCATGATAAAGCTAGTCCAGCAGCAAATCGTGATATCCAAGCTAAACAAAAAGAACTTTCAAATCCAGATGTTATCCTAATATCTTTTTTTTTTTTACAAATTTTTATTAGTTTTCAATAAACAAACATACACAAACAAAACACAAGACATCAAAACATAAAACTTCTTTTTGGAAAGTGGTTTAGTCTCAGGTTACATCTTTTTATATAGACATAGATTCAAAATTCATGCTCACTTTTTATCCAGTTTCATATCTTATTTAACATTCTATATTTTCTATATAGCTTCTCCCTTCTTTTCACTCTCTTAATTCTATTTTATTTATTTCATCTCAATTTAAATCATTATACAAATTTCTTTTGTCTCTTCTATTTCAATTTTCTATTATCTTTTCTCATTAACACAAAATTTCTCCTGTAATCATTGACTGAAGTATGACGCCTTTAAATCTTTCCCCTAAATTTAACACTTAAAATAATATATGCTTTTCATTCTGATTCTGCTTAGTACATTCTAAAGCTACTTACTATATTATAAAATAAAAAAGAATAATAAATTTATCATATAATTAAAACAATAATCCATAGCAAATTAAACTCTATGATTAAATCCAGTTTTCTAACATTATTTCAGATATAAATACAACAATATATTCTTATGTACTTTTGCAGTCTCTTTTTTTATCATATTTTTACCCACTATTTCTGAATAAATCTTGTTTCTTTACATCTTATTTTAAACCTTTATAACTTCTCTTCTCTTTTTCCCTTCCTTTCTTCTTCTATTTGTTTTCTATTTATCTTTTCTCATTAACACAAAGTTTCTCCTGTAATCACAGATTGAAATATAATACTTTTAAATCTTTCCCCTAAGTTTAACACTTAGAATAATATATACTTTTCATTCTGATTCTACTTAGTGCATTCTGAAGTTGCTTATTATATTATAAAATAGAAAAGAACAATAAGTTTATAATATGATTAAAACAATAATCCATAGCAAATTAAACTGTATTATTAAATCCAATTTTCTAACATTATTTCAAATATAAATACAGCAATACAATCTTGTGTACTTTTCTTTTTTTATTATATTTTTACCCAGTATCACTAAATAGATCTTGTTTCTTTAAATATTGTTTTAAACCTTTATAACTTCTCTTCCCTTTGTCTCTTCTTTTCCTCTCCAATCCTGCCTTTACCCCCTTGTCTCCTAGTATATCTTTTATCTGTTCTATTTCAATTTTCTATGTCTTTACTCTTTAACACAAAAATTCTCCTGTAATCACAGATTAAAGTATTACACCTTTAAATCTTTCCCCTAGATTTAACACTTAAAATAATATATACTTTTCATTCTGATTCTGCTTAGTACATTCTGAAACTACTTACTGTATTATAAAATAAAAGAGAATAAGTTTATAATATAGTTAAAACAATAATCCATAACAAATTAAGCTCAATTATTAAATCCAATTTTCTAACATTATTTCAAATATAAATACAATACAATCTTATGTACTTTGCAGAATCTCTTTTTTAATCTCTTTTTACCCACTATCTCTGAATAGATCTTGTTTCTTTACATCTTGTTTTAAACCTTTGTAACTTCTCTTCCCTTTTTCCCTTCCTTTCTTCCCCAATCCTGTCTTTTTACCCCTTCATCTCTTAATCTCCACCTTCTTCATCTCTACCTTCTTCTGTATTTCTCTTTTCTGTGGCTTTCTAACATTATATTGATTTTTCATCTTATTTTTCCCTTTTTTGGTTGTTTTTTTTAAATCTTAAATTCTCCATTCTCTTCCCCTTCTTTCCCTTTTCTTCCCCAGCTAAAATGGTTTGTTCATTAAAGATGGCTTCTTCTTCATCGCAATCTTCTTGTTTTGTAGTTTCTGATAGGTATAAATCACCATTTCTAAAAAGTGGAAAACAGATCCAGAAGAGCCCTTCCCTTCTTGATCCTCTTCTTTTAGCTTTTTCAATTCAATTTTCAGTTCATCAACAAGAAGTGCCAATTTAAAAAGTTTTTTTAAACAACCTAAATATTTTTAGTCTTTCACCAAGCAATCCAAATACACACAGTCTGTTTCATTTAGCACTTTCTTCTTTTTATATTTTCTCTTCCTGGGGTTATAGTTCAGTTATAAAGCTCCAGTTGAAATATTTCTTTTAGAAGTTTTGTTACAATTTCACTCTAAAGCCAATGTCACACTGCACCAACAGATGGAAAGAGGATGTAAAATGGAGAAAAATGCTTGCCATCCATTGGTTAACACGATGCATCCGTTCTGTACACACTGCGTGCGTGATTCATACGTTCTATCCATCCAGCATCCATCTACTAAGATTTCATCTGCTAAAAAAGTTTTCAGCTGCACAAAACTTTTTGAGTGGATGAACTTTCCACCGTGTCCATTCTACATCCGCTACACATACGGGGAACAAACGTTCTACATCCATTACACGTCCACTGTATCCGCTCGGCATCCACTGCACATCTGTGCAACTCGCATCCGCTCCAGCGGAAAACGGAAAGAGGGAGGAAGTGAAACAGACACAGAACATCCGCACAGCATAAGTAGCATGGACATAGAAAGGATGAAAGCGGATGCAGCTCGCATATAAAGCATTAAAATGGAAAAAATGTTCGTATAGGGGACGTATCTCGGATATTTAGGATGTCTGAAGGATGTCTAGAGTATGGGGAAGGACACCTAGTGGAAAACTGATATTTTCTATAAAAAGGGGGAGCAAATCACCTGGATCTCACTTTCAGTCCAGCAGCCCTGCTGTGCAGACCTCTTCAGCCTCCATCTTGCTCTTGCTCTTCCACAGCATCCAGTCATCTCCACCATGGATCATTACACACTCCTTTTGGTAGCCGCCATTGTTCTACAACAGTGCGAAGCCCTCTACAGGCTCTTTCACCTGTTCTGGGCGAAGAAAAGGAGGCGTCCAAGAAGTGTCTGGGTCCGAAGATGGATCACGAGAAGAGCCGAGTATGGACTGTAGAACAAGCTGATGGTGGAGCTGAGGAACGAAGACTCTAATGCATTCCAGAACTTCATGAGGATGCTGCCAGCCATGTTTGATGAAGTTGTGGAGCGGCTGAGACCCAGGTTGACCAAGGCAAACACCAACTTCCAGCCCAACCTTAACCCTGGACTGAAGGTGGCACTGACTCTGTGCTACCTGGCCTCAGAAACCACATACAGGAGCATGCAGTATGGCTGGAGGGTGCCAAACAACACCATCAGCATTGTGGTCAGAGAAGTGGTGCAGGCCATCATCGAAGAATACCTAGAGGAGCTTCTCCAGTGCCCCACCACTGAAGAAGGCTGGAAGAAAGTTTCAGAACAGTGGTATCAGAAGTGGAACTTCCCCCACACCGTTGTAGCCATAGATGGGAAGCACGTGGCCTACAAAACTCCAGCCAACTCAGGGTCCACTTATCACAACTACAAGGGCTTCTTCAACATCATCCTCTTTGCCATGGTTGATGCTGACTACAAGTTCATGTACATTGATGCTTCAGGCAATGGGTCAGCTTCAGATGCCCAGGTATACAACGGCAGTCACCTCAAGGAGGGGCTGGAACACAACCTCATCATGGGCTTCCCAAATCCAGACCCCCTGCCCAATGACACACAAATGTGCCCTACTTCATCATGGGGGATGATGCCTTCTCCCTCAGAACCTACCTCATGAAGCCCTACACTTCCAGACTCCTCACCTGTGAAGAGAGGATCTTCAACGACAGGCTGTCCAGGGCAAGGCGGGTGGTGGAGAATGCCTTTGGCATCCTGGCCAACAGGTTCCAGGTAAATCTCACCACCATGCAGCATCACCCAGAGACCATGAGGAGGATCGTGGAACCTGGCTGCATCCTGCACAATCTCATGCGCACCCGCTACCCAGTGTTGCAGAAAAGGCTCGTGGACCGCCAACAAGGCAATGGGGACATGGAGCCTGGTGAATGGAGGCAAGGAGTAAACCTGATAGACACTGTGGGTGTGGCCCCAACAGAGCTTCACGTGAAAGGAAGAAGCAGCGCAACCTCCTGAAATACTGGTGCAACACCCCCAGCTGGAGCAGTGGAGTGGCAAGACAGGATGGTAGATGCTTAATGGATGCTTCCTTGAGGCTGTCTCATCACACTGTTGAGATTGTGCCATGTATGTTGAGTGGCCCTACAATGGACAGGGCATTTACTAAAGAGTTGTGTTTATGTTGAAATGTGTTGATGAATGATTAAATTGTTATTGATAATAAAGGGCCATAGGTGTGGCACCTGGGAGGGTGGACCATACAGTCCCAATATGCTTGCACTGGAATCTTATCTATCCCACAGCTATTTCCCATCCCACAGCTATTACCAATCCCACAGGTATCCCTGCCCATCCCACTGCTATCCTTACCCATCCCACAGCTATCCATCCCACAGCTATCCTTTTCCATCCCACAGCTATCCTTACCCATCTCACAAGCATGCAAAGCCTTAAACCATTTCTAAAAGTTTCCACCAAGACTTTATTTAGTAAAAGAACTGAACCAAGTGTGTGAAGCAAAGATAACCTTTATTAATAACAAACTGTAAGACTTTATTAAAAAAAAGCAAAATGAACCAAGAAAAGTGTCCCAAGCAAAGATAAAGTGAACAGGTAGCAACCCAGTCTCTGGCACTCTTCTCAGAGTGCTAGTCTGAGGCACCATTGGGGTGCCTGGTCCCGAGAGGACAACAGGGGACGGTGTGTGGAGGAAGCTCTCAGACAGCTGGCTCAGTCCCGTGATGTTGAGAGGCCCTTTCTCCAGGACATGGGATGTCAGTCCCAAGACTGATGACAGATGTTCTGAGGCCGGGCTTGGCTGTGGGGTGGAGGAAGGAGGAGTGTAGTGGGGCTGTCTGGTCTGCAGGTGAGCGAGGTGAGGCGTCGGTGGCATCTGTGGCATTGATAGCATCTGTGGCGTCTGTGGCATCGGTGGTATCGGTGGCATCAGTGGCACCTGTGGTGTGCAATGTACCTGTGCCTGGACTGGGAAGGGCTGCCTGTGCTGCTGGAACTCCTGGTAGCCGTAGCCTTGGTAGGTGAGGGGCTGTTGAAAGCCTTGGAAGGGCTGTGATATCGCCTGGGGTGGAGGAGCAGACCTGGAGTGGGTCAGAGCAGGTTCAGCTGGGCCTGGAGGGTGGTGCAGAAGACCTGTGATCCTCTCCTTGATCACCTGGTACTGGGCTTTGGGCATTTTCATGAGGGTCTGGTTCATGTAGGTGAGGAAGGGCTTTCTGTTAGAGGATGGAATCTCAAAGTGTACCAGCTGAGAGAGGAGATCTACGCTGCTCTTGATGGTGTCCCTGATCTCCTAGAGGACAGTGTGGCTCTGCCCCTCTGGTCTGCCTCTCTGTCTGCTTTCTGTGGAGGTGGAGCTGGAGGTGGGTGTGGGTTGGTCTCTGGTGGCAGCGGCCTCTTCTTGCTCAATCCATGTCAGGGGATCCTCCATGTGCTCTGGCATGGGGTGTGCAGCTGTCGGGTGGGTCTCCATCATGGGGCTCTCCAAAGATACCTGCCTGGACACAGGAGCTGACTCTTGGCCAGAAGAGGACTGTCTGTCTTTGGGCTGCCTGAGAGAGAGTGTGGACAGAGTGGCTGCTCCTCAGTGGCAGATCTCACCCTCCAAGAAGCTGCACTTTGCCATGATATAGGTCTCCCGGTCGGTGAGCTTGACCACAGCCTGGCCAGACTTCTTCAGGTACAGCTTCCCGTACCAGGTGTGCATGTGCTTCCACCACCCCAGGAGGACATCTGAAGTGTAGCCCAGGCTCTCCGCCTTCTCTCTCCAAGCAGCCTGCTTCTGCTTGGTGTCTCGATAGAGCCTGTGTCCCTTCCTCCAGAAGTACTTGTTCTCCCTCAGCCATTCGAGCACCTCCTCCTCATGTTCCTCTTCAATGGAGTACTGTCTCCTCTCCCCCTTTTCGCGTGATTGCCTCTTCCTCCCTCTAGCAGGACCTTCTGGGCCCTCATCAGCAGGGTTTTGAGGTTCTAGGGGCTGCTCCACCACACCACCACCAGCAGCAGCAGCAGTAGTAGTACCAGCAGCAGCAGCAGCAGAGTCAGCACGAGCAGAAGCACCAGCACCAGCAGCACCAGCAGGACCAGCAGTAGCATGAGCAGCAGCAGCACCAGAAGGACCAGCAGCATCACCAGCAGAGTCAGCACCAGCAGAAGCACCAGCACCAGGAGCAGCACCAGCAGAAGCACCAGCACCAGCAGAGGGTTGTAAAATTCTGTGGGGCAGTATATAAGTCTCAGTGCTATTGCTATTTATAGGCTTTAGATATACTTGTTCATATCTTTCTCACCCCTTTGGAAAACATAACTGGAAGAAACATGATTATATCTAATTAATGACAATATAGTCTTATCACATCAGGCCAAAAAGGTTAATTATGTCTTCCAAAGCTCCTTGTAGAGTCTAATGTAGAGTTTTTCATTTTTCTACCTTTAAAAACAAAAAACACCTTTTCAAAAAACAAGAATAAAAAACAAGGGAAGGAAATAGAATGAGTGCTAAGCAAACAAAAAAACCTAACCCCTCCTTTTGACCTGGAAGAGTTAATTAGCCACTGATTCAGATTATCTTCAGATAGATTTTTGCTTTTAATTATTTTGAGCAGCATCCTTTGGGGAATCTAGTATAAAAATGTAAATGACAAAGAGAAGCAGGGAATAAACCAACAAAAAACACCAGACTGTAAAGTAAATATTGACTTAGTGAATGTTGAGTGGCGATTGCTGTTTTGCAACTTTGGAAACTTAAAATTTCCAAACTTTTTTTTTTTAATGATAATACAGAAAATAAGGCAAGACAAGGCAAGTCAAAATGAGAACAAGCAAAGAAGGAAGCCTGAAGAGCATCTAATGTTATCAAGGCTCACTAAATGCCACGTGGCATGAATTTATAGTGCAATTTATCATATGATACAGATAAGAAATCCGAATGGGATAAACTGACAGGTTTAACTGATGACACTAAGTAAAAATACAGGCTGTGTATTTGTTTTGTTTTGTTTTTTAGTTTTTAAAAAAGCATCCTGGGATAAGGATATGCATGTCTTTCCTTTCTTTTTTCTCCCTATTTTTTTTATCAGGGATTACAGGAACAGAACAAGTTAAAAAAAATTTGCAGCTGCCACAATGTATATTGCCATAAACAAGGAAAGTTTGTTCTTTTAGAAGTCTGTTGCTACAAGACTTATCTGTTTGCTTCCAGAGCCAGCTCCTATGTACAGAAAAGCCACTTTTCTGTAGTATGACAGCAAAAGAGATCCAGGATGAAATACACAAATAAGATTTGGTTCTGGATGGCTAAGAGGCCATTAAGCAGATGGTCTCCTTTCTTACCACACTGATGTGGTCAATATATTGCCACTGGCTTGTTCCTTACGGGTGAATGATTTGTCCAGCAAGCAAATGAAACTGCAGAGGCTTGCAAGAAAACCTCAGCCATAGGCAACATAAATAGGTCAAAGGTTTGATCAACAATATGGAGATTTTGCTTTGTAGATGGAAGCAAAGGCACGACACAAATTAGTCCTAGTTGCATGATGGGCCCATCAGAACAAAGGCAGAGAATAAAAGCCAGATGATGTTGCAAGCAATGTTTCAAACTGAGCCACACAATTAATGAAGTGGCATCTTGCTTACATCAAAAGTTCCTTCCACAATTAATGCCTTCATTTATAAGATGTCACAGTGTGTTCTGCTATTTAGGGCTAACTACTTTAATAGAAGTGCGCTTGTGCCACTTGCACAATCATCACAATGTGTGTGTACTTGTTGCATGGGTTTTTCTAAGAAGGAGACAATGTTGTGTTTGCTAAGAAAAAAAAGATGGCATTCTGCAGTTGCTAGAGAGTCACAATATGTACAGCAATATTTCTAGCAATGGCACTTAGATTTATATACTGCTTTACAATTATTTACAGCCCTCTATAAGCTGTTTACAGAGTCAAGCCTGGGTTCCCCAACCAGGGTTAGGTAGACAAGCTAAACAGAAT
>BLBF01000073.1:8857729-8901451 GCA_015471245.1 Laticauda colubrina | reverse complement strand
TTAGCAAAGTCCATGTAGAATATCCTATTGTCAGTTCACATAAATCAATCCGTTGTTGTCTCTCCCGTTCGAGCAATGCAGTCTTGCTTCCAAGCAGTAATCAGGGATCATCAAAGCCAGAGAGAGAGAGAGCAAGCTGTAGCCTTGCTACTTTTATATGGTTTTCATAACCACACCCACAATTGCTATTTCACAGTTAAAGCTGCATACACTAACTATGATTCATAGTTAGTATTTCACCTAAAACAGTTAGGGTGAACAATGTTATCCCTAACAAGCCTCTTGCCCCCAACAATCTGGGTCCTCATTTTACCCACCTCAGAAGGACGGAAGGCTGAGTCAATCTTAAGCCAGTGAGAAGGCAGAAGGAAGAACTGAATATTTGGGGTGGAAAAGTAATTCCTTCCTTCCTTCCTTCCATCCATCCATCCACCCATTTAATTTTATTCATATTTTATTGGGGTTATTGTGGTTCCTTTCTGCTAAAATCTCAAGAGCCAGAGCAATAACAGGATATGATTTCCAATATTAAATGATAGGATACGGTGCATTTCACAATTGTCTCTTTTCAACATGACTGCAGTTTGGTGTGGAAACTCACTTACAAGAAGCAAAGAACTGCACAGCCTAAGAAAAATTTTGCCCATTTAAATTACTTGTTCTGGTGGCAAAACTGCACGTTATTATTGAGAATAGTTATTCCCTTGGTACAGCATTAAGTTATTTAGTTCCTAGCAGAGAGACATCATTTCTTATTTATTTATATTGTTTGTATATAATTCCCATAACAACATTCCCTGGATGTCTTACAATAAACCAGCATAAAAACAATTTAAATACAAAATAGAACATAAAAAGCATAGAATCAAAAGCAACATAAAGCATGACAAGAGCATCCACAGTACGCAGAAATTTTGCACACAGTTGTAAGCAAGGCCCAGACAATGAATTATTTAGAAGGTCTTGATTCAGAGAAAGGCTTTCATCTTGAAGAAAAGACCATGTAAGTGGCCTCAATTGGCTTTAAACCTCAATTTCTACAAAGACTGTTTTATCCCCCACTCAGAAAAAAATGTATGGTCCCTGAGGTGCTTCTTCACTTAGTAGTCACATTGGGGTCACTGAAAAAACATTTTCCAAATACAATTTAGTCAACCCTCAAGAAATGTATTTACAAATCATGAGGATTTGAAGATCAAAATTTGTGCTTGAATGAGACCTGAAGATATATTGGAAGAAATCATATTTTGGTGATGATATCAGATTTCTAGGTTCCACATAGGAACATAGATTTGGGACCAAGTGCTATGTCAAATCAACTTATGCAAGAACAATGTACAATATAGAATAGAATAGAATAGAATAGAATAGAATACTGGTAAAATGTGATTGGACACGCAAGGAATTTGTCTTTGGTGCATATGCTCCCAGTATACATAAAAAATGCATTCATTAAGAATCTAAGATACATACTTAATCATAGTCATGGTATACTGAATAAGCAATCAAATCATACTAGGAAACTAAATAAAACAATATAAATCATAAAGATACAAGCAACAAGGTTATAGTCATCAGTGGGAGGAGATCGGTAATAGGAAGGATGAGAAGAGTAGTAATACAATCTTAGTAAATAGTTTGACAGTGTTGTGGGAATTAGTTGTTTTGCAGAGTGATGGCTAAACAATTAAAAACTGTCCTTGTGTCTAGTTGTTCTGGTGTGTAGTCCTCTATAGCGTCGTTTTGAGGGTAGAAGTTGAAACAATTTATGTCTAGGAAGTGAAGGTGCTGTAGATATTTTCACAGCCCTCTTTTCGACTCGTTCAGTATACAGGCCCTCCATGGAAGGCAGATTGGTAGCAATTGTTTTTTCTGTAGTTCTCATTGAAGTCTGTGTCTGTCTTGTTTGGTTGCAGAGCCAAACCAGGCAATTATAGAGGTGCAGATGACAGACTCAATAATTCCTCTGTAGAAGGGTTTTGCCTATAAGACCAATGTATGGGTAAAGGATAAACTAGCCACAATATACAGGAAGTTTTCAATAACAGTGCTGGATTGATTATACAATCATAGAATCATGGGGTTTTGGACAGAATCTTGGGGTTTTTCTAATCATCGTCTTGCCCTATACAGGGTTTCTATCCCAGTCAAGGGGCTATCCATTTTTTCCTTGAAGACACCAATGATGACACCTCAAGATCCTGGAAGGCAAAGCTGTTTCACAGCTTAAAACTTTCACACGCTCTTATTCACCCCATGACAAATTCATACAGCTTTCAGATTGTTCTGTCTATTATTTTTCTCTCTTAGCAGATCTACTTTGATCCTCTTCCAAAGGATACTTTTCTACTCATAGATAACATTATATGATTCTCGGTGTTCTTCCTACCAAATCTTGACATCCCTGGGATTTTAAGCATCTTATTTGGTAGTCTGTCAAAATTTGGGGGCAGGATGTTTTGTTAAAATGCACAGAATTTTCTGGGATAGTGCTGTACTGGACAAGTAGTTAAATGCAAAAGAATATTTTCTCTGCTTAGATGCAGAGAAGCTATACTACTCTCTTCCTGCTCTATTTTGACTTACATTGTCCTAACAAATAATATCCTAATATCTCTCTCTCTCTCTCTCTCTCTCTCTCTCTCTCTCTCTTTCTCTCTCTTCACATGAACTCTTGCACTTCAGTGGAAATGCAAATCACCATTTCATAGTCGACTATGACTATACACCAAAGATGCATGGGATGCTCTTACCTACCCACCAAAGTGGTATCTCTTTGTCTACTTGCATTTGCATGCTTTTGAACTGCTAGATGGACAGGATAGGTGCTAGGTGTGACAAATAATGGGAGCTCACTCTGTCCCACAATGCTTGGGTCTTTTCCTCCTCCTCTTCCTTCTACTTCTCTTTCTCCTTCTCCTTCTTCCACTTTGTCTGTGTTCCATAGCAGACATTTTATTAAATTAAGAATGGAGACATAATGGAGACATTTTTAATTTTCATTAAAAATCTTTACTATTTTTGTAGGCATTTGATGGTTCTTTTGTATTGAAGTTCTGCTAAACTATTTCTTTTTCCTCCCTTCTCCAAGAAATGAGATGCAACCATTCCTATTAGAATTAGCAAAAAGACCCCAAAATCTTGATCAAAGGGAGCAGGTAGATTTAATTTTGTTATGGTAATTCAGCATGCTTATTATTATACACATCTTTTCTAGATCTAAGAACCATGATTGCAATTATACCTGTGGCAAAAATGTCGATCTCAAGAAATCTCCTGTTGTTCTCAAATGCTTAAAGCAAAGTAATCTCTCCTTTGAGTCAAGTTTGATTTCTGGCAACTTCACAAGCATGTCAAGAACATTTGGCACTGTCACTTCTGGTACTTTATCCAATTGTTCTGGGGATTTGTAGTGGTCTCCCAAGCAAGCATCCATCTGGTTTAATCAAATTGGCTGTTTTTAAGGTCAGTCACAGTTGGCAAACTGTTTACCTTAGTTTGGACTTAGAGCAAAATAAAATAGGTTGATATTCTATATATGCTGCAGTTTCCTGATCAATGCATTGCATTCCTTTTTCTTTGAGAAAAGTATAAGCATATGCAAGTTTTGTGTGTGTTTGTGTATTTGTGGACACATGAATGTGTGTTTCAGAGGTGGTATTCAGCAGATTCTGACCAGTTCTAGAGAACTGGTAGCAGAAATTTTGAGTAGTTCAGAGAACCAGCAAATACCACCTCTGACTGGAGATTTTACAGTATCCTTCTTCTGCCATGCCCACCAAGCCACACCCACAGAACCGGTAGTAAAAAAAATTGAATCCCACCACTGGTGTGTATATGTGCACACATGTAACTTCTGTGTGTATATGTATATGTATATGTATATGTATATGTATATGTATATGTATATGTATATGTATATGTATATGTATATGTATATGTACATATGTATGCAACTGTATATATATATGTATCACTAGATTGCAGTGACATTGCAATACATTTTTCTGGTCTGGTCTAAGACTGTAATAAACTGATTGATTGATATTTTTATCAATTGATTGATAAAATCAATTGATTGATATTTAGTGTTCAAAATAAGGTGGGTTGTTTTGGTCATTTATCTCTATGTTTGGTTAGTTAGCAATTTATGTTACTTTGGAATTATTCTAGGTATATGAACTAGCTTAAAATAGAACATTCACCTTTATATTGTTTCCCCCCCTTACAAATAATATCCTGAACTGACACTTTCTAAGTTGTATTTTAAAAATAGGCTTATGAATTTCCCCAAATCAAAATGATAAGCAATCTATACTCAATTTGGCATGCGGGGAAAAAATCTTGGCTTATATTACAAAGACAGATTTCATTAAAAGGCTGAATATCACATTGTTTGTATTTAAACTCTAGGTTAGCTTTGCTATATTTGTCTCTATGGGGCTTCATTTCCCCTTCCCAGATTTAGTTATATTTTTCTTTATTGCATTTAAATGAACAATCAAGCAATAGCTTCCTCATTACCAACCGATCCAGCTGCCCAGTTAATATTTACAAATGTTTTAACATTTCAAAGTCAGTATTTCAAGGTTTGACTAAATTACTGGAGAAACCTGTCAGCTACCCACCTTCTCAAATACTATTATTATTATGTCAACTGCACTGTAAAATGGACTGTGAGATATATGCTGCATCCTAGCATCTGCTGCCAATTTATGTCCAAAGCTTTAATGAATTTCAACAGAATGAAACAATGGTAAATTTGAGACAACCCAAAAAACATTAAAGAACATCTGTTGCAAATATATCTATCACAGGAAGCACTTCTTGCAAACTAGTAATAAGAGGATAAAAATGAGCAGGTTATGCTAATTTTGAGCTGGGAAGTCAGTGTGAAGTACAGCGTAGCATAAAATTGTGCTTCAGTTACCTGTTGTGAAAATTGTGCATCCAACTAAGTATGGAACTTTCTTCTTGGAACTTTCAGTGAATAACAATGACCCAACATTGATCATTCCACTTCCTAACATTCACCACAAATCATCAGCAGAAAGGACTGACAAATATCTATCATAACAGATAACAGATAATCAAAGTTTGAAGGGATCTTGTAGGTCATCTAGTCCAACCCCCCACCCAAGTGGGAGACCCTACACCATTTCTGACAAATTGCAGTCCAATCTCTTCTTGAAGTGTGGGCGCTCCCACAACTTCCGAAGGCAAGCTGTTCCATGGGTTGATTATTCTCACTGTCAGAAAGTTTCTCCTTATTTCCAGGTTGAATCTCTCCTTGTTCAGTTTCCATCCATTATTCCTTGTCTGGCTTACAGGTGCTTTAGAAAATAGCTTGATCCCTTCCTCTCTGTGGCAGCCCCTCAAATATTGGAACACTATTATCATGTCTCCCCTGGTTCTTCTCTTCACTAGACTAGCCATGCATAGTTCCTAGTTCCTGTAACTGTTCTTCATTACGTTTTAGACTCCAGTTCCCTCATCATCCTGGTTGCTCTTCTCGATACTTATTTGAGAGTCTCAACATCTTTTTTATAATGTAGTGACCAAAACTGGATGCAGTTCTCTAGGCATGGTCTTACTAAGGCTGTATAGAGTGGTATTAGCACCTGACTTGATTTTGATTGTATTCCTCTGTTAATTCAATTTGGGATTTCATTAGGTTTTTTTTTTTTTTTTTTGGTGGCTGCTGCACACTGCTGGCTCATATTTAATTCATATTTGGTTGCCCACTAAAACTCCAAGATCCCTCTCAAAGTTACTGCAATTGAGCCTGGTTTCACCCAGTCTATATGTGTACTTTTGGTTTTTCTTGCCTAAGTGTAGGACTTTACTTTTCTCTACATTGAATTTCATTTTGTTCGATACGGCCAGTTTTCTAGTCTGTCAAGATCTATCTGGATCTTGAGTAAAATGAAGTTCATGTTTAAAGTTACAGTATTATTGTCCAGCTGCTCTTTCTTAAGATATGTTATGCATATATATTATGCAATGTATCTAACCAGTTATGATAGTCTCAAAAAACAAGAGGTTGACTTGGTACTTGTATAGTAAAAATAATGAGGATGATCCTAAAATAGCTAATGCCCCCCAGAAATTTTACTCCATTTTGTTTTAATTAAAGTCAATACTTCTAAGCAGCTTGCATTATCTCCATATTGGCTGAGAGTTGAATGGAAAGTAATGATTTCAATGTTATAGTTTGCCAACAGGGTTGATGTACTAAACACTCTAGCATTCTTGTTTCATTTCAGTTGTCAGGAAGCTGCTGTGAGAAGTGGTTGTGCATTATTCTTAATGGAATGGAAGCCTAGGGTGAGTTTTCATCAGTATGCTTCAAGGAATGTAATGTAGCTGAATTTTTGACAGCCTAAGAAGTTCTCCAATTGAAACATACCACCAAATGCAAATTGTTTATACCAATGAGTGTGTTGACATAAGTACTGTGTATCACTGGGTCAAAAAATATAAACACAATGTCTCAGGCAGAGCTGATTTGTGGAAACCAGAACCAAGTGGATGATTTGTGACAGCAACTGGTAAGTTTCTAAGGAGAAAATTTGATTAACTCATTAAGGACAATCAGCAGATCATTCAAACAAAAATTGCTACCAAGCAGTGGGATTTCACAGGAATATGTGGGTTATGTTCTTCAAAAGATTGTGTAAGTTGGGTTCCTTGGATGCTGATGACAGAGATGAAAGCTTCAAGAGTTAAAATTTGCTAGCAATTGTTGTCAAGCTACAAGAATGAAAGAGAATAATTTGTTCATAGGATCATGACAGCTGACAAAACACTGGCTCCAAAGCTTCAATGTGTCTCTAGACTTCCATCATTCCATTGAAGGATGTGACTTTTGTACATGTGGCTGTAAAATCACTTTTTTTCCTTGCTTTGGCAAATGTGATACACTAGGTTTCAAAGCCACTCCCAGCCATGGAAACATGGAAACTCTCAACCCTGGAAACTGTCTTTGGATAATCCCTTCTCTGTTGGCCCTACTTAACTTACAAATATTTTTGAGGGAATTAAATGAAGAGAAATACTCACATAAGGCAATTTTAAATCTTGGAGAAAGGGTAGAACCTAAAGCTATATCGAACAATGAAAGAATCTGCCTTTTTAACCCTTTGGTCTCTGAGACATTTGACAGCTTGCAGATTCTATTAGTCTAATGAAAACATTGCTTCTGGATTCCCACCCATCCACCCAAATCCAGCAAAAATTACTGTTTACATTGGACAGAATAGTTACTGTTATTATGCCACCTTTGATGGCAAGCATATAAGTCATATAAAGTCATGATTCACTGGCCCCATGATCTTCCATAAGGCCTCTTGTATTATTAAGTGCCCCCTTTGCATCACCACATTAAAATGTGTCAGTTCAATCTAGTGTAAGCTTTTTTGCATCCTTGAAGTTGTTTTGTTATTATTTTACCTCCTGGAGATTGTGATTTTTATCCTCTGCTTTTCATCTTTATTAGCCCCATAAACCTGATGAATGTCCTCCTTATCAAAGTACCAAATGTACCTCTATGCTCCCTGGAATTTGTCCTCCCCAATTTTCCAGAGAAAAATAATAAAAGATGGAAAGCTCTGGAGAAGATGTTAGAAGCCCATTGAATGGTGGAAAACTATTGACCAAATGTCTATGGAGATTCTCAGTCATCCAGGTCATGGCTGTTCCAAAGGTGCATATCTGTACATTGAGGAAACAAAGCAACCACTTCATAAACACATAGCAAAACATCGGAGAACAAATCCATCAGGACAAGGTTCAGCAGTCCATCTGCATTTACAAGACAAAGGCAACTTTTTTATTCCTCTCATAAACTCCTCTCTCATCAGAGGAGGACGGATACAACATCATCTATCTCTAGTCTACAACACAATCCTTTCCACAGTTCCAAGAAGGCTCCACACTCATCTGCACCACTCAGGTGACTCTGATAATAGAATAGAATAGAATAGAATAGAATAGAATAGAATAGAATAGAATAGAATAGAATATGAATTCTTTATTGGCCAAGTGTGATTGGGCACACAAGGAATTTGTCTTGGTACAAATGCTCTCAGTGTACAAAAAAGAAAAGATACATTCATCAAGAGTCAAGAATCATAAGGTACAACACTTAATAATAGTCATAATGTACAATAAGCAATCAAATCATACTAGGAAACAGCAAATATAAATATAAGGATACAAGCGACACAGTTACATCACACAGTCCCAAGTGGGAAGGGATGGTTAACAAGGAGTGATGAGAAGATTAACAGTAATAGTAGTGCAGACTTTATAACAGTTGAACAGTGTTGAGGGAATTAATTGTTTCGCAGAGTGATGGCATTCGGGGAAAAACTGTTCTTGTGTCTAGTTATTCTGGTGTGCAGTGCTCTATAGTGTCGTTTTTGAGGGAAGGAGTTGAAACAGTTTATGTCCAGGATGTGAGGGGTCTGTAAATATTTTCACAGCCCTCTTTTTGACCCTTGCAGGATACAGGTCCTTGATTGAAGGCATGTTGGTAGTAATTGTTTTGTGAGGATACAGATAAACTTCCAGGTTACCTTAACAATCCGCTAAAAGGATGAAAATGACCAGCTGTCTGCAAGGAGCGTAAATCCTTCCATTCTTCACCATCCAATCAGAGCTGAAGAAGCTTCTTAGATGAGAAACAAAATATCTTCAAAGAAAAACAAGAAAGTCCAGTTATCTCTTGAAAAAGGACCTACTGACCAGCAACTTCTGCCGCAGACAAAAGTGCAAAAGAATTATTATGCAATCAAAAGGGCTAAAAATTATCCATTAAAAAAGATTCTAAAAAAAAAAAGGAAAGAAGTATGACTGGGAAGGATTAATAAATTGAAGCCACTAAAAAAAATCAGAATAAGCAAGGTTGCAACTTTTGACTTAAGACGTATCTTAAGTATCCACAATATCTTAACCAAGGGAAAAGTTCAAACCTTGAATCCATGTGATATGCATATTCCTATGAAGCTCCATACTTATCCAGCATTTTTCTAAGTAGTTATAATATATAACAGAATAACAGGATGGGACCTTTGAAATTTTCTTGTTCAACCCCGTGCTCAGGAAACCTCTTGTTCAAGAAACCTGCTGTCCCATTGCTCAGGAAACCTCATACCATTTCACACAAATGGTTGTCCAATCTCTTGTTAAAAACTTCCAGTGTTAGAACATTCACAACTTCTGGAGGCAAGTTGTTTCACTAATTAATTGTTAGGTCAGGAAATTTCCCCTTAGTGCTAAGTAGTTTCTCTCCTTGATTGGTTTTCATCCACTGCTCTCAGGTATTTTGGAGAATAGCTTGACTCCCTCTTCTTTGTGGCAGTACCTGAGATATTGGAAGACTGCTATCATGTCATCCCCTAGTTATTCTTTTCATCAGACTAGACATACCCAATTCCAGCAACCATTCTTTAGATGCTTCAGATGCATAAATAGGCATTTAAAAGAATGTATTCTCATGGTCACATTCCATTATTTAGTACCAAAGGATCAATAAAAGCTACTGTTTGCCAAAATGTGTTATCATAATTGCACTTGAATAGCTCTTATGTCACTCCTCTGTGTTGGTTTCAAACTGGGTCAAAATGTGAAACTATTTGTGCCCAGTAGCTGATATTTTTACAAGAGAATCAGTTTGAAGAAAGCTAATCTTCCAAGGTTCATCTTTTCTTGGTGAGATTCTGGGCATAAATAACTTGACATTTGGGGATGATTTAGGGGACAAGGCAGTAATTGTTCTGTTTGATTTAAACAGGAAATGTCTAGATCATTTATTCAGGATTGGTGGTTGGGTTTTTTTTTTTGGAATCTGAGGTCAACATTTCCAGAGGGCAACTTGTGTGGAAGGCTGCTGTAGAAATGAGAATCAGCAGCCAATTCTAATAAGAAAGATGGTTTGAGCTAATGAAAAGTACAGAATCCTTTCCTAAAACAATTTTCTTAAAACAATTTTCCTTTATATCTTTTCAAATAAGAAGAGAAACCTTGCTGGGCAAAAAAAAAAAAAAGAATTAAGGAGAGGAAACGGGAGAGAGAGAGACTATTAGATAGTAAGTCAAGGAAAAGTCTGAAATAAACCTCTTTTAGAAGAAACTCACTCTCTGTTATTTCTTTCATGACAGGAACTTCCCTGTAAAAAGTCCTAGAGGTGTCATATTTAATGTGGCCTAAGGTTAATTGTAATGTGTCACCCAGGCTATACACAAAAGGACATCAAATACAAGTTTTGAATTATTTCTCCGAAGGAGACATGTGATCTCTTTTTAATGCTAATTTGATTATGGTGATGGCGGTGATGATGGTGATATCAATGTTAACTTTCTTTGGTTTAGAAATAATCAGTAACTTCCAACCTTGGTTGATATAACAGAAGCTAAACAGGGTCCAATCTACTTGGATATGGAACCATCAAGTAATCATAAGCAACTTTCACATTGGAAAGTTGAAAAGGATGTTTTGGAAGCAGGCAATGAGAAACAACCTGTGTCAAGAGAATAATATCAGGGGTGGGATACGATAGGTTAACTACCAGTTCAGGATTTACTAGCTTCCCTGCACACTGTGAGCTGCACGTCTGTAAATCGTCATCAGCATGCTGTGTGCAGAGATGCAGCCTTTGAAACAGCCCTCTTTTCCTGCTTTTTTAACTGCACCTGTGCCTCATTTGGCAGCTGAAGTTGAAAAATCAGGAAATAAAGATCCATTAAGAGCCCAGGTGGGTGGGTGGGCAAAAACATCAGCAGACATAGAACCGGTTCTATGTCTGCTGCTTTTCAGAGCTACCGGTTCTACAGAGGTGGACAAAACTGGTAGAAACCCACCCCTGAATAATATGTACATATCCATGCAGTCATCTTAAGAACTGATAATGATCATCTCAAATAAGCCAAAGCAAGTCCCCATTTTGGATGCAGGTAAGTGCAGGGCACAATGCGGAGGATTGGGGAGAGCAAAAAAATGGGCCTCCCAGAAGTTTGGGAAAGCCAGAAATGGGCCTGTTTCCAGTCTCCACAGGTCCTCTGGAGCCCAGGGAGGCTGTTTTCACCCTCCCAGAGGCTCAAGGAAAGCCTTCAGAGCCCCGGGAGGGCAAAACGCCCCCCTGCCATTGTGCAGGAGGCCGACTAAACCGTGCCCATCATGGCCATACCACCCAGAAACCAGGCAGACAACCCTTTGCTAAAATTTTTGAAGCCTATCCCTGATTAATACCCAAACAAAACCATAAACTGCATCTTCTTAAAGGTGCTTTTTGTTCTGTCCCTCTCTAATGCAAGAGGAAAATACCTATGAAAAATTGAGAAAGTAACTTTTAAGCAAATTTTCAATTAATAATTATTTAATGTTTGCATTGATGATTTATTGAGATTGTGTAAGAATTTTTCTAAAAAAAACCTAATGTTGTTGGACCTCTCTCTTCTGGATGGGTATTAAAGCTGAAACAAGCAAAGAGGACTTTTAATTGCTTGTGCAGTCAAATATTCACAAATATTTCTATTGTCAGCATTCCAGTTAGCAACCTCCAAACCTCCAAATAAACTCAGAGACAATCATTTTCTCAAAGTTTCATTTAATTAGAGTTGTCATATTGCCACATCTTGGAAAACCCAAAGCTGAGAGTTCTGGATTTTCCCCTCTCAAAAGAAATTCAAAGATCCATTCTCTGCACCCACCAGTCCATCACATGGCCCAATCAAATGTCCTCTCAACTGGAGACATTCCTCCAAACATTTCCCTCCAGGTGCAAGGTAACATGGCCTTGACTTTCTAAGAAAGAATGTTGTTGTATCTAACCTTCCACCTCTCTAAGAAATCTGCCATCCCAAATTCCCAGGTACTAAATGTGGCAGCCTTGAAGCTTCCAAGTAAAATATGGCTTCCAAGGTAGACATCTATATTTGTTAAGAAGACAAGAGGCCAGTAGCAATGCTATCTGCTCAACATAAGACAATTTCCAGGCCACTATTTCATAAAAAGAGAGAAAAACAAAGCAGGAAGTAAAAGCTAAAACTCATTGAGGTTACTCAAGCATTTAGCATCTCCATTTTTCTATACTTCTATCCCAGACAATTAGGTGGTTTCTAAAATTACACAACAACACAAGCTTGCTCATCTTCCTTATTAGAAAGTTTAATTCCTTTCAGCAGAACTTCCTACCAGATTCTGTGAATATGTTTTGATGGAATTAAATCCAATTTAATAGAATGGGGCTTAGATTCCAATAATCATAGTGATGATCAAATATTTTAGCTTTGTTGATGAGATAAGAAAGTCTATAGACTCACAGCAAATGGGATTATTCAGTGTTCTTTAGTGTATTAAAAAAATCTTTTGAGACACAAAAAGACATTGTGATAAGATGTTTTTTTTAAGGCAATTGCTGTTATTCACTAAATAATTATATTTTACAGTAACAAGTTTTAGGAACAGTCATGTCCCCCATTCTAGATTATTTTTTACTAACACAATAGAAACTTTTTCTTTTTGCCTAGGGTTGTGGGAGTCAGTAACGACTCTAAAACCTGATTTCTTTCGTATCTTTAGTCAAGAAATACTGTACTGAATCTAAAATGAAAAGCAATTAAGCTGTGGGCTATTGCAACACAATTTTAAATGTACCTTCAGCTGTTGATATAACAAAGCTACTGAATTTCTTTCTTTTCTTCATGCATTTACTACAACACCAAACAAAAGTAATAAATAACTTAAAGCCCATGTCACACTGCCCAACGGATGCAAAAAGGACACAACAGACGAGCAAAATGTTCCATCTGTTGTTATCCGCTCTCAAAAGGGGCAAAAAATTGCATAAGCAGAGTGGGTAACACAGAAAGGAACGGACGTGGGGAGGACGCAGAGCGGATGTATAGAGGATGCAGAGCGGATGTATAGAGGATGCAGAGCGGATGCAGAGTGGATGCGTAGAGGATGCGTAGAGGATGCAGAGCGGATGCGTAGAGGATGCAGAGCGGATGCAGAGCGGATGAGCTGCATCCACTTTCATCCTTTCTCCATCCGTGCTACTAACACTGCGCGTCTGTTTTGCTTCCTCCCTGCGTCCGTTTACCGTTGGAATGGATTTTAGTTGTGCGGATGCACAGCAGATGCCTAGCGGATATAGCAGATGCGTAATGGATGCAGAACGGATGTCCCCCGTATGCCTAGAGGATGCAAAATGGATGCATTGGATACATTTTCCACGCAAAAGTTTTGAGCAGCACAAAACTTTCTGAGCGAATGAAACGTCAATAAACGGATGCTGGACGGATAGAGAGGAAGCAAAACGGAGGCAGTGAGTACATCGCGTTAACCAACAGATGGCAAGCTTTTTTGTCCATTTTACATCCTCTTTGCATCCGTTGGTGCAGTGTGACATGGGCTTAAGATGATGACTTTTCCTCACCTCTCTTACTGAAGATCCCTCAACTATGTTTATATGCTCTGAGGTTTGCCCTGACATATACAATTATATACAGTATATAAAAAACCCCCACATTTCCAACTTTCTCTTACAGGTGTAGAATTTTGTAATGATTCATTATAATAAAAGAAAAGACCAGCCTTTGAAAGTATTGCAAAATTATTAAAGGTTATAACAGCAATGTATGATATTTTAAATCCATAAAATTATCTGGAATCACTCGCAATTTGTAGGCACTGGTGCTATCAATTTACTAATATACTTTACAACAAAAGAAGCATTTATGGCTGATTAGAGTTGCTTTATCTGCTTTATCAATATATTCTATTGCATACTTTCAGATAACTATACTACATTTCATTTACTTCCCCTAATATGGGCAATATTAATGCTAAATGCTACTTCAATTTAAGCTCATGTCACACTGGCCAATGGATGCAAAAAGGAAACAGCGGACGAGCAAAATGTTCCATCCGTTGTTATCCGCTCTCAAAAGGGGCAAAAATTTGCATAACCAGAGAAGATAACACGGATGCGGTGAGGACGCAGGGCGGATGCAAAGCGGATGCGGAACAGAAGCCCAGCAGATGGAAGCAGATGAGAACAGATGGCGTATCTGCTAGGCTTCTGGGGGGCCTCAGCAAAGTGGATGCGGAACGGAAAGAGAGGATGCAGAGCAGACGCCGAGCGGATGAAGCAGATGCACAGTGGATGCATAGCGCATGAAGCGGATGCAGAGCGGAAGCCTAACGGATGCACAGCGGAAGCGGAACGGATGCCGAGCGTTAATTTCGCATGCGGGGGGGGATGCACTTTGTAAGCCCCCTGGATATAAAGGGAAGCAGCTCGCACGTGGCCAGCATTCCGAGAAAAGACCTGCTGCTGGACACTTCGAGTTCCTTGCCTGCCCTGCCTGCATGCCTGCCTGCCAGCCTTGCTGCCAGCCTGCCTTCCAGCCAGCCTTGGTGCCTGCCTGCCTGCCTGCCTTCCTGCCAGGCTTCCTGCCAGCCTACCTGCCAGGCTTCCTGGAGGATTCCTGCCAGCCTTCCTGCCAGCCTTCCTGCCAGCCTACCTGCCTGGCTTCCTGCCAGGCTTCCTGCCAGCCTACCTGCCAGGCTTCCTGCCAGCCTTGGTGCCTGCCTGCCAGCCTTCGTGCCTGGCTTCCTGCCAGCCTTCCTGCCAGCCTTAGTGCCTGCCAGCCTCCCTGCCAGCCAGCAACCCCACAACCATGGGGAGGAAGTGAAAGCCTCAGCAGCCTGCCGCCATCCCTGGCAAGAGGGACAGGGCCAATCTCCTGCCCCCTGCCCCTGACTCTGTTTCTTCTGGGGCTTCTGCTGAAGCTGCTCCTGGTGGTGGTGCTTCTGCTGGGGCTTACTCTGTTGAAGCTGCTCCTGGTCCTACTCATCCTGCTCGTGCTCCTGGACTTGCTCGTCCTGCTCATGTTCCTGGTCCTGCTCATGCTCCTGGACTTGCTGGCCCTGCTGGTGCTTACTCTACTGCTGCTGATCCTGGTCCTGCTGGTCCTGCTGCTGCTGATCCTGCTGGTGCTGCTGGTGCTGCTGGTGCTGCCGCTGCTGCTGCTGCTGCTGATCCTGCTGCTGCTGCTGCTGATGATAATGATGATGCTGTTTATGATGCTGCTGGTGAGGATGATAATGATGATGATGATGATGATGATTCTGCTGGTGCTGCTGCTGCTGGTGGTGGTGTGGAGGAGCAGCCCCTACTACCTGGGAGCCCCTCTGATGAGGGCCCATCTGGTCCTGCCAAAGGGAGGAAGAGGCGTATGCGGCAATGGGAGAGGAGGCTATACTATATTGAGGAGGTGCACGAGAATGAAGTGCTGGAGTGGCTGAGAGAGAACGACTATCTGTGGCGGAAGGGACACCGGCTGTACAGGGACACCAAGTGGAAGCAGGCTGCTTGGAGAGAGAGGGCGGAGAGTATGGGTTACACTTCAGAGGTGCTCCTCGGCTGGTGGAAGCACATGCACACCTGGTACGGGAAGCTGCACCTGAAGAAATCTGGCCAGGCCATGGTTAAGCTGACAGACAGAGAGACCTACGTCATGGCCAGGTGCAGCTTCCTGGAGGGTGAGGTCTGCCACCGAGGTGCACCAGCAGCCCCTCTCACGACCCTCTCTCTCCGGCAGCCTGCTGAGAGCCAGTCCTCTTCCGGCCGAGAGTCTGTCCCTGTCTCCAGGCAGGTTTCTGTGCAGCGTGCCATGGCAGAGAACCCGTGGACAGGTGTGGTAAGCGTGGTGGAGTGCGTGGGGGACTCCCTGGTGTGGTGGGAGAAAGGAGACATCAAGTCCTAGCCGCATCCACCACCACCCAGCTCCGCCTCCGCAGAAAGGCAGAGAGCCCTAGACAGCAGGAGGGGCAGAGCCACACTGTCCTGCTGGAGATCAGGGACACCATCTGCACCAGCATAGATCTCCTCTCTCAGCTGGTCCACACCGATTCCTCATCCTCCAACCACAAGCCCTTCCTCACCTATGTCAACCAGACCCTCAAGGAAATGGTGGATCCCCAGTACCAGCTGGTGAAGGACCGGATCATGGAGCTGCTTCACAACCCTCCAGACCCAGAGGAACCTGCTCCCACCCAGTCCAGGTCTGCTCCTCCACCCCCGGTGATGTCCCTCCCATTCCAAGGCTTCCCACAGGCCCTCACCTACCAAGGCTACGGCTACCAGGAGGTTCAGCAGCACAGGCAGAAGCCCTTCCCAGCCCAGGCACAGAGTCATCGGGCGACACCATTGCCACCGGTTCCACTGATGCCACTGATGACACCCACGCCAATGATACCACCGACGACAGCGATGCCACCCACGCCAATGATGCAACCCATGACAGTCCTCACCCAGCTGCAGAGCAGACAGCCCCACTACACAGCTCTTTCCTCCACTCCACAGCCCAGCCCGGCCTCAGTACATCTCTCATGAGTGCTGGGGCTGACACCCCATGGCATGGAGGAAAGACCTCTCAGCATCACGGGGCTGAGCCAGCTGTCCGACACCTTCCTCAACACACCGTCCCCTGTTGTCCTCTCAGGGCCAGACACTCCAGCACCACCCACCACCACAGCATCTGGACCCTTCACCCCTGAGACTGGGCACACCTCCGAGTGACCAATAAGAGTGCCAGAGACTGGGTAGCTGGCTACCTGTGGACTTTATTTGGACACTTGATTTGGGTCATTTTTCCGTTACAGTTTATTGTTCAATAATGTTTATCTTTGATTCACACACTTGCTTCATTTCTTTTTTTCAATAAAGTCTTGGTGGAAACTTTTAGAAATGGTTTAAGCCTTTGCATGCTTGTGGGATGGGTTAAGATAGCAGTGGGGTGGGCAGGGATACCTGTGGAATGAGCAGAGATACCTTTGGGATGGCTAATAGCTGTGGGATAGATAAACCTCCAGTGCAAGCATAGTGGGACTGTATGGTCCACCCTCCCAGGTACCACACCTATGGCCCTTTTTTATCAATAATACTGTAATCATTATCCAGACATGTCAACATAAACACAACTCTTTATTAAACACCCTGTTCATTGTCGGCCCACCCAACATACATGGCCCAATCTCATCCGTGTGATGAGACAGGCTGAAGGAAGCATCCCTTAAGCATCTACCATCCTGTCTTGCCACTCCACTGCTCCAGCTGGGGAGTTGCACCAGTGTTTCAGGAGGTTGCGCTGCTTCTTCCCTTCCCATGAGGCCCTGTTGAGGCCTTGCACATCCTGAGTGTCAATCAGGTTTTGCCCTTGCCTCCATTCCCCAGGCTCCATGTCCCCATTGCCTTGTTGACAGTGCACAAGCCTGTTCTGCAAGACTGGGTAGCGGGTGCGCATGAGATTGTGCAGGATGCAGCAAGCTTCCACGATCCTCCTCACGGTCTTTGGGCGATGCTGCATGGTGGTGAGAAGTACCTGGAACCTGTTGGTCAGGATGCCAAAGGCGTTCTCTACCACCCGCCTTGCCCTGGACAGCCTGTAGTTGAAGATCCTCTCTTCACGGGTGAGGAGTCTGGAGGTGTAGGGCTTCATGAGGTAGGTTCTGAGGGAGAAGGCGTCATCCCCCACGATGAAGTAGGGCACATCTTGCGTGTCGTTGGCCAGGGGGTTTGGATCTGGGAAACCCAAAACTTTTGGAGCGGATGAAACGTCAATAAACAGATGCTGGACGGATAGAGAGGAAGCAAAACGGAGGCAGTGAGTACATAGCGTTTTCGATCGGATTTTTTGTCTGTTTTACATCCTCTTTGCATCCGTTGGTTCAGTGTGACATGGGCTTAAATGTCCTAATTCATTTCTACCCATCAGCCAACAGTGAAAAAAATAACAAAAAGGAAAAAGGAAATGAATGGAAGACAAACATAAGGAATAAATTTTAATTGTCTCATTTTTTTTGATAAATACATGATGCATTTAAATAATGTTGTATAGTATCATTACAATGTCAAGTATTATTTATACTTTGACCTCTTAATGCAAGCTCTCTGTGTGTGTATGAGAGAGGGGGGTAGGGGGAAGCAGAAAGAGAAGGAGAAATAAAGAGGAGGGGGAGGAGGAGGAGAAGGAGGACACATTGAAGTGAATTTTCAGGTCCACTTTGGGGTCCACTATGTGTAAATGTCTATCTTTTACTGACACATTCATGGGTCAGAAAAAAAAATGTGTGAATTTTTCTGCTCCCTCCCTAAACAAAAGAGAGAAAGAGACTTTTTTTTTGCTGATTGTACTATACCTGTTCTCCATGCCTTGTTTTTCTTGTAGGAATGAAGCTACATTTCATTCTTATACCACCCTAAAGCACTCTGAGAGATCATGGTGATTATTATGGTAACAATAATTTTCTCCATCTCAAAAAAAAATCTGATAAATTAGGAAACTAACTTCTCTGGCTACATTGAGTTTGGAATTTTTGTTTTTGGTTCTTGGTTTTTTTTTTTTAATCAATTGTTTACGAAGCTCTATGAGAAGATATCTTCTGGTGGCTGTCCCTGTCTTTACCTGGAGGAAAGATTGTTTATTTTTCCTTTTAATGACCCTGTTATCCTTTGCATTGGAGTAAAGTCAGTGCAACTGAGTGGAACTGAGCATTTACTGGCTAGATGCTCTTCCTGATGCCTATGCAGAGTTTGCAGCAGACAATTACTTATTTAGCCCAGATAGAGAAATATCTGCTGCTACCTAGGATCAAACTCACAGGCTCCTGATTGTAAGGCAAAGGCTCTGCCTCTAGATTACCATACCATTGGATGAAGGGTAGAATATACACAAGAAATATTGGGAGATACACCAGGCTTGGAAATCAAACCTCGAACAAACAAAACAACTTCTGAATTACTGCCAGAAATTGCACAAAAATATGTCCATAAACACATTAAGTTCAAGCTTGATACGTATGATTACACACTGGAAAATGGGCCCTAGCATGATTTTTCCAGATGCTCATAATATAAACCTTACCCCCAAAATAAGCCCCAGTTAAGATCATCAGCCAGACAGGCAATTTTTAGTACTGTATTTCCCTGAAAATAAGACCTAACCAGAAAATAAGACCTAATGCTGGGATGTCAAACTGGTGGCTAGCAGGCCAGATGCATCATATGCAGGTCACACCCATCCCAGCTCCACAAAGGGAAAAATGCCACAACACATCATATAATTGCAACATGACACCACAAGTTTGATACTCATTCCCCAATGTATCTTTTGGAGCAAAAAGAAAGATTCATATTTTTTGGGAAAACATGGTAGGAGCTGGGACCTGCAGTTCCATAGTAACTAGGAAAACCCAGGTTCTATATTCAACTAAGTAGAGTTTGAAAAACTAGGCTACCTCATTGCTATTTCTTGACCTTTAACAGTAAAAAAAAAATTTCTCCATTCTTTTTCCTCTCCACCAACTTTTCTTAAGTCAACACATTTTTCTCCATTGGTGAACTTTGATGTTAGGATTCCAGTTTATACATAAAAATGCCTCAGTGAAAAAAAATATTGATGCTTTCTCTATAGCATTTGAAGTTCATTGTCCCAGTTTTGGAGCATTTATTTCCAAAAGAATGATTCTTCCTCTGTCTGGGTCAAAAGAAATTATTCTGGTTCAACTATCCATTTTTGTCATTTAGCTGTTCAAACTCATCAGCATGTACTGTGCTCTTCTTACTGCAAGGGAGATGAAAGGGCAAAAGAGAGAGGAGACACAATGTACTTTTGAAGTTTTGATGGTCCTGGACTGGAATTAAAAATCCACTTTGTAAACTATGAACAATGTGGAATGACTCTGGACTTCAGGAACTGTGCTGTCCACTGATTCATACTCACAGGTCAACGTGGTTTATGGAGGGTTTTTTTTTTCATCTTCTCACCAGCAATTCTCTTCACCAGGCCTTAGAACTGTCCCAACTGAAGCCACTATGAACAAGCCCAGATTAATTCCCCAGGAAATGGCCCATTAGTCCATCACACAAATAGCAAGCTCCTCAAACAGTAAGTTCAATAAACGAACATAAATCCCCAGGCAAAACTTAAAGTACACCCACATTAGCTCAGGGGTTATAGAAATTCAAAGACCCAGGAAACAGGAATGACCATGAGCCACACATGTTGTTTCTGGCAATGCCTCCCTCTGCCATCCATGCTAAATAACTCACGGTGCAGCCCATCAAGAAGGTTGGGGCCTTTTCCTGAGCAATCTGGCAGACCTCTGTTTCTCTGCCCTGTGTGCTCTGAGATCCACTATGGCAGGCAGCTCCTCTCCCTCTTCTTTACAAGCCTGCAAGCTGTCCCCAGCTGAAGCATGTTCTGCTGGCAGTTCAGGGTCAACAATTCCCAATGTGCCAGGAATTATCTCGTTCTTCCTTGAGCCAGCCTCTGAGGAAGCATCAGAGAAGTCATCCAAAGGAGAGTTGTCCAAAGGAGTCATCCGCAGGAACTGACCATTTTGTAAGTTCTTGTAAGAAAATAATCTTTGCCCCATCAGTGTCTTATTTCATTCCACTTTAACTGTTACAAAAGTGTAAATCTCTCTTCTGTTTTTTACATTCAAGTATTGGTATTTGACAATGTTGCCATCTTCCTTATTTCTTCTATCCCTTTTTAGATATTTTATGCTTCTTTTCTTACCTTTCTTCAGTTTATACAATATACTTTTATCTTAGAATTGTACATTCTCCCTGCAAGGCAAGATTTTAACTTTGGTTACGAATCTTACCATGATTGTACGCTATGAAAGATGGACCATCAGAAATGTTTTATATTTTTAAAAAAGTCTTTGAATTATAGTGCTGGAAAAATGGTTCAGCAAGAGGAAGAACAAATAAGTAACATCAGATAAACTGATGTTCTACTGAACTATGCTCACTAGAAACACCAATAATGAAGATAAGGTTTAATATTTTGGACCCATCACCAAAGGCAAAAATCGTTGGAGAAGATCTTCATGTTTTTTTAAATATGAAAATCTTCAACAAAGCTGAGTAGAAATCAAAATGTGTGGCTTATCCCCTCATCATTTATATGTGAGTTTATAGAAACTGAAACTTATGATAACCAGTTATCAGTTCTGGAGTAATGATATCCTTTAAAGAATAGAATCACCAGCTACTCATGTTGTTCAGATGAGCAGATATTAACATAAGATCAATACTCGACCAACAATTAAGAAGTAAACACATCCCAGTCAAGGAACTATGAAGAATACTCTCATCAATGATGACAGGGAAATCCATTAGTATATAAATTAAATCAATTCATTTCCTTAGTTTTGCTCAAAAATGAGGTGGAATTCATCAATGGCTGATGACTTCTTCTATTGGTCTATGATAGAAACAGAGGTGGTATTCAGCTGGTTCTGAACTAGCAGAAATTTTTACCAGTTTGGAGAACTGGCAAATACCACTTCTGACTGGGTCCACCTACCCACCCCCACCATTACCTTTCCTAAAAAAACAGCTCAACTCACCAGCATGTGCACATAGAACCACTAGGAAAAAAATTGCAAACCCACCACTGGATCGAAAGTATCCTTACATACTGTATAACAGTATTGTATGCTGGTTGAACAGCTGTGGACAGGAAAGTACTACAGAGAGTGATTAAT
Organism: Laticauda colubrina; assembly: GCA_015471245.1. Lineage (NCBI taxonomy): Eukaryota > Metazoa > Chordata > Lepidosauria > Squamata > Elapidae > Laticauda > Laticauda colubrina. The sequence goes on along the minus strand of BLBF01000073.1, from coordinate 8,879,881 downwards.
TTGGCACAAGAAACCATCAGTTGCCCCCTAACACCACTGGATGACATCGCCAGGTCTCGTTGCTTCAGCAGAGTAGGGAAGATACTTAGGGATGATTCATATCCTGGTCAGTGTCTTTTCTCACTTTACCACTGGGCAAAAGACACAGAAGCATCGTCACTTGGACAAACAGGTTTAAAAACAGCTTTTATCCATGGGCTGTCAGACTTCTAAATACAACTACAATCACTCCACACATACATGGAGACATATGACTGGTTTCTAATTACTTGTACAAGAACCACTTTCTATAGTATTATGTTGTGGTAGCTCAGTGGCTAAGAAGCTGAGCTTGTTGATCAGAGAGGTTGGCAGTTTGCTGGTTCGAATACCTCGCACCATGTAACAGAGTGAGCTCCCATTACTTGTCCCAGCTTCCGCCAACCTAGCAGTTCAAAAGCATGTAAAAGTGCAAGTAGAAAAATAAGGACCACTTTGGTGGGAAGGTAACAGTGCTCCATGCATCTTTGGCATTTAGTCATGCCGGCCACATGACCATGAAGAGATCTTCAGACAGCGCTGGCTCTTTGGCTTTGTAACAGAAATTAAATCCCCTAGAGCTGGAAATGAGCAGCATGTATGTGAGAGGGGAACCTTTACCTTTTATTGTACTTTTGTTATGGATAGCACCAGCAGAAGCAAAAATCAATTTTGTTGTATATATGTGCAATGACAGTACAGATTATTAAAGATAAATATTATTAGAAAGAAACATTCCCTCCTAGCATTGATGATGTTACCTAGTTGGGTAATGAAACACCCACAAGAAAATTACCAAGTGCAGAGAGCACCAAGGACCCACACTAAGAGATTGAAAGTGGAAAGACAATTCTATCTCTTTCCCCATCTTTGCATAGTTGCAAAGTATATTTGTGATTACTTTTTTTAAAAAATGGAATGGAATTGTCATCTATCCAAAATTATTTTACTGGTCAGGGATGTGAATATGGGAGGAGACATACCCTTTCCTGCTTTATTTCAGATAATGGATGGAAATTGACTAAAGAGAGATTCAACCTGAAAATAAGGAGAAATGTTCTGACGGTGAGAACAATCAACCCAGAAGTTTCTTTTGGAAGTTGTGGGAGGTTCATTACTGGAGGCTTTCAAGAAGAGATTGGACTGCCATCTTCAGAAATGGTGCAGGGTCGCTTGCTTGGACTAGATGAACTAGTTAATAGTTCATCTAGTTCCAACTCTGTTAATATTATAAATAAAATCTGTTAGATCTCAGGACAGGCTGTAATATTGAGAGAGGGAAGGATGGCTTTTGTTCTTTTTTATTAAATGCTTACTATTACATGTAAATACCAACAAACTGGAAAGGTACTAAATTGTCCTTGGATAATTGTCTAAGTATCTTTTATTATAACAGAACCTTGGCAAATCCAACACTGACAGAAAAACTGAGGTATAAATGATTTTGTTTGACACCCCCCCTCCCACAGATGTTTCTTTAGGTACATAGTTAGACCTTAGGGAAAATTCAAAACTGTTCATTTTGATACATACATTCATTTTGCAAGGCTATGTAAAATAACTATTTCCTTGTCTCAGTTTTTGAGATAGAAAACTTTAATTTAATCTGTTTCCTCTTATTCTGATTCATTTTACATGAGATTTAGTGCTGGTTAAAAAAAAAACTTCAGCAGGTTTAAACACATCTGGTAAATGTGCATTGCATTATTTTTGCATAAATATTTATTCTGATTTGCAATCACTAATTTGATCCAGAGAGAGTTCTACATTGATGGTATGATCTACATAAACTTTCAATTGACAATTTATTCTTCAGTAAGCAGAATCGTGTGTTACAATCTTTAATTTGACCCAGTGGGAATTCTGTGCTGATGATTTTGTCTCTATTAACTTCCAATTGTCTATGTCCTTCCATGAACAAGAAAATCAACAATGGGTAAATTTGCATTTGACCTAGTTCCAGACATGGATAATATATAGACTATTTTGTTTAGATGTTTTGTTGAGACTGCCATTTCACCAGCTGGATACATAGAGCTATGGGTATAAAATAAAAGTACAGTGTTGAACCCAATTATACCTTGCCTAAAATTAAGATGCTTCAAAGGAAAACATAATTAAACAAAAATAAAATGCCACCTTTTATGGGATTGAATTTATGAACAATGCCCCTCTTACCCCCCCAAAAATCCAAGGTTCTTCACTTTGGATGGTGTTCAGATTAATAAGGTCTACTAACATCTCTTCTTAAGATTACCACCCCATTTTTTTTTCCAAATATAATTTAAACTGAGATGCATCAAAATAGTAATGGGATGTGTGGTTGGCCTTGTGGAATGAAGGGAAGAGATGTTAAGCCCATGTCACACTGAACCAATGGATGCAAAGAGGATGTAAAAGGGAGAAAAAAGCTTGCCATCCATTGGAAAACGCAATGTACTCACTGCTTCCATTTTGCTTCCTCTCTATCCGTCCAGCATCCATTTATTGATGTTTCATCCGCTCCAAAAGTTTTGGGCTGCCCAAAACTTTTGCATGGAAAATGTATCCAGTTCGTCCATTCTGCATCCGCTACGCATCCTCTAGGCATCTGTTACGCATCCGTTACGCATCTGCTATATCCGATAGGCATCCGCTGCGCATTCGCGCAACTCACATCCGCTCGGACGCAGGGAGGAAGCGGAACGGATGCGGAATGGATGCAGAACGGATGCAGAACGGATGCAGCATGGAAACAAAGCGTTTAAAATGAAAAAAACGTTTGCAGAGGGGACCTATCTCGGATATTAAGGATGTCTAGAGGATTCCTAGAGGCTGCCTAGAGGATGCCTAGCGGAAAACCTATATTTCCTATAAAAAGGGGGAGCAACTCATCTACATCTCACTTTCAGAACAGCAGCCCAGCGGTGCAGACCTCTGCAGCCTTAATCTGGCTCTTCCTCTTCCACAGCATCCAGTCATGTCCACCATGGATTGTAACAAAGTCCTTTCGGCAGCCACCATCGTGCGAAGTGCGAAGCCATCTTCAGGCTCTGTGAACTCTACTGCGAGAAGAAAAAGAGGCAGCCAAAAAGAGTCTGGGTCCGAAGATGGTTCGCCAGAAGAGCAGAGGACGGACTGTACAGCAAGCTGATGGTGGAGCTCAGGAACGAAGACACTCGGGCGTTCCAGAACTTCATGAGGATGCCTCCAGCCATGTTTGACGAAGTTACACAGCGGCTGACATCCAGGTTGACCAAGCAGAGCACCAGCTTCTGCCCAAGCCTGGAACCTGGGCTCAAGGTGGCACTCACTCTGCACCACCTAGCCTCAGGGACCACCTACAGGAGCATGCAGTACAGCTGGAGGGTGCCATCCAACACCATCGGCATTGTGGTCAGAGAATTGGTGCAGGCCATCATCGAAGAATACAAGGAGGAGCTCCTCCAGTACCCCTCCACTGAAGAAGGATGGAAGAAAGTTGCAGAGTAGTAGTATCAGAAGTGGAACTTCCCCCACACCGTTGGAGCCATAGATGGCAAGCATGTGGCCTGCAAAGCTCCACCCAAGTCGGGGTCCACTTATTTCAATTACAAGGGCTTCTTCAGCATCATCCTCTTCGCCATGGTCGATGCTGACTACAAGTTCATGTACATCGATGCTTCAGGCAACGGGTCATCTTCAGATGCCCAGGTATACAACGCCAGTCACCTCAAGGAGGGGCTGGAATGCAACCTCATTGGGGGCTTCCCAGATCCAGAACCCCTGCCCAACGAAACACAAGATGTGCCTTACTTCATCGTGGGGGATGACGCCTTCTCCCTCATAACCTACCTCATGAAGCCCTATACCTCCAAATGCCTCACCCGTGAAGAGAGGATCTTCAACTACAGGCTGTCCAGGGCAAGGCGGGTGGTGGAGAACACCTTTGGCATCCTGGCCAACAGGTTTCAGGTACTTCTCACCACCATGCAGCATTGCCCAGAGACCGTGAGGAGGATCATGGAAGCTTGCTGCATCCTGCACAATCTCATGCGCACCCGCTACCCAGTCTTGCAGAACAGGCTTGTGGACCTCCAACAAGGCAATGGGGACATGGAGCCTGGGGAATGGAGGCAAGGGCAAAACCTGATCAACACTGAGGATGTGCAAGGCCCCAACAGAGCCTCACATGAAGCGAAGAAGCAGCGCAACCTCCTGAGACACTGGTGCAACTCTCCAGCTGGAGCAGTGGAGTGTCAAGACAGGATGGTAGATGCTTAATGGATGCTTCCTTCAGCCTGTCTCATCACACGGATAAGATTGGGCCATGGATGTTTGGTTGGCCTACAATGAACAGGGCATTTAATAAAGAGTTGTGTTTATGTTGACATGTGTGGATAATTATTGTATTATTATTGATAATAAAGGGCCATAGGTTTTTCACCTGGGAGGGTGGACCATCCAGTCCCACTATGCTTGCACTGGATGTTTATCTATCCCACTGCTATCCTAACCCATCCCATAGCTATTACCCATCCCACAGGTATCCTAAGCCATCCCAAAGCAATCTTTACCCATCCCACAAGCATGCAAAGGCTTAAACCATTTCTAAAAGTTTCCACCAAGACTTTATTAAAAAAAAGAAATGAAGCAAGTGTGTGAATCATAAATAGACTTATTAACAACAAGCTATAAGACAAAAATGAGTCTCTGGCACTCCTCTTGGTCGCTCAGTCTCAGGGGTGAAGGGTGCAGGTGCTGTGGAGGTGGCTGGTGCTGGAGTGCTTGTCATCAGCTCCTCCAGAAGCAGAAGCAGCAGAAGCGCCAGCCCCAGAAGAGTGAGCCCATGCTGCAGAAGCCCCAGCAGAACCAGAGTGAGGGCCAGGGGGCGGGATGGTAGCCCTGTCCCTCTTGCAAGGGCTGGCAGCAGATGGCTGAGGCTTGCTGTGCTTCCGCATGGTTGTGGGGTTGCTGGCTGGCAGGGAGGCTGGCAGGAACCAAGGCTGGCAGGAAGGCAGGCAGGGAGGCTGGCAGGAAGGCAGGCAGGAAGGCTGGCAGGCAGGCAGGCAGGCACCAAGGCTGGCAGGAAGGCTGGCAGGGAGGCAGGAACCAAGGCTGGCAGGAAGGCTGGCACCAAGGCTGGCACCAAGGCTTGCAGGCAGACATGCAGGCAGGGCAGGCAAGGCAGCCAATCCGTCTGGCAGCAGGTCTTTCCTCTGAATGGCGACCTGCTTCCGAGCTGCTTCCCTTATATCCACGGGGCTGATGCAATGCATCCTCCCCACATGCGCAATTAATGCCAGGCATCCATTAGGCTTCCGCTGTGCATCCGCTGTGCATCCGCTTCATCCATTCCGCGTCCTCTTTGCTGAGGTCCCCCGGAAGCCCAGAGGATGTGCCATCCGCTCCCGTCCGCTTCTATCCACTGGGCTTCCATTCCACATCCGCTTTGCATCCACCCTGCGTCCTCCCTGCGTCCTCCCCGCGTCCGTGTTATCCGCTCCGGTTATGCAAATTTTTGCCCCTTTTGAGAGCGGATAACAACGGAAGGAACATTTTGCTCGTCCGTTGTGTCCTTTTTGCATCCGTTGGGCAGTGTGACATGGGCTTTACCTAGGAAACAATCAGATAAGAGAGAGAGGAGCCCTCAATGGCTTAATGGTGAGAGAAAGAAACTTAGGAAGGCCCCGCCTTCATTAAATGAATGAATGAATGAATGAATTCTTTATTGGCCAAGAGTGATTAGACACACAAGGAATTTGTCTTGGTGCATGTGCTGTCAGTGTACATAAAAGGAAAATATACATTCATGAAGAATCATAAAATACATCACTTAATGTAGTCATAGGGTACAAATAAGCAGTCAAATACTAGGAAATTGCTCAGGCAGTTAAAAGTGATGAAAAGTTTGCATCTGATGGCTTGCAAGATTCCATTAATGTACAGTACCTGACAATAAAGCAGAATTGGGTCATCTGTTCATGTTTCCTGTTTGGTTTACTTGCAAGGAGTGGTATCAATCTTGCAATCTTGTACCATTTGATCCAAATAGAATATACACTTCAAGTTGCATGCAAAAACAAGGAATTCATTACAAAATTGTTTACCTGTCAAATGTAGGTTCAATATCTTTCATTACATATGCAGGAAAAGTATGAGTAAAATGTAGAGTAAAAATTGAGAATTTATGTTTAAAAAACACACATGAGAATTTGGGAAATCATGTTAAAACATATCCTTCTCTTCTTCCTTCTTTTAAAGATTGAAATTCCACTCTTCTAATGGATTGAGTGAAATGGCTTTAGACCAATTTTCATATTCCCAAAGCTAGACAATTTGTCATCTTGAGCGTTGACCATCTGTTCAGGTAAATGGAAGAAAGAGAGACAACTTCACCACTACTTCAAATAAATGATATTGGCGACTGACAACAGCACTTATCAGACTTGAATATAAGTCACATTAATTACAAGGGAACTTGCTAAACTTGATGTCCTCAAGTCCCAAAGATCTCTAGCTTTCATACCATCCCTGTAGATGTAAGTTAGAATGATGGATGGTGGTAAACATAAGGGACAGAGTGTTTTGCTTTCTAGCCATCTGCTGAAAGTAATGGAGAGAAGTCAGATGGCTTTTAATAATAAAAGTCCTAAAAAGCTAATATAGTGTACTGCCCTGCTCACCCACCCACCCACACACATGTAACTGTGGTTTAGTGACTTTATTAATGTTCCACAGCAATTCCCTTTGCCAAGACTCAGAACTTTCCAATTAAGTCTAGGCACAAGCAGGTCAAGATTAGCCTACAGAGTAATGGCCTAATAGTCCATAAAGCAATTGAAAATTGCTCAAACAAATAAGTCCACCAAAGAAACTTAAATCCACCAGGCAAAACTTAAATGAGGGCCCACTTGGGCAAGAGAAGTTCAGAGTCTCCAAGACACAATTTCAAACAATCCAGGTTGAAGCAGGAATCACAACAATCAAACAAACAACGAGGAAACCAGCATGTTGTTCCCAGTAATGTCTTCCTATATGTTGTGATAAATAGCGAGTTTTCCAGTGCAGCCCTTCAAGACAGGTGAGGCCTTCTCCTCTCAAGTAGTCTGGCTGACCTCCATTGCTCCTGCCTTCTCTCTGCCCTCTATGTTTTTGGATCAGATGAAGCAGGCAGTTTCTCCACCTCTTCACCAGCCATCTGCCTCTGCAAGGTTTCCCCAGCTGAAGCCTCCTCCAATTCTTTTTTGGCCAGCCATTCAGAACCATGAATCAACTCAGTTCCTGATGTGCCAGGAACTCATCCTCCTTTGAGCTGGCCTCTGAGGAGGAGGCTCATCCTCTTTTGAGCTGGCCTCTGAGGAGGAATCTGTGGAGTTGTCCAAGGGAGACATCACATATAGATTGTAAAGCATATCATCATCATCATCAGCTTGTCTTCTACTAAACCACTGCTTGTAATATTATAAGTTTAGCACATTCAAGTTTCAAATATTGTAATGAGCACTTGATGGCAATTAAAAGATATAGAAACTCTAGTCCAGGGGTGCTTAAATCTGGCTCACAGGGCCAGCCTGGAAATAGCAAAAGACTGGCCTGAAGGGTCTCTGGCAGCCAAAATGGGGCTGATGTGTGTGCATAGCCTCCATGCAGCCCATTTTTGGCCCAGTTGGCCTCCAGTAGCAATTTGCCGCCCAAAATGGGGCACTGAGGTTTGGTTTTTTTTTGCCATTTTGGCCAACAAAGTGCTGCAGGAAGTGGTCCAAGCAAAAAAATGGCCATGTGACAGCAGTGTGTGGCCTCCCCAAGCCCCATTTTGTTGCTACAGAAGGCCATCCAGGCTGTGTCCTTCCCTTCCAACCTGGCTCGCCCGTGGGGAGAACTACAGTGTTAATCTGTCTCTCAAAGAAATCCAGTTTGACACTCCTACTCTTTTTGCTCACATCAGATGGCCATTCTGATTTTTGCAAAACAACAGTCAGGGAAGCTCTTTTTAGGGTAGCCATTGCATGCTTTGTAAAATCAAATGCGCAAGCTAATTTATGCCAAGAAAATTTACCCACCCCAGCCCTAAATAATACACATCTAATAGACATGGATGCAAAAAGTTGGTTTTCTTATCACAAATATCCTGGTTTCATACACAAATCATGAGAAATGCTTAGGGTTTTTTTTTTTTTTTTAAGTTTCCAAATGGGAGAAATATATGTAGATGGATATACCGATCCTTGAAAGAAGAAAGTGCTAATTGTTATTAAGAAATTAAATCTCATTATGTCATGCTGATTTTCTATTCCATAATGTTGAAGGCTGGGATGATAAATGAGTGCCAACAAATTCAGAAGAAAACAGTGATGCCTAGATTGGTTTCTCCCTCAACAAATATGTTTTCTGTCTTCAAGAACAGAATATATGGATGTCAGAATCTCCACAATATTAAAGCCTTTATGGCACACTCAACACCCACTCCCACCCCAAAAGGAAGCATTGTCTGGAAAATCAAAATTTGTAGAAGGATAGTTCTTTAAAACAGCAGCCCCTAAAGAGGTGTCTTCCAAGATATTACTTGGTTAAAATTCCCTCCATCCCCAGCCAGTGTAATGAAAGGTCAAACCTACTAAATATTATAGTTTGAAGTACCTAGGAGCATTTCTTTAGGGAAGGTTGTTAAGAATTACCTTTCTTAAATCTCAGAAATGTATCTGTGACCTTTATTATATTATGATTTAAACATTTCCTTTCAAAAAAGAGAGAGAGATTTAGTTCAGAGACAACTGTGTATACTATCAGAAGTACTGATACGTTTTCCAGAGGGGGGAAAATATGTACAAAGTTAGGGGGGAAAGTCTTGGAATATTCATAGGAAATGTACAAAAAACAACAGGGTTCAAAAATTAAGCTGAGAAGATCAGCATAGAGAATAGATTTGTTACAGAATCACAGAATCAAAGATTTGGAAGAATGTTGAAAATCAAAGACCCAGTTTCCTGATCAATAAAAAATATATGCAACAAAGGGTTTTGCTTTGAAAAATTTAAAAGATAATTGTTTTATTTCTGCCTAAATACTTCCAAAGAAGAATCTACTACTTTTGTCTGGTTTCAGTTGATCTATTATCCTTGTTAAGTAATTCTTAAAATGTTTCTTTTTTCTTTTTCTGTGTTTTTCATCTGCCACTCATCCAGGTCATTGATAAAATGACAGAACCAGTCAAAACCAGCTAGCTTTATGGAACTAGTAATAATTTCAATGGGTAAACAAGTTGTTGACTGTCCTCACAGCTGTAGAATCAAATTGATAATTCAATCTCTTCTCAAAGAAGGCATAATAGAAAATCGTAAGTGAATAAACCAGGTGCCAAAATTACAAAACTCACAATGTTCATAAAGGACAGACTAGGAACAGTCTCCTTCAAATTAGGAACGGTCATAGCTTGGAACAGACTTCTTCAAGCCATGTTTGTATCCTGGTGATCCATCCGTGTGGTTTTATAGCCAACAGGATAGAACTAGATTCCCATTGCTTGAAATCTCCAGTCCCCATTTCTACTATAGCCTATTATTTCCTTGTAATCTCTCCTCAAAATCTACTGTAGAGAGTTAAGCCATTATAAGTCTCTAAAGAGACAAAGGTATCTCCAGTGAGTTTAATTCTTGACCTGCTAATTTAGACATTACTTACTCACCAGAACAACTAGACACAAGAACAGTTTTTTTCCTGAAAGCCATCATTCTGCTAAACAAATAATTCCCTCAACACTGTTCAATTCAGTGGTGGGATTTAATTTTTTTCCCTACCAGTTCTGTGGGCTTGGCTTGGTGGGCGTGGCAGGGGAAGGATACTATAAAATCTCCAGTCAGAAGTGGGATTTGCCAATACTCCGAACAACTAAAAATTTCCGCAACTGGTTTTCCAGAACTGATCAGAACCTGCTGAATACCACCTCTGATTCAACTATTACAAAGTCTGACAACTATTACTGTTAATCTTCTCATCACCCATCCTCTTCCACTTGTGACTGTATGACTATAACTTTGTTGCTTGTATACTTACGATTTATATTGACTGTTTCCTTGTATGATTTGATTACTTATTGTACCTTATTACTATCACTAAGTGTTGTACCTTATGATTCTTGACACTTGACGAATGTATATTTTGTTTTATGTATACTGAGAGTATTTACACCAAAACAAATTCCTTGTGTGTCCATTCACACATGGCCAATAAAGTATTCTATTCTATTCTATTCTATTCTATTCTATTCTATTCTATTCATTGTTTTCTTCTAAATACTCTAGGCCAGGGTATCAAACTCAAGGGCCGGGGGCCGGATTCAGCCCTGAGGGTGTTTAGATCTGGCCCACACGACCTCCCTAGAAACAGTGAAGGACTGGCCCATGGTGCCTCTGCCAGCAAAAATGGAGCTCAGGACGGCCGTGGTGGCCCTCCTGAGCTAAGTTGTCACTGGCAGAAGGTTGCAGGAGGCCCTCTGAAAACAGAGTTCGGAAGCCTATTTTTGCTGGCAAAGTGCTCAAGGTCAGCACAGGCACCCCGGAAAAAAATGATGTCAACCTGGCCATGCCTCCCTGGCTCCCCCAAGATCAAACACCTGATACCCCTGCTCAAGAATAAACATTCTAATCTGACCTTTCCCCCCAAAAAAAGTTTGAAAGATATGAAGGCCTTGATAAAATGGAGAGACTCTGTCATGCCCCTGTTGGAATCTGAATACAAGGAGGAAGCCGAACTGCTGACAAGGAGTGGGAGTGTGGCTCTGTTGACTGTGGAGGAAACTGGGGAAGGGCAAAGTCTGGATGGGCAGAGAAGGGGAGAGTTAGAGCAAGGGAGAGGGAATTCAGAGGAAGACTCAGGCCCATCCCCTCTTCAACTTAGGGCATGCAGAAAGGAATGGAGAAGAGAGCAATGTGGGTTGTTTGGCTTACAGGGGAGGAAAGGGCCCTGATTCATCAGCTGCAGCTGGAACACAGTTTGTTAAGCCCCTGTCACACTGCACCAATGGATGGAAAGAGGATGTAAAACAGAGAGAAACACTTGCCATCCATTGGTTAACGCGATGCATCCATTCTGTACTCACTATGACCGTTTCTCATACTCTGTATCCGTCCAGCATCCGTCTACTGACATTTCATCCGCTCAAAAAGTTTTCAGCTGCACAAAACTTTTGGAACAGAAAATGTATCCAACGCGTCCATTCTACATCTGCTATGCATACGGGGAACATCCGTTATACGTCCGTCGTCATCCGTTATGCATCCGCTATATCCGCTAGGCATCCACTGCACATCCGTGAAACTCGCATCCACTCCAGTGGAAAACGGACACAGTGAGGAAGCGAAACAGACGTGGAACGGACACGCATCACTAGTAGCACAGATGTAGAAAGGATGAAAGTGGATGCAGCTTGCATATAAAGCATTAAAACAGAAAAAACGTTCATATAGGGGACGTATCTCGGATATTTAGGATGTCTGCAGGATGTCTAGAGGATGCAAAAGGACACCTAGCAGAAAACCTATATTTCCTATAAAAAGGGGGAGGAACTCACCTGAATCTCACTTTCAGTCCAGCAGCCCTGCTGTGCAGACCTCTCCAGCCTTCATCTTGCTCTTGCTCTTCCACAGCATCCAGTCATCTCCACCATGGATCATCACACACTCCTTTTGGTAGCCGCCACCGTTCTACAACAGTGCGAAGCCCTCTACAGGCTCTTTCACCTGTTCTACAGGAAGAAAAGGAGGTGGCCAAGAAGTGTCTGGATCCGAAGATGGATCACGAGAAGAGCCGAGTACGGACTGTATAACAAGCTGATGGTGGAGCTGAGGAACAAAGACTCTCATGCATTCCAGAACTTCATGAGGATGCTGCCAGCCATGTTTGATGAAGTTGTGGAGCGGCTGAGACCCAGGTTGATCAAGGCAAACACCAACTTCCGGCCCAGCCTGGACCCTGGGCTGAAGATGGCACTGACTCTGCGCCACCTGGCCTCCGGGACAACGGACAGGAGCATGCAGTACGCCTGGAGGGTGCCACACAACCCTATCAGCATTGTGGTCAGAGAAGTGGTGCAGGCCATCATCAAAGAATACCTGGAGGAGCTCCTCCAGTACTCTCCACTAAAGAAGGATGGAAGAAAGTAGCAGAGCAGTGGTATCAGAAGTGGAATTTCCCCCACACCGTTGGAGCCATAGATGGGAAGCACGTGGCCTGCAAAGCTCCAGCCAAGTCAGGGTCCACTTATTTCAACTACAAGGGCTTCTTCAGCATCATCCTCTTCGCCATGGTCGATGCTGACCACAAGTTCATGTACATCGATGCTTCAGGCAACGGGTCATCTTCAGATGCCCAGGTATACAATGCCAGTCAGCTCAAGGAGGGGCTGAAACACAACCTCATCATGGGCTTCCCAGATGCAGACCCCCTGCCCAATGACACACAAGATGTGCCCTACTTCATCGTGGGGGATGATACCTTCTCCCTCAGAACCTACCTCATGAAGCCCTAAACTTCCAGATGCCTCACCCGTGAAGAGAGGATCTTCAACTACAGGCTGTCCAGGGCAAGGCGGGTGGTGGAGAACACCTTTGGCATCCTGGCCAACAGGTTCCAGGTACTTCTCACCAACATGCAGCATCACCCAGAGACTGTGAGGAGGATCGTGGAAGCTTGCTGTATCCTGCACAATCTCATGCGCACCCACTACCCAGTCTTGCAGAACAGGCTCGTGGACCGCCAACAAGGCAATGGGGACATGGAGCCTGGTGAATGGAGGCAAGGGCAAAACCTGATAGATATTGTGGATGTACAAGGCCCCAACAGAGCTTCACATGAAGGGAAGAAGCAGCGCAACCTCCTGAAACACTGTGCAACTCCCCAGCTGGAGCAGTGGAGTGGCAAGACAGGATGGTAGATGCTTAATGGATGCTTCCTTCAGCCTGTCTCATCACACGGATGAGTTTGTGCCATGTTTGTTGAGTGGCCCTACAATGAACAGGACATTTAATAAAGAGTTGTATTTTTGTTGAAATGTGTGGATCAATGATTAAATTGTTATTGATAAAAAAGGGCCATAGGTGTGGCACCTGGGAGGTTGGACCATACAGTCCCACTATGCTTGCACTGGAGGCTTATCTATCCCACTGCTATCCTTACCCATCCCACAGCTATTACCCATCCCACAGGTATCCCTGCCCATCCCACTGCTATCCTAACCCATCCCACAGCTATTACCCATCACACAGGTATCCCTGCCCATCACACAGGTATCCCTGCCCATCCCACAGCTATTACCCATCCCACAGGTATCCCTGCCCATCCCACTGCTCTCCTTACCCATCCTACAAGCATGCAAAGGCTTAAACCATTTCTAAAAGTTTTCACTAAGAATTTATTGACTAAAAGAATTGAAGCAAGTGTTTGAAGCAAATATAAACTTTATTAATAACAAACTGTAAAAGCAAAATGACCCAAGTAAAGTGTCCCAAGCAAAGATAAAGTCAACAGGTAGCAACCCAGTCTCTGGCACTCTTCTCAGTCACTCTGAGGCATGCCCATTGTCTCAGGGGTGAAGGGTCCAGGTGCTGTGGAGGTGGCTGCTGCTGGAGTGCTGGTCTGAGGTGCCATTGGGGTGCCTGGCCCTGAGAGGACAACAGGGGATGGTGTGTGGAGGAAGCTCTCAGAGAGCTGGCTCAGTCCCGTGATATTGAGAGCCCCTTCCTCCCTGACATGAGGTGTCAGTCCCAAGACTGATGACAGATGTTCTGAGGCCGGGCTTGGCTGTGGGGTGGAGGAAGAAGGAGTGTGGTGGGGCTGTCTGGTCTGCAGGTGAGTGAGGTGAGGCATGGGTGGCTTCTGTAGTGTGGGTGGCATCTGTGGTGTGGGTGGCATTTGTGGCATGGGTGGCATCTGTGGCGTCGGTGGCATCTGTGGTGTCGGTGGCTTCGGTGGCACCGGTGGCATACGATGAACCTGTGCTTGGACTGGGAAGGGCTGCCTGTGCTGCTGGAACTCCTGGTAGCCATAGCCTTGGTAGGTGAGGGCCTGTGGAAAGCCTTGGAAGGGCTGTGACATCACCTGGGATGGAGGAGTAGTCCTGGACTGGGTTGGAGCTGGTTCAGCTGGGCCTGGAGGGTTGTGCAGAAGACCGGTGATCCTCTCCTTTATCACCTGTTACTGTGATTTGGACATGTCCATGAGGGTCTTGTTGACATAGGTGAGGAAGGGGTTGCGGTTTGAGGATGGTATGTTGGTGTGTACCAGCTGAGAGAGGAGATCTTCACTGCTTTTGATGGTGTCTCTGATTTCCAGCAGGACATTGTGGCTCTGCCCCTCCGGTATGGCTTTCTTCCTGCTTTCTGTGGAGGTGTAGCTGGGGGTGGGGGTGGGTTGGTCTCTGGTGGAAGTACCCTATCCTTGCTCCCACTGCATCAGGGGGTTCTCCACGTGCTCCGCCATGGGGAGTGCAGCTGTCGGGAGGGTCTCTGTCATGGGACGCTCCACAGATACCTGCCTGGACACAGGAGCTGACTCTTGGCCAGAAGAGGACTGGCTCTCTGTGGGCTGCCTGAGAGAGAGGGTTGTGAGATGGGCTGCTCCTTGGTGGCAGATCTCACCCTCCAAGAAGCTGCACTTGGCCATCACGTAGGTCTCCCCGTCGGTGAGCTTGACCGTGGCCTGCCCAGACATCTTGTGGTGCAGCTTCCCGTACCAGGTTTGCATGTGCTTCCACCACTCGATGAGGACCTCCGAAGTGTAGCCCAGGCTCTCTGCCTTTTCTCTCCAAGCAGCCTGCTTCCTCTTGGTGTCTCTATAGAGCCTGCGTCCCTTCTGCCAGAGGTACTCATTCTCCCTCAGCCATTCGAGCACCTCATCCTCATATTCCTCTTCGATGGAGTATTGCCTCCTCTCCTATTCTCGTGTATGCATCTTCCTCCCTCTGGCAGGGCCTTCTGGGCCCTCATCAGAGGGGCTTCGAGGTTCTAGGGCCTGATCCACCACACCACCACCACCAGCAGCAGCAACAACAACAGTAGCAGACAAAGCAGGACCAGCAGGACCAGCAGGACCAGCAGCACCAGCAGCACCAGGGTCAGCAGCAGCAGAGTAAGCACCAGCAGCGCCAGCAGCACCAGCAGCACCAGTAGCACCAGCAGCACCAGCAGCACCAGCAGCACCAGCAGCACCAGCAGCACCAGCAGCACCAGCAGCACCAGCAGGACCAGGAGCAGCACCAGCAGAATAAGCACCAGCAGAAGCACCAGCACCAGGAGCAGCGCCAGCAGAGTAAGCACCAGCAGAAGCCCCAGCACCAGGAGCAGCCCCAGCAGAAGCCCCAGCACCAGCAGAGTCAGCCCGAGCAGCAGAAGCCCCAGCAGAAGCAGAGTCAGCACCAGGGGGTGGGATGGTGGCCCTATCCTTCTTGCCAGGGCTGGCAGAAGATGGCGCAGGCTTCCTCTTCTTCCCCATGGTTGTTGGCTGGAAATGTGTCTGGCAGCAGGTCTTTCCTCTGAATGGTGACCTGCTTGCGAGCTGCATCCTTTTATATCCGTGGGGCTGACGCAATGCATCCTCCCCGCATGCGCAGTGAACACTTTGCATCCGCTAGGCATCCACTAGGCATCTGTGATGCATCCGCTGTATCCGCTCGGCATCCGCTCAGCATCCGCTCCTTCCGCTGCGTGTCCGCTTCGCTGTGCTCCCCCGGAAGCCCTGCGGATGTTCCATCCACTTCCATCCGCTTCCATCTGCTAGGCTTCCGTGGAGCATCCGCTTTACATCCTAGCTACATCCCCTCCTCGTCCGTTCCTTTCCGTTGTTGTCCGCTCTGTTTATGCAAATTTGGGGCACTTTTGAGAGCGGATAACAATGGATGGAAAATTTTCTCGTCCGCTGTGTCCTTTTTACATACTTTTTGCATCCATTGGCCTATGTGACAGGCCCTTTAAAAAGGCAAGCTGTGTGTGGCAGGCTGTTGGGAACAAATGTGACTTTATCTTGTGTTGTCGTGGCTTATCTGTGTTCCTGGCATCTTCCCAACCATTTGAGTTTTGCTGTGCCTTTAAATCTGAAATTCTTGCCCCTGCTCTGCCAAACTAATTACTTCAGTTTGGTTTGATTGGATGGAAAGTTACAGTTTCTGTTGACCATTTTGGACTTAATTTTCTGCAGTCAAAAGCTATTCCTGGGAAAGTTTTTCTCCAGCTAAAAGGTAACCTAGACATTGGGGCAAAGTTGGAGATAATAAAGGGATTCTTATTGATTATCTGACTGTGTTGCCTTTGTGCCATACCCCAGGTCATCACAGAATCTCTCTCCCTCTTTTCTTTTCTGGTTGACTAATAACCACCAAAAAAAGAGCTTGTCTGCATCACCCTTGTCTCCTAAAATATTTCTAACATCAGTCCCAGCTGTCCATTCAAGTCCAGCTCCAAATCAATGGGTGATATGATAAAAAGATATCACACACCTTGAATCTTTCCTGGAATAAAAAAAAATATTATATACAGAAGAAATAGTAGTTTTTAACTTACACGATTGACTAAAAATTTAAAGCTATTCTATTCTCGTGAGCTGGGTCAAATAAGAGCATCATAGGAAGCAAGAATTAAAAGAAACCTATGGCCACAGTTAACTATGGCTAAATGTTATTATTTTGTGGGAGAATGTACTGTAACGGTTGCTGCAAAAGTCTTAACTTGCTTCTCCTGTGAAAATTGAAATGATTTCATAAGGGATATAGTTTTAGTTAGTGTACTTCTCTTGAGCAGTGGTAGGCTTCCAAAGAATCCTGTGACTGGAATGGTTGTTTAAATCAGTTTCACAAGACCTTTTGTTCAAACCCAGACAGATTCTAACAAATTATATGCCAAAATTGATAGGCTCCAGTGGTTACTATCTCTTAAGAGACAGGTTGATCTGTTTCTTATTCTTATTTTTTTTTCCCACACATTTGTTCTTTGGGAATCTTTTGAAAAAGATTATTTCACAGATGTGTCTAAGTTAAGTTTCTGGTCATGAGACTCAATCCATAGCTCTCTTCTTACCTAGGCTTCCCAAGATCATGAAGCAGACTCCTTGTCCCAATAAAACCCCTTTTATTTAGGTTAAAGTGAATTCCTTTCCAGCAAAGTTCCAGCAAACATTATTTTGTGAGATTTCACAACCACAGACCTTTATCAGGCTTAGAGAGTTACCAGGCCAATATCTTTCAAACACCATGCTGTGGCAGCAAGTACTTGGCAAGAAGTCAGGAACAGATCTTTACTCTAATGAACTGAACTAATTGTTTCCTGAAAACACCACTCCCCTTTTGTTCCTCTTTATTTCCTATAGAAGGGGCCATTCACCATCCACCTGAGCCTTTACTCCAAAGTAGACCTTTGTTCCTTCACTATTCCCTTCTCCTGGCAGCTCTGTGCATGCACACACTGGGAACCAGGCTCTAGCTGTTCTTCTTCCACACTGATCTCTGACTCCGAAGGCAGCTGATAATTGTCAGACAACCCTGGCCCCATCTCTGCCTCTGATACAAAGCATTTGTTAGAGCCTTCCCCAGACTCCAGGACTGGCCCATGTTCCTTCCCAACCTCCTCACTGTCCGAGTCCACTGTCAGCTCCTCTGGCTGCTGGCAGGCCACAACAATCTCTTAGTGGACTAAGTACAGTAGATTTTAAAGTTGTCTAAAATGGTTACTGAAGGACAGCCTTCTCTAAACTAAGAATAGAGGATGTGACAATTAACATTGGAATGTTGACTTAGTGCTAATGCTTTCTAATTTAGTTCACCATAATCAAATCAGGCTGTTATTTCTCAGTCTGGGTAGTGCTTGACATTCGAATCATTAATTTTGTTTTAATTATGACACAAGAGCAAATCTTTGTAAATAATATTCAACATATATAAAGTTGATGCTGTTTGCAGATGGCCAAAATGTAATGAAAAAAATGCTGGTATTTGCCAACGTTTGCGGTATGATGCCAAAATATGGATTACTTATGAATCAGCAGTAGACTGAGGAACAGTTTTCTGTCTAGCGATTAGAAGAAAGCACCAAGAGACCAACTGTTTATGGAATCATAGGCAAAAAAATATGAGTTATTAAAGAAAAGAAAAAGATTTAAAAGACACTGTAGAGTTTATTCAGAGTCTCAACACAGAAATCATTAGTTATGATCGTAAAAGCATGGTGACTAGATAGAATGATTGGTTACTCCTGAAAATTATTTTAAATCTTTTTATTATTATTTCAGTGAGTTAGCTGTTACAATAATTATATATTTGGGGATGAAATTATGCTTAGAAATAATCTGTTATTTCTGTAGTAGATGGTGCACTTAATTGTCAGTTATTAAATTAATTTTGATCATTTGTAACATACACACATTCATACATACAATATATTTATGAAATGTTTACAATAACACTAAACAACACAATAAACTGGTTAAAAAGAGAGACTAGAAAAGCAGTTCAGAAAATGAAATAAATTACTATTCTCTTAGTATTCCTCCCACACATAAACATAATCATCTGGCATAAAACAATTATGGTTTCCTTAAATAACAAGATATAACCTTAGATTATATACTTGAAAAGGTTTTAAGTTCAGTTGGACCAGAAAGCTACTGAAAATTAATTCACATGATTTTCAACGAATGGGCATAATTTATTTTTTCTTCATAACTATTCCAACAAAAATTAACATTAGTTTGTAAGAAGTCACATACCACCTATGAATAGTTTAAGGATTTTTTTTTTCTTTAATTTGGACTGCAGGTGATGATGCTGGTGTGGGAAGCTACCCCACTCCTAGAAGAATGAAATATTTTGAGAACTATTAAAAGAAGGCAGATTATTATATTTCCCAAAGGAGGAATGGAGATATATGGTTTTTTACAGGCAGAAAGTAACCCTCACTTAATAGCCCCAGCAGATACTCAGGCTACCTTTTAGAAATGCAGATTTGGTAATCCATTCAAGATAGAATATTTTATTCAATCATTCATTCATTCATTTTGAAACAAAGACAGAATGGTAGGATTAGAAGCAGCCATCACTCTAGATCCAACACAGGACAGAGCCATTAAGTCACAATAGGAATTATTGCATCACCCTCAGAGCAGTCCAAACTTCAACCAAACTTAGCTCATACAAACACCCAGTATTTGTACTTTGCCTATAGAGTCAACTATGACCCCTACGTGGCCCCATGGGAGTCTGACAATAGGCAATATAAGACATGTCCTTGCACAGGAAATTTAAATGCAAAGCCCAAGAGAAGGTATAAAAAAATCCCTACTCTCAACTCCATGTGGTCAGCTGCCCCAGACCCATGTGCTTGGTGATTCTGTTCATCATTAAACCTTCTATTCAGTCAGACTCCATGTTTCCAGTGTCTTTTTCCCAGCCTGGAACTGAACTAGGTGGATATTTATTCCCTCACTGATTTTCACACTTTAATCCAGTTTCAGTTCTTAAAACCTCTTGTTGGAAATCTTATTTCCCCAAGCTATTTACAAACCAATTAAATGGTATATTTGTTTCTTTTCTGTGAAATTATGTAATTTAGAGTTGACTGTTTTAGATGAATCCAAGAGATTTGATGCTTCAAAGGTGGTGAAAGGTCTGTTTACCTGAGTATTTCTATATTAAGAAGAAAAGATCCAAGCTGGAACAGAGAAGTCAAGCACGTTTCAAAAATGTTAACTCATTAATTATCAACTCTAAATTAATAGGATTGTTGGAATGATAGAAACCCTTCGATCTGTATAATTTCCAACTGATCTTTGGTTTGTAAAACATAGCCGCAGATGCAGCATGATAATAATAGAAATAAAAGGAGAACAAAGGAGAGGTTTTAGCCATTTCACCCAGATTTTAAAATTAGCACTCTAAAAGGGATTGTTGATGGTTTTAAAGGCTACAACTTTTAATAGTGTCTAGTAGGAATATGGAGCTTCTAATATCCCAGCATTATCTCACTGGGGCCTTAACCCAGATTTTGATTTTCACCTTTGTTAACAACCATGCTATATTTCTTAAATGGAAAACCTCAGAATAACAGAATAGAATAATAGAGTTGGAAGGGACCTCAGAAGTCTTCTATTTCACTTTTGTATCATTTCAGACAAATCACTGTCCAATCTCTTCATAAAAACCTCCAGTGATGGAATATCTGTAATTCACAATAAATAGATAGATTTGGAAGTCCGAATACACCCTGACATATTTCAAATGCAATGTTATTTTTTTAACAATGCTTCAATCTTTTTCAAGCCAGTGCAATTTTTTTTTAAAAAAATCACCACTTAAGAGTTAACACAGATATATTTCCATATTTTGAAATTTTAAAAAATGGATTAAAATCATTTAGTAGTTGTTATTCATTGGAGCTATAATAACTTGACAATTATCCCAGTTCTTGGTTTTCTTTTTGATAAATTTTATTGCAGGGCCTTAGATAGATAACAGATAATCAAAGACAGATAACAAATAATTAAAGTTGGAAGGGACCTTGTAGGTCATCTAATCCAACCACCACCACCCGCCCAAATGGGAGATCCTACACCATTTCTGACAAATGACAGTCCAATGTCTTCTTGAAAATATCAAGTGATGATGCTCCCACAATTTCTGAAGGCAACTTCTGTTCCATTGGTTGATTGTTCTCACTGTCAGAAAGTTTCTCCTTATTTCCAGGTTAAATCTCTCCTTGTTCAGTTTCCATCCATTATTCCTTGTCTGGCCTACCGGAGTTTTGAACATGGACTTAGAATAACTTTAGTGTGCATTAGTGTACATTCAAAGTGACAATAAAGTTATTCTAAGTTTATTGTCATTTTGAATGTACATTAAATAGCATGCATTGAAATGAAATGTCATTGGATATAGCTCTCAAAGGGTCAGCACCTCTAATATACATTACATAGACATGATGACATAAATAAATAATAAAAAATTATGCATATACCCACATATATTGTACAGAGATAGGCATGATTGCATTTTTAAAAAAATAGTGAGTCCCGAATATCATATGCATGCACACTTATGAAAATGGACAAAATATGATAGTAAAGGATTTTTACCTGAATGCTGTTGCTACTCCCAACTTTATTTTTGCACTCAAGGCATTGATTCTATCTAATGAGAGTTAGTGCTGGACTGCTTATGGAAGTGTGGTTTATCACATTTTTATTTAGATTTCCAGTGCAAGGTTTAATACAGGACCCTTGAATCAAAGCTTACGTTCTAATTCACATCCATAATATTAAGATGTGAACCAGTTCTGATATAACATGTTCCTACTAGACATTTGGGCTGGGTTGAGACTCTTCTGACTAGCAGACACTTCTCTTGAAAATCTTGAAGAAAGTTGCTAATTTTGCAACTTTAAATGGAGTGATGGGTAATTTGGAGGTCTGGAAAAATAGCTAACCAATGTTATTTACTGCTTTAATCTGGCTAGTTCTATATGTTGAAAAACATTATTTTAATTATCTGACTTATCTCCTAGTTCATGTCACTTGTTCCTTCTCAATATATGATATCCATCTTATAAATATGCATTTTTCCTTCTTTTTAATTTTTTTGGACTGTAAATTTATACATCAATAAATAAGAAAAAATATAGCAAAACATAAAATTTGTAAACACAGAGTCAGCTAAGGTCAACAAGAAGATGTAACATTACATTTTAAAAGTCTTTAAAAGACCTGGGGGAAAAGTAGTCCTCCTTTGTCAATTTATTGTACAGGTGGACTACTTTTTTTCAAACTAGAAAAAAAGTTCATAATTAATAGAACATCTGTATATTTTCTATAAATCAGAAGGAAAGTACAAAATGATTACAAAACACTGTCCTTGGTATAAAAGTTATGACATTAATTTCTGGTAATCAATAGACCCTTAAACTAAATCAAGTAAAAGTAAAATCCTTCAGATGTTTACAGAGGATAAGTCTTATGAAATTGAATGGGGAAACCTTTAGTGAACTCTGCCTTTTTAAAAAAATTGAACAGTTATTCCTATTGTATTGTAAGTTTATTAAGCTGCTACCCAGGTGTATCTTTGTTGTAAAATAAATACTTTCACAAACTGGAGAATAGAATAGAATAGAATAGAATAGAATAGAATAGAATAGAATAGAATAGAAT
>BLBF01000073.1:8766477-8793876 GCA_015471245.1 Laticauda colubrina | reverse complement strand
TATTCTATTCTATTCTATTCTATTCTATTCTATTCTATTCTATTCTATTCTATTTCTAAATACTGTTTATTTGATGGTTTGTTTGATGGTTTGACTGATTGATTGATGCAGCTACCCAATACACACAAGTGAGTCTGAGCTTACAATAAAATTGTTAAAAAACCACAATAGCATACATAATATACAACAAAATATATCAGTGAGGCTTCATAAATAACTACCAGCAAAACCTAGATATGGGCTTGGTCACATCTCTGGGGCACAAAATAAGATTAGGTCACAAAATGAACACTTTAGTATTAGCAAACCTACATGGTACCTAAAACACACATGTCTATATTGGAAATGATATAAATCAAAATTTTTATTTGATTATGAGAGGGGGGGGAAGGTATAAGATTTTCACCTTGAGCCTTTGAATCTGCATTCTCAAAATCTGATTTACAAATCAAAGCAAAGCAAAGCAGTTGCCTGAGACTAAAAATTTTCTTTGTACTCTAATATGTGTAAATAGACATTGAAAAACCTTTTGTATCACCAATACTTCTCCAGTTATGCACTAAAAATTATAATGATAATTGATGATTCTTTATAAAGAGACTATCTTCAAACATTCAGGAAAGCACAAACATCATCTGAAATGAATCTGAAGCTTATCAATTACATATCTCTCTCTCTCTCTGTGTGTGTGTGTGTTTGTGTGTGTGTGTGTGTGTGAGAGAGAGAGAGAGAGAGAGGGAGGGAGAGAGAGAGAGAGAGAGTAGGAGGAAAGCATAGTGGTATTCAGTATTTTAAAGTGCTTTCAGACAGAAGTGTATAATTTATTTTAGTGGTTTACTGAATGCAACTCCTACTAATATAACTGGAGGTGATTAAAGTAGGTGCCTGATTCATTAGAAAAAAAAAAGAAATACACAGTGAGAAATTCTGAAACCTGTAACAAATAATGTACTTTAATTTAATGCTGAACCTTTGATAATCAGCAAAACCAGTTAGTACAGTGATCCAGCAAATAGCAAGGACATATTAAAATAATGAAAAAAGAATGAAGAGAAAGAAATTTGGCTCTTCAAGGCAACTTGAACAAATATTAAAAGTAAGCAAAAGTAAGTTGGGAGTTATTGAATTAATGCATTCTTATTATTAGTCATAATTTGATTTCTTTTGAGCATTCTATTGACTCTTTTGCAACTTGTTCAGTTGACTTTAATAGTTTATTTCTGCTGTTAAAATAAAGGAACTAAATATTGATCTTCTCTCAACATGCATTTCTTATACATATAACAGTCATGGTGATGGGCCACTATTTATAATATAATAAAAGTCTGTCTCTTTATATTTTTCTGTTGATATTGTAGTATCCAATGCATTCTTTGAACACAATTTGTCCAAGGGACAAAAATCTATCTCATCTACATTTTTATTATATTTGTGCCTCTTCACAATATTTTATAATCCAATAAATGCTATAAGTAAATGTTTTTATCTTTTTGTATTGGGAATACAACTGATTATATTATAGTATATGCACCAACTAGACAGAATTGCTTTGTCTAAGAATTTGACAAATTAAATAGTATTCCACAAGTAACATGTTAACTAGTCTCACCTTTACCTTCTGGCTTTCAGGAGAAAATGAATGAAGGATACTTAAAAAGTCTGGAATTGAGATATAAAATTTGATTAGCAAGTTCAACACCTCTAGGACTGAATATTCTACCAATTTCATGCATAAATAGACATTTTCATTATTTCAGTCCATGTAACCTAACTAATATATGATACGGTCTGGTTTAAACCATAATTTAATTTAGATGTTTTAATCAAATTAACTCAAATTGCCAAATTAGATCAATGAATCAAGTTTATCTGTGCAAAAACGTTGATCTGATTTGGAACAAACATTATTCATCAAGTTGCTGAATTGGTTCAAGAGTATCACAGTTGGTTCAAGGTTGAATTTGAAATAGTGATTCAGTACAAACATTAATTTGATTCTAGAAATACTATTGAATTACTTTCAAATCCAGTCTCCAGATGAAGCCCTTTATACAAGTTAATGCCAGTAAAATGGAAATTCTATGTGTAAGTAAAACAAGATTATTTTACTCTGATTATGTCAAAAATAAATTGTATATAAGATCTTAATACATACTGTGGTTTTGTTCTTTGCAATTGCTGAATTTAGCATCATAGATTTATTCCTACTCAAAAAGGAATATTGTTCCTATAATCACTTTTGGTCTTCTGTGACACTACCATTTCTATTAATTATTATATCTTGGTCCTGTCATAAATTCTTTCTCTTTGTTCTCCCTGAATAAATCTAGTTGTTGCTTACTCCTGTAAGATTTCTGCCTGTAACAAATGACATGCTGTCACAACATTATATTTCATGTGATGAAAACAGGCATCTAACTAAAATTATATCTATTACATCTGAACATGTCATAAAAAAGCAATGGAAAACAGACTGAAATGATAACAATTTCTTCATACGAGCAATGCTAACAACTGACAATGGAAATTATGGTGGAAGTTATTCTGTGTTTTCTTTTTCAACAATGATATCTGGTAAATACAATTCCACCCCTGATGCACATACTTTCTTGACTGAAAACAAGAAAGTCCAGCTTCATCAGCAGACAATATGGTAATAATCATGAAAATTGGGCTGGAGGGAAATGTGATAAAAAAATAGAAAGAGATTGATTTTGTTCCACAGCAAAAACGTCTTGAGTTTTCTTTTTGGTTTGTCTTTTTTTTTTTTCTACATGAGCTGAGTGTAAGGTTAACTAGTCTCATAACTTTAAAAAAACAAACCCACATTCTGTATCATCAATTATGTCATAAAATATCATTAAATACACATGAAACTTCAATAAGGATAGGTTGAAAATTGTGGCGATTACTGTTATAAATCATTATTTCTTTTTGCACTTATTCTAAGAAAATGTTCCGCTATGGAGCATCATGCAAATACTGTTGAAATTAAAGAAAGAAAAAAGTTCATATTTCAGACATATGTAGGTGTAGGGTTCAAACTAGCTACTTTGTTGATGTATGCCAATTTTATGGGAATCCTCCCAGACTGGCAGTTTGCTCCTGAAAAGACAAGACAAGGTTCAATGGATTTCAAAGAGGAGATCAAAACCTTGCCTTTTTCTGACTATATAACAATTCCAAACTGACTCCATGCTTGAATCCTGCTCCCAAAAGTCTTTGATGTTATCATCAGAAGCAGAGAAAATATCAGGTCAATAAGGAGAATAAGCCATATTCCTCACCCCCCAAAATCCTGCTATTGATTTTAATTCAGGAAAATCCAGTGATAAGCAAGGGGGCTACTACTAGATAGTAACGACTATCCAGTTGTTTGTTTTTTAATCTGCTTAAATTTATGGGGACATAAATTTGGAAGTCCTTTCAAACCATGACTGGAGTGAGACGTTATAGCAAATATTTATTGATGAAACCTCAGCAGAAAATGGGTGCATGAAGGTATCCCATTCTGATTGTGCAGTCTACTTATTCTAATAGCCTTCAAGCTCCCTGGTTTCCAAAGTTTCAACCAAGGGTGGGATTCTACCAGTTCGGACCAGTTCAGATGAACTGGTAGTTCCAGTAATTATTTGGCCCCACCCACCCACCCCCTGCCCTAGTCTGTCCTTTATTTCCATGTTTTGCTGCTCAGCTGATTCACATGGCATAGCGGATTGCCGTGCCTCAGTTCCTTTACTCACCAGGACTGCAGTAGAAGGTAAGTATTAGAAAATGGGCAGCTTTAAAATGCTGTGCATATGAGCATGCATATCTCACACTTACTGAACCAGTTGTTACACCAATTGAATCCCACCACTGGTTTCAACTAAACCACAAGAAAAGTCATTGGGAGGAATCTCCTACTTTTTAAAATGGAGTAGGTTTACTTTCAATTTTCAATTGGAAGTCATATGCTCAAAACGTTTTGGGAAGGATTTTTTTTTTGAAGCAACAGATCCAATTTTTTCATCTATAAATTTAAGGAGAATTCAAACTAAATTTCCTCCCAGCTCAAGTAAGGTGTCGATTTTTTCCATTAACAGTTAATGTTCTTGTACTATGATTAGTTTCCAATGATGTACTCTACATTGGGCTGTTTTTAAAAGTAATTTTAGTAATCACACTTGATTACAAAATCCAGATGCCCATGGATAGTATCTGTGAGAGTTGTATGAGAATGACTGTTTCTTTGCTAAAACTGCAGAAAGCAAACAAGATTGTCAGTTTCCAATAAACTCTCATGAAAGAAGATGCAACTCAGTTGGAGGAACAGCTCAGGGGGATATGGATTTAGACCTAGTCCATCAAGTCTTGTATTTGTGTATTGACTTATTTTCTAGAGTTTTTTTTTTTCTTCTTCCCTTCTGAGACAGAAGCTGCCTAGAATCATTGTAACTGGAAGCAGATAAAAATAAATGAGTGGCACTGATACTGAACCCGTTAAAGTGGATTCTAATTTATCAGTAACTATAAGGCATCATGATGTATTTTAAGAAAACAAATCTGTGCTTTGAAATGTACTCCAGTTCAAATTTGATGTCCTTCCAAGGTTTCAATGGAGCTATTAGTTGCTGACCAAAGTAAGGTATTTATTACATATACAGTGTGTGTGCATGTGTGCGTGCGCGCATGCGCGGACAAGATTCATGTATGTAATAATGTGGGACTTTGTACAATTGTACCCATAAGAATTTATATATTATTATTTTTTCCACTTTCTCTGGTATCTGTTACTCTAGTGTAGTCAAACTCTGGAAGAAAATTTTGATTAGTTCAAGGAGTAACTGGAAGGAAAGGCTAATCTTTCATCTGTCATGTAATAATGCATGATAGTGAAAGTGTAGCATTGAGCCTAACTACATATATATAGTTTCTCTCTCTTTCTATCTCTATCTCTCTCTATCTATTTATCTCTATCTCTATCTCTATCTCTATCTCTATCTCTATCTATCTATCTATCTATCTATCTATCTATCTATCTATCTATCTACTGTATCTATCTGCAGCTGCAAATGATTTGGAGAGATAAAATATGTAATTTTAAACTTATTGAACATTAATATTGTCATCTAGTATATCTGAGTATGAACACAAAACAAGATTCAAGTCCTGTGCCATCTTTCTAATCCTGATTCAATTTCTATGAAGATTATTTTATTATATAATAATGCCTAGGTGGGTAAAACTGAATGGTAAAATTAAATGGAATCTCTTTATTGCTGATGCTGTTCTCTGTTAGATAATTCATCCTTAGAATCTCTTATATTTGGATGTTGAGCTTCATCCTAATTTTATTTTGCAATATTTAAATTTCTACCTTGTTTTGCATCCATCACATAAAGAGGCCATTCCTGGATATTTTGGCATAAGAAAAGTTATTCCTGTTAAATTTTGGAGGTGGCCAGCCTTTGGTAGATTCAGCAAGTTTTATTTTGTGTTGTAGATTACCGTAAAAAGAATGGCAGATTATTTGAAATGCTTTGTGATTAGATATTTTTCATCTGGTATATATATAAAGTTAGGAAACTTAACATTGCATTTAACTTATTTTTAATGTTTTTGTTTTCGAAGTTAGCTGTATTTCCCTATCCATCAGCACCACCAAGTGGTCAGGAGTGTATTTCCTGGCTCCTACTGGCTCCCTTTCTCTGTGTTGCTGAATTCTCACCTCTCCAAGCTGATGTTGAAGGCTCAAAGGCTCTGCCAAGAAATGAACAGATGGTGACCCTTGCCGAAGTCTCATTTTACTAGTATATATGCAGGATTCAATTTATTAGTAAAAATGACTACATTAGGCTACAATGTGTTGGCCAGAGTTCTATTAAACACAAGAGGCATTTGCTTCTGAATGAAAATACATGGACTATTTCTGCATGATTAGAATTTTTGCCCATGTGCTCAACAAAAATTAAGAAGTCACTCAAGTGAATCTTCAGAAAATATGATGCAAAAATTAAAAGGATAGAAGGAAGTGAATCATGTTCGTTAATGTTAAGAATGGAAGAAATGAGAGGAGAGATCCAAGCCCAGTCACTTGCTTCAAGAGACACTTAGAACTTTAGTCTCCTCTTTTCATTTAGAAATTTACATATTTATTTATTTATTGGTTTATTTATTTAATATATACATTTTGATCCCCACAATGGATGAATGGCTGCAAAAGTTGATGGAATTAGCAGAGTGTTCTGACCTACACATCACAAAATCACGAAGCAGACTCCTCATCCCAACAAAACCCTTTTTTATTGGGCTTATGTGAATTCTTCTCATTCACATCTAGCAAAGTCCTAGCAAACAGTCTTTCAAGATTGATTTACAACTGCAGACCTTCTCAGGCTTGGAGGGTTGCCAGGCCAATAGATTCCAAGTGCAATGCTATGCCAGAAAATACTTGGCAAGGAGTCATGAACAAATCTTCTCCCTAATTAAATGAACTAATTGTTTCCTCCAAATATCACCCCCTTTCACTCCTATTTATTTCCTATGGGAGGGGCCATTCACTATCCACCTGTGCCTTTACTCCCAAGGTGACTCTTGTTCCTTAATTGTTCCCTTCTTCTGGCAGTTCTGCACATGCACACATCAGGAACAGGCTCCAGCTGTTCTTTTGCCTCACTGAACTCCAACTCTGAAGGCAGCGAATAACTGTTGCTCCTATTTATTCCCTATGGGAGGGGCCATTCATTTTCTACCTGAACCTTTACTCCCAAGGTGACTCTTGTTCCTTAACTGTTCCCTTCTCCTGGCAGCTCTGTTCATGCACATACTGGGAGCAGGCTCCAGCTGTTCTTCTGCCTCACTGATATCCAACTCTGAAGTTATAATAAATAACTGTCAGATGGCCCTGGCCCCATCTCTGCCTCTGATGCAGACTACTCATCAGAGCCTTCCCCAGATTCCAGGACTGGCCCATGTTCCTCCCCAACCTCCACACTGTCCGACTCTGCTGCCAGCTTCACTGGTCACTGGCAAGCCACAATACAGAGATAGTTAAAGTGACTGCTTTGATTGAAGAAGAAAAAAAATGTATGCACAAAAAAGGAAGGACAAATAGTTGAAGAAGCTGGTGGACTTGGCTGAAATGCCAAAGTTGACTACTTTGATCAAAGAAAACAGTATAAGTACTTCTGTTTCCACATGGAGATTGCTTCTCAATTTTGAAGTGAAAAAGAATGAAACTTTGATTTTGGGTTTTTCTGATTGAATTGATTGATCTTTTATAGAAATTGCTAGTTTATATTATTATGAAAAAATAAAAAAGCTGTGATTTGATGTTAATGCCTTATTTTACTGCAGCAGAGTTGGAAGTCAGTGTTTCTTTTTCTTTCTCTTAATCCTTCCTCACTTTCCTTCCCCCCCCCCTTTCCTTCCCATTGCTTTCCTATTTTCTTTTGTATTTTGCATCTGATTTTACCTTATAAATCAATAAAAATATTATCGAATAAAGGAAAAAAACATAAGCACTTTTCTTTATACTTGGAAACTCCTTCTGGACTTTGGGTTTGAGGTGGAAAAACAATGAAACTTTGATTTTGGATTTTACTGATAAGATAGATTTGTCATTATAGAAATGGCTAGTTTGTACTATTATGTAAAAGTAAAAATGTTTGAAGTTACTGTTTTATTCTACTTTTCTACTGGTCTACTTTTCTTCCTTCTTTTCTACACTTCTTTACCTTTCTCCCCTTATTTTTTCTTCCTCCTGCTTTTGTATTTTTGTATTTTATATGACAAATCAATAAATAATATACCAATATTATACCAATAATATACCAATAATAAACCAATAAAACTGTAAACTATAAAAAGTAAAGAAAGGGATACTTTTCTGAACACATACATTTATGTTGCTAAACAAGGAAATTAAATTAATTTTGCCTCATTTTATGACCTTTCTTGCCACAGTTGATAAGTGAATCTCTGTGGTTGTTAAATGAGTAACCTGGTTGTTAACTGAATCTGGCTTCCCCATTGATTTTGCTTGTCAGAAGTTCACAAAAGGGGATCACATAAGCTTGGGACACAGTGTTGTGGTTAGCCGGCAGCAGGTGCGGATGGCTGAGTAGAGCAAGGACTCAGATGAGGGGCCAGGACCATTAGGGAGTAGACTGCTGCCTTCAGAGATTGTGGGGCTGGCAGCAGCAATGAGGAGGTTCCCGAGGAGCCTGTGCCAAGAGTGCACAGGATTGCTTATAGGAAAGAGCAGCTACAGCACCACGGGCGACTCAGGAGTAAGGCTGCAAGATAATGGCCCCTCCTTCAAGAAGATAAAAGCCAGCTATGAACTGAACGTTCTTTGCAGGAAGCAAAGATGTTTTGAAACTCGAGCCTCATGGATATTGCAGGATCTTAAATCAGTATTTGAAGACTCTTGTGTTGTAAAATATTTCTAGGTAACCTTATGAGTTATTCTTGGCAGCCTCGCACAGTTTTGGCAAGGCTTATGCTTTTCAAAGTTAATTAGTTTGCAGCAGTCTTTTAACTGGGGATTTGTAAGAATCATTAAAAGGTTTCTGTTCCCTTTGGTTCGTGTTTGTTTTATTGGAAAAGGGTTTGGATCAGAACACACTGCAACTGTCATAAATATGAATCAATTGCCAAGCATCTGAATTTTGATCATGTGACCAGGGGGATGCTGCAGTGTGAAAAAACAGTCATAAGTCACATTTTTCAGTGACTAAATGAACTGTTGTAAGCTGAGGACTATCTATATCCTTGCCCTGTTCAGTATATAGACAATCTTCAGCATTTTATTAAATTCCTGGAAGTGTTAAATGTGAGAAGAGAACCGTGAACATTGGGACCGGATGGCAGGTTCTACCTGACACGGGATCGTTGCAGATACCTATGTGTTGATCAGTGGTGGGATTCAAAAAAAAATTACCACCAGTTCTGTAGACATGGTTTGGTGAGTGTGGCAGGGGAAGGATATTATAATATCTCCAGTCAGAGGTTACATTTGCTGGTTCTCCCGAGTCCGCACTACTCAAAATTTCTGCTATTGGTCCTCCAGAACTGGTCAGAACTTGCTGAATACCACCTCTAGTGTTGATCCATATGGGGTCAGAACCAGCACTTTGAATTGTGAATTTGGATGACCTGCCAAAGACTAAGCCATTCCCAAAGAATGCTGTTTTGGTGCCTGACGAAACTCAACAGTTATAGCTTTGACAAAGTTGTGCAAGGTGATAAAAGACCATCTCTAGGTTATTAACAACGGTTAATACAACAAGGAAGCCCTGCTAGAAATATTGCAACTGCCAGTAATGCTCTTACAACCCCGTCTGACTTTGCCAATAGCCTTAGCAGTAGATTACTGTCACAGATTCATTGGAGAGAGTGTAACATCACCTCAGGTTAAAAGCAAGTTCCAATAATAGAAACACTGATTTGACAGGAACAGTTGGGGAACAAAGTTTAAGAAAATCAGTCAAAAGCTTTTGAGACACCATTACAGATCACATTTTTTTTAACTTGTGGTGAAAGTCAAGCCTCTCCTCGGGGTGCACAGATGGGTCTTTGAACCATATGGCATGATAACCTCTTTGCTGGAAGATTGATACTGCAATTCTTTCTTTTCAACTGAAAAGCATTGTGGATGAATCATTCTGTTAAGAGAATTCCGTTAGCATCCGAAAAAGTGCATAGTCCAAGAAATAAATAAAAATTGCTCCTATTTTTCAAGCAGCTCTTCCATACTATGGAAGCAAATTAAAATACCCAGTGTCCTTTGCACTGCATGTGATGGAAGCAGCTGACATTGAGTTCATGGATGAATAAGCAGTAGCAAACATCTGGGTGAAAATATTCACTTCCTGATGTGTTCAACTTCAGTTGCTCCTCATACATTGTTATTACCTTGTCTTGGAAGGGAAAAAGAAGGTGAATCTTCCAATTCAAATTCTGAACCATTCAATTTCTTAGTGGGAGTTTGTCGGCTTTAAAAGCCAACATAGAAAGAAATGTCTATTACACCATATAGTGAGCTGTATTCTTAATCCTTACTCTTTATATTTAGCATTTTGAAATAGCTAAACCTATTCAGTTTTTCTACTTCGTAGACTATTTGCAGAGACCAAATTTCAGATGAAGGGGGTCAGCAGAAAACCATTTAAATTTCATTCTGCACAGTTGAAAATGAATAATCACATCAAATCTGGTAGACATCAGTTATGGCAGGCACTTTCCAGTCATGCAACATTTGAATAATCAGCCCAGTAGTGAGATCCTACCTGTTCCACTACCAGTTTGGTAATCGCATGTGCACCTAACACACACACACAGACACACACACACACACACCTAATGCATATGTGCAGCTTTCCCCACACCAGCTGAGGTCTGCAACGCCAATTATCTGAGAGGATAAAGAAGAGAAAAGTGCAGGAGTGGGTCGGAGAGGTGATCCTGCACTTTTCTTTATCCTCTCAGCTGATTGGCGGAGGCTTTTTTTTGACTACTGGTTCAGCCAAACCGGTCCAAACCAGTTGCATACAACCCCCTGCCTATATCATTACCTCATTTCGATCTCTTCAGAAATTGGAGATCATCTAAGATAGGAGAAGAGTGGCTCATTAGCTAGGTGGGAACAAGTAGCTTAATATGCATTTTAATGTAAAATCTATTCAAACAAGCTTGTCAGGAATTCCTTTGATGGGTGCCCTGAATTGGCACCAAGTCAGTGTGTACTTGAGACCACCAATTAAGGAAATGCAGTCTCTTAGCATGTCAAACACACAAGCACACACAAAAGACAATGCAACCAACATGTATACTTAAGGGTAGCTCTGTCTGCTTAGTAATTAGGGATTATAACAGCTTGTCTTGTCATTGCAAAAAGTTATTTTAAAATATGATGATGATGTGGGGGAGACTTTGGGAGAGAAGTCTGGGACCACAACTGAGGAATATCATGTTTTCCCTCCCAGCAATGCTATCTTGTATAAACATTCCCCATAAACTGCAACAAAGATTCATGGCCCTCCATTGATGCTAGTGGAGATGCTGTCAGTTCACACCCAATACTAATATAAGTTCTATCAGTCTCAAGGATCAGATATTATTACACTGTTTTGTTTTGTTTTGCAAATAGGGGAAAATATGCAAGAGAGATACTTTTTCATTATGTAACTGAAATTTAAGCTACCAAACTTCGGAATATAAAACTGAATGCTCACAATAAAGTGTTTTTTGATCAGTGCCATCACAAGCGCATGACTTTATGTGTTTGTGCATGGAATCTGGGAATAGGGAAGCATAGTACATGAACTGTCCATGGTTCTGAATGTTATGCAATGAGTTATGTTATCTGGCGTTAATTCTTACAATTACCAGTACATATATTTAAGCCCATGTCACACTGCACCAACGGATGGAAAGAGGATGTAAAACGGAGAGAAACACTTGCCATCCGTTGGTTAACGCGATGCTTCCGTTCTGTACTTACTGCCTGCGTTTTTCATCCTCTATATCCGTCCAGCATCCATTGACTGAGATTCCATCCACTCAAAAAGTTTTGAGCTGCTCAAAACTTTTTGAGCGGAAAATGTATCCAACACGTCCGTTCTGCATCCGCAATGCATACGGGAAACATCCGTTCTACATCCGTCGTCATCCGTTACGCATCTGCTACATCCGCTAGGCATCCGCTGTGTATCCGCACAACTCAAATCCACTCCAGCGGAAAACGGACACAGGGAGGAAGCGAAACGGATATGGAACAGACACAAAGCATTAGTAGCATGGACAGAGAAAGGATGAAAGCGGATGCAGCTCGCATAAAAAGCATTAAAACAGAAAAAACGTTCACAGAGGGGACCTATTTCGGATATTTAGGATGTCTGCAGGATGCCTAGAGGATGCAAAGGGACACTGAGCGGAAAACCTATATTTCCTATAAAAAGGGGGAGGAACTCACCTGAATCTCACTTTCAGTCCAGTAGCCCTGCTGTGCAGTCCTTTTCAGCCTTCATCTGGCTCTTGCTCTTCCACAGCATTCAGTCATCTCCACCATGGATCGTAACACACTCCTTTCGGTAGCCACCATCGTTCTGCAACAGTGTGAAGCCATCTACAGGCTCTTTCATCTGTTCTACCGGAAGAAAAGGAGGTGGCCAAGAAGTGTCTGGGTCCAAAGATGGATCGGGAGAAGAGCAGAGTACGGACTGTACAACAAGCTGATGGTGGAGATGAGGAACGAAGACACTCGTGCATTCCAGAACTTCATGAGGATGCCTCCAGCCATGTTTGACGAAGTTGTGCAGCGGCTAACACCCAGGTTGACCAAGCAGAGCACCAACTTCCGGCCCAACCTGGACCCTGGGCTGAAGGTGGCACTGACTCTGTACCACCTGGCCTCAGGGACCACGTACAGGTGCATGCAGTACGGCTGGAGGGTGCCACACAACACCATCAGCATTGTGCTCAGAGAAGTGGTGCAGGCCATCATCGAAGAATACCTGGAGGAGCTCCTCCAGTGCCCCTCCACTGAAGAAGGCTGGAAGAAAGTTGCAGAGCAGTGGTATCAGAAGTGGAACTTCACCCACACCGTTGGAGCCATAGATGGCAAGCACATGGCCTGCAAAGTTCCAGCCAAGTCAGGGTCCACTTATTTCAACTACAACAGCTTCTTCAGCATCATCCTCTTCGCAATGGTCGATGCTGACTACAAGTTCATGTACATCGATGCTTCATGGGGGATGATGCCTTCTCCCTCACAACCTACCTCATGAAGCCCTACACTTCCAGATGCCTCACCCGTGAAGAGAGGATCTTCAACTACAGGCTGTCCAGGGCAAGGCGGGTGGTGGAGAACACCTTTGGCATCCTAGCTAACAGGTTCCAGGTACTTCTCACCACCATGCAGCATCGCCCAGAGACCATGAGGAACATCATGGAAGCTTGCTGCATCCTGCACAATCTCATGCGCACCCGCTACCCAGTGTTGCAGAACAGGCTCGTGGACCTCCAACAAGGCAATGGGGACATGGAGCCTGGTGAATGGAGGCAAGGGCGAAACCTGATAGACACTCTGGATGTGCAAGGCCCCAACAAAGCTTCACGTGAAGGGAACAAGCAGCGCAACCTCCTGAAACACTGGTGCAACTCCCCAGCTGGAGCAGTGGAGTGGCAAGACAGGGTGATAGATGCTTAATAGATGCTTCCTTGAAGCTGTCACATAACACTGATGAGATTGTGCCATGTATATTGGGTGGGCCTACAATGAACAGGGCATTTAATAAAGAGTTGTGTTTATGTTGAAATGTGTGGATCAATGATTACATTGTTATTGATAATAAAGGGCCGTAGGTGTGGCACCTGGGAGGGTGGACCATACAGTCCCACTATGCTTGCACTGGAGGTTTATCTATCCCACAGCTATCCTTACCGATCCCAAAGGTATCCCTGCCCATCCCACAGCTATTACCCATCCCAAAGGTATCCCTGCCACAGCTATTACCCATCCCAAAGGTATCCCTGCCCATCCCACAGCTATTACCCATCCCACAGATATCCCTGTCCATCCCACTGCTATCTTAACCTATCCCACAAGCATGCAAAGGCTTAAACCATTTCTAATAGTTTCCACCAAGACTTCATTTATTAAAATAAATGAAGCAAGAGTGTGAAGCAAAGATAATCTTCATTAATAAGAAGCTGTAAAAGAAAAATGACCCAAGTCAAGTGTCCAAAGCAAAAATAAAGTAAACAGGTAGCCACCCAATCTCTGGCACTCTTCTTGGTCACTCTGAGGTGTGCCCAGTCTCAGAGGTGAAGGGCCCAGGTGCTGTGGAGGTGGCTGCTGCTGGAGTGCTGGTCTGAGGCGTCATTGGGGTGCCTGGCCCCGAGAGGACAACAGGGGACAGTGTGTGGAGGAAGGTCTCAGAGAGCTGGCTCAGCCCCATGATGTTCCTCCATGACATGGGGTGTCAGCCCCAATACCGATGACAGATGTTCTGTGGCCGGGCTTGGCTGTTGGGTGGAGGAAGGTGGAGTGTAGTGGGGCTGTCTGGTCTGCAGCTGAGTGAGGAGAGGCATGGGTGGCATCTGTGGCGTGGGTGACATCTGTGGCATGGGTGGCATCGCTGGCGTGGGTGGCATCGGTGGTGTGGCTGGCATCGGTGGTATGGGTGGAATCGGTGGCATCAGTGGTATCGGTGGCACCGGTGACGTTAGATGTACCTGTGCCTGGACTGGGAAGGGCTGCCTGTGCTGCTGGAGCTCCTGGTAGCCATAGCCTTGATAGGTGAGGGCCTGTGGAAAGCCTTGGAAGGGCAGTGACATCACCTGGGGTGGAGGAGCAGGCCTGGACTGGGTGGGAGCAGGTTCAGCTTGGTCTGGAGGGTTGTGAAGAAGATCAGTGATCCTGTCCTTCACCACCTGGTACTGTGGTTCCGACATGTTCATGAGGGTCTGGTTGACGTAGGTGAGGAAGGGCTTGCGGTTGGAGGATGGGGCTTTTTTAATGATACGGCGACCACCGAGATCTACACTGCTTCTGATGGTATCCCTGATCTCCAGCAGGACAGTGTGGCTCTGCCCCTCCTGTCTGCCTCTCTGCCTTTCTGTGAAGGTGGAGCTGGGGGTGGATGTGGTGGAAGTGCCCTCTCCTTGCTCCCACTGCATCATGGGGTCCTCCACATGCTCCGCCACAGGTAGTGTAGCTGTCGGGGGGGTCTCCATCATGGCACGCTCCACAGATACCTGCCTGGACACAGGAGCTGACTCTTGGCCAGAAGAGGACTGGCTCTCTGTCGGCTGCCTGAGAGAGAGGGTAGACAGAGGGGCTGCTCCTCGGTGGCAGATCTCACCCTCCAAGAAGCTCCACTTGGCCATCACATAGGTCTCTCAGTCTGTCAGCTTGACCGCGGCCTGGCCAGATTTCTTGAGGTGCAGCTTTCCGTACCAGGTGTGCATGTGCTTCCACCAGCCGAGGAGCACCTCCGAAGTGTAGCCCAGGCTCTCTGCCTTCTCTCCCCAAGCAGCCTGCTTCCTTTTGGTGTCTTGATAGAGCCTGTGTCCCTTCCACCATAGATACTCGTTCTCCCTCAGCCATTCCAGCATCTCATCCTCATGTTCCTCTTCGATTGAGTATTGCCTCCTCTCCCGTTCACGTGTCTGCCTCTTCCTCCCTCTTTCAGGGCCATCTGGGCCCTCATCAGAGGGGCTTCGAGGTTGTAGTGGCTGCTCCTCCACACCAGGAGCAGCAGCAGCAGCAGCAACAACAACTGTAGCAGCAAAAGCAGGACCAGCAGCACCAGCAGGACCAGCAGCACCAGCAGCACCAGCAGCACCAGGAGCAGCACCAGCAGAGTAAGCACCAGCAGCGCCAGCAGGACCAGCAGGACCAGGATCAGCAGCAGCAGAGTAAGCACCAGCAGCGCCAGCAGCACCAGCAGGACCAGGAGCACCAGGAGCACCAGCAGGACCAGGAGCACCAGGAGCACCTGCAGGATCAGCAAGACCAGGAGCAGTGCCAGCAGATTAAGCATCAGTAGAAGCCCCAGCACCAGGAGCAGTGCCAGCAGTGTAAGCACCAGCAGAAGCAAAAGCACCAGGAGCAGTGCCAGCAGAGTAAGCACCAGCACCAGGAGCAGCGCCAGCAGAAGCTCCAGCACCAGAAGAGGGAGCCCGAGCAGCAGAAGCCCCAGCAGAAGCAGAGTTAGGGCCAGGGGGTGGGATGGTGGCCCTGTCCCTCTTGCCAGGGCTGGCAGCAGATGGCTGAGGCTTTCTCTTCTTCCCCATGGTTGTTGGGTTGTTGGCTTGCTGGCTGGCTGGCTGGCTGGCTGGAGCTGTGTCTGACAGCAGGTCTTTCCTCTGAATGGTGACCTGCTTGGGAGCTGCTTCCCTTTATATCCATGGGGCTGACGCAATGCATCCTCCCCGCATGCGCATTGAACGCTGTGCATCCGCTTGTCTTCCGCTAGGCTTCCGCTCTGCATCTGCTTCATCCGCTCTGCATCCGCTCGGCATCCGCTCCTTCCGCTATGCGTCCGCTTCACTGTGCTCCCCCGGAAGCCCTGCGGATGTGCCATCCGCTTCCATCTGCTTCCATCTGCTAGGCTTCTGTGGATCATCCGCTTTCCATCCTGGCTACATCCTCTCCCCGTCCATTCCTTTCCATTGTTGTCCGCTCTGGTTATGCAAATTTGGGGCACTTTTGAGAGCGGATAACAACGGATGGAACATTTTCTCGTCCGCTGTGTCCTTTTTACAAACGTTTTGCGCCCGTCGGCCAATGTGACAGGGCCTTTAGCTCTATATGAACACAAGCTCAAAAAAGCACTTTCACTGCTCATATGCACTAGATGTAACATTTTCCTACAATGAGAAAACCAGTGGGAATGAATCAAAGATCTAGCACCTTGTTTCCAACAATGAACAACCATGTAGTGAATGATTTAAATAGCCCTTTTTTGCTGTCTGGTTTCTTAAAATTATCAATAAGGAGTTTACAGTATAGATTTTGAATAGGGGAAGCCTATTTAGCTCTTGTGTTCAATCTATTAGCAAGCATAAATATGCCAATCTGTAATGATATTTGTTCCTTTTAACGAATAGTGTCCCTCTATATCTTGTGAATATATATCTCTGCAAATGAAGATTTTCTCTAATTTCTTCCTGTCCCTCTGTGCACATTGAAGCTAATTTCAGCACTATATCATTTGGATGTATTTTGGCGTAACTCTACTCTAATATCTATTTTGACATAACTAGACTCTAATGAACCAAACATTTTCTATCTAATTAGTTGGAAGGGATATTTCTGGGGCATTTTGTCTCATTCTGTGAAGGGTCATGTTGACCTTTATAATGAATCCATCTGTTCCTACAGCAACATTTTGCAATCTGTTCCAGCTTAAGAGAACTGCTTCAAAAAGAAAAGGAAAGAATACACACACTTGAAAAATGCTTTAAAGCACCTGCTGCAGATACTTTAGCCTGCCTCATGAATTGTGGATCAAATGCTCTTGAGAATATTCGGGACAACTAATAAAAAGGTGTGGTCCTTGGGTGGTTATAAAGTTTATGGAATGGCAAAAATTCCACAACATCCCTGGAAACCTCTGAAGAGCAGAAGACAACTATGACGCTAGTATAAAACAAATATGAAAATGTTCAGGATGTTTTTAGTCCAACCCAATAGATAGCCTTTTAGTACATTCCATGTAATTATTTCATGTAACCAGGGGTAGGTTGCTGGGGGCTCACAGTGGCTTGGAAGACCCTTAGCTAAGACTCTGTGGGGCTCAGAGAGCCCCCAACAACCTCAGAAAGACAAGCAGCAAGGGCCTAATTGAATTGGCCTAATTGAATTTTTGGGCATTCAGTCAAGAGCATTTCACACCTCATAAAAGTGTTGCAAGCTAGATAAACAATCCACTTAGCGCTTGTGAGGGAGAGCCATTGAGAAAATCAGATAACATAGCCACTAGCCTCCAAGGGGATTAATTCCCAAATAATAAGAATCACCAGAAACTCCACTAAAGCTCCAAAATCTCTTTCAGAGTCACTGCTATTAAGCCTGGTTTCACCCAATCTTTTATTTAAGTTTAAATACATGAAATAATTAACAACTTTTTTGTATATATCCTTTTTTAGGAAATTAGGGCAAAGAAGCAAGGTCGAATTGGCCACACTCACACAGTCACATGGCCACCTGGCCATGACCATCTGATAACATGACCATCTAGCCATGCCTACTTTGCCACATGCCCACCCAGCTATGCCCACCTATCCATGCCCATCAGCCAGTCATTAAGGCAGAGATCCCCTAGCTAAAAAAAGATGAAGCCCATCCCTGCATGATATTTTGAGCTTTATCAAACAACAATGAATAAAGCCATTGTAAACAATGATATGGCTGGAATTTGACCTAATTCCTATTTAGGAAGTAAAAATACATCTCCTAAAACAAGAGTGTTCAACTTGATTTTATTGAGGACTGCATCAGGATTGTGTTTGACCTCAGGGGGAGGGTTTGTGGCCAGTGTGGGCATGGCTGGCTAGATGTCACTCATCAAGGCTCCATTTTTGGCCATGACAACTTCCTGCCAATCTCTGCCAATGAAAATGGAACTCAGAGAGGCTGCGTGTAGGCTGCCCAGGCTTCATTTTTTGCTGCCAGATGGTCGCAAGAGGCCCTTGCGGCCAAAATTGGAGACCAGGAGTGCTGTGTGTGGCCCTCCCAAGCTCTGTTTTCACTAGCAGAGGCACCACAGGCTAGTTCTTCGCTGTTTTGAGGGTGGGCCAGCGAGCCTTGAATTTGACATCCTTTGTGATGACCCAGAGTATGGCACAAAGGCAATACAGTCACATAAGTAAGAAGAGTCCCTTTAATGCCTCTAACTTTTCTACCAATGTCCAGGTTACTTTCGCTGGAGAAAAACTCTCCCAAGAATAGTTTTTAAGTGGAAGAAATTCAGTCTGAAAATAACGTACAGACAAACTGTAAATAAAAATCCACACAAACCATGCTGTAGTAATTTACCTGACAGGGCAGGAGAAGGAATTCCTGACTTGAAAGGCAAGCCAAACACACAGTTGGGAAGACTCCAGGAACCCCAATAAGCTTTAACAATAACAGATAAGTCACAATTTGCTTCCAACAAGTTGTGCACAGCTTTCCTTTTTAAACAGTATTCCCAGCTGCAGCTACTGAAGGGAATCAGGGCCCTTTCCTTCCCCATAAGTCATGCAACTCACATTGATCCCTTCTCCATTCTTC
Source organism: Laticauda colubrina (assembly GCA_015471245.1). Taxonomy (NCBI): domain Eukaryota; kingdom Metazoa; phylum Chordata; class Lepidosauria; order Squamata; family Elapidae; genus Laticauda; species Laticauda colubrina. Next base: position 8,775,107 of record BLBF01000073.1, on the reverse strand, counting down.
CCTGCATGCCCTAGGATAAATAAGGGATGGACCTGGGTCTTCCTCAGAATTCCCTCTGCCTTGCTCTACTTCTCTCCTGCTCCGCCCAGCCAGACTGTGCCCTTCCCCAGTTTCTTCCATAGCCTACAGAGCTACATTCCCACTCCCTGTCAGCTGCTTGTCCTCCCCCTCAGAATCAGATTCTGACAGGGGCATGACACCTTTCTTCTAAACTAAGCTCTTATCTCCATTCCATTTTTTTCCCATTATTCCAAAAGATACATAATAATTAGCTAGTTTTTGAGAAGGTAGGAAGGGGTGTGTGTGTGTGTGTGTGTGTGTGTGTGTGTGTGTGTTATTAATAAGTATTTTGAATTTCCCTCTTTGTTTCCATGACCTTTATTCAGTGAACAACAAGAAATCCAGCTTTTCTGGAAAATAAATATTCCAAGAAGCTATCTTTGCCCAGTATTTTTAACTGAAGAAGTAATACATTGGCATCGTTACAGGCTTCAGATTTCTTAAATAACCCAACCCTCCTCAAATATTTATCAAATATATATTTCAAAATGTCTATGCTGTAGAGAAAAAAAATAGAGATGTATACCTAAATAGACTTCCATTTTTGAAGAATTGCAGATTATTTTAGAAACAGTCTCAAAAATTAATTAATGCAAAAGTGAACAAATGAACAATGGCCTTATTTCCACTATTTTCTCAATTATTATCTTAATACCGACACTTGCTAACTTAGAATTGATTGGATGTTAGGCTACCGTTTAAGTGGCTTATAAATTGGAATAGCTTATACAAATAGGGAGCAAATCCATTAGCACTGATGATATTATCTAGTCAGGTAATGAAACATATGCAGGAAAACAACCAAGCTCAGAGACCATCAAGGACTCCACAGTACAACTCTGAGCTATGTTTTAGAATAGGATTCTGTTTATCATTCCTAAAAGTACCAGATTTATGACCATACCTAACTAATAAATACCTTTGATTACTTACATGCAAACTACCTGACCAAAGTTATGGATTACAAGCATTGTAATTGAACACTGGCCACTATCTAACAAAATGCAATTCAATGGTGAAAAAAGTAAGGGTCTACATTTAGGTAAGGAAAACTAATGCACAAGTATGGTATATGTGGTAACTTGCTCAATCATAGTGACTGTCAGAGGAATCTTGGAGTCCTGGTGGACAATCATTTAAATATGAGCCAAATGTGTACTGTAGCTGTCAAAAAAGCCAACACAATTCTAGGCTAAATAAACAGAGGGATAGAATCAAGATCACATGAAGTTGTTGATACCACTTTATAATGCCTTAGTAAGGCCACACTTGGAATATGACATGCAGATTTTACATAATGTAAAAAAGATGTTGAGACTCTAGAAGAAGTGCAGAGAAGAGCAACAAAGATGATTAGGGCACTGGAAATTAAGTCATATAAAGAACCGTTGTTGGAACTCGGTATGTCTAGTTTCATGAAAAGAAGGACTAGGGGAGACATGATAGTAGTGTTCCAATATCTCAGGGGCTGCCACAAAGAAGAGGGAGTCAAGCTACTCTCCAGTCCAAAGCATCTGAGGGCAGGACAAGAAGCAGTGGGTGGAAACCAATGGAGGAAAGAAGCAACTTAGAACTAAGGAGAAGTTTCTTGACAGTGAGAACAATTAATCAGTGAAACAACTTGCCTCCAGAAGTTGTAAATGCTCCAACAATGGAAGCTTTAAGAAGAAATTGTCTGTATAGGGTTTCTTGACTAACCAAGGAGTTGGCAAATTGTTACAAATACAAAAAGATTTTGACATGTTAAAATCATTAATCTGGTAATTGGTAATCTGAATCACATGTAACTTTTATCTGCATTATCAAGATACCTTCTTCTCCTTTTTCTCTTCTCATCCCATCTCAATTTAAACACTGCATCTGCAAAAACTTTGAATTTTATTACTTATTATTCCCTCTTTCCTGATCTTCAAAATAGTCTCATTTAGCTCACCCTGTTCCTGCCTTTAACAAGATCTCAGGGTATTTGTTTTAGAGTTAGATTTCTTCAACTAATTCATTAGATCAAAGTGCACCTGAAAAATCTTAGCCTTCCATTATTGATGACCATGATGAGATCAGAGGGGCAAGTAATATTTCCAGACACTGCCTGACTTCATGAACTTGTCTGCTTAATAGACTTATTTCCACTTCAGGGCTATTAAAACATTATAAGACTGCCTGGAGTTCCAGATTTCTTTTTCTTAAAGCTTTGCTGACATCTCCTGGTATTTAGGAAACATCTCACATTGGTGAAAGGATGAAAATATATTTTAATTATAGTGATATATCAATCCTGTTGTTTTCTTCCTTTCCCCATGGGTATAAGTGGCACCTTCTCTAACCCCAACATTATTCATTTATTTAACTCTTCACTAGAACTTGAGTTATACTGAAAAGCAAATTTTAATAAAAGAGATTAAGCATACATTTACCTTTGAAATAGATGGTTGAAGAAGGATGGGATAATATTTTTCAACTATATAAAAGTGTGTCATTCAGAAGGAGAGAAATCTATTTTGTATCATGGTAGAGTCTTTGAATGCAAGTTGATTAAATGTTAGAAAAAAAATTCCTAATAATTAAAATATATTAAATATTCGAGTTAAATAAAAAGCGAGAGAAGTGTGAGAGTTATTTTGAAATTCCTACACTGAGAAGGAATGCAAATCAAATATGATGATATCATCCTCATCATCATCTCCAAAATATTCAGTAAAACAATTCCTCAACAATAGTCAACACAAAAAATCAGATGACATGCATGTTATCTCCATGGATGAATTATACCAGCCTAGAAAATCTCTATATTTTCCATTTTATGATTTATTTTAGTAGTTTTGTTGTGTCAGTTATAGCGTAGTTGAATTTTTTTCTGTTTCTGAATTATGTCAGTCAGTTAAATTCTCATTTTAAATCAGATGTGGAAGGAAATCCTCTCCTCCCAAATTCATAAGGATAAAACAATCCATAAGAACAAAGCAATGATCAGGAATTATCCTTGATAACTCAATGAAACTATTTCCCATTATAGTATTAGGGTACCTTACACCATATTAACTAAATCAAGTCATTTGCAACTATAATGCAACAATTACAATGAAGAAACATTTTCCCATGGGAGGTATATTGGATCAAAGATAATTTAATTTTATCCCTATTTAGGTTGTACATTGCAACAGCTGGAAAATGAATCCCACTTAAAGGCCTAAGTGGGAAAGTGGTTTTAACCAAAAACCTACTAGCTTCTTAGCCAAGATCTGAAATGAAGCATTTGATTGAACAGATTGCTCTGCTGACACAAGAGACAACTCAAATCACTGTGCAAGTCAGAGGAAGTTTAAAATTATTGACTTGTACTTTAACACAAGTGTAGAAATTTAGCACCCACTCCTCTCCTAGAAGAATTAAATAAATTGGAAAATATTTTTAAAAGGCAGAATATGATATTTTCCTAAAGGAAAAACATGCTCTTGGAAAGCATCCCCCACCTTTCTTAATAGCCCCATCTTATCTACAAGACAAAATAGCTTTAGCTCCAGGGTAATGGGATTAAGATATGGCCCTTCAGGACATAATAAAGTTATTTATCAGCAGAGCTCACCAAATGGTACAATCACTTGGGAACATTGCATCACCCTCCAAGTTTCAACCAAACCTGGGAGACAAAGTTAGCTTTGACCCCTCCATAGCCCCATGGGAGTCTGACAACAACCAATAGAATACATGCCCTTGCCACGGGAACAAGAAGCTCAAGTCCAAAGCCCAGAGAGGGTATAAATAACCCTCACTCTCCACTTCATATGTTCAGCAGTCCAGGACCTCAAACCCATGTGGTCCTGTTCATCAATAAACCATCTTTTCAATCAGCCTCCATGTTTCCAGTGTCTTTCTCCCTACTTAGAATTGAAGATGGATATTTCTTCCAACACAAGGAAGCTAATGGATGGAATCTTTTTCAACTTATTTTTCTCCTACAAGTTTCTTTGAAGCAGTCCTGAACAATGAGAGATGGATTGGTTGAAAATTGCCCCTCATTGGCCTGAGATGTTCACCCTATATTAATTTAAGATGACAGAAAATGTGTTTCCTGCTTTCTTTTCTTCAAGCATCAGAATCACCTTCATAGTTTTAAGAGGACCTAAGGACTCATGGAGAGGTCATGTTTTTTTGTTGTTTGGTGCTCATGACAGCAAATCAGATTTATTTCATGGACTTCCTTAGAGTAAGATTCAAACCATTAGAACAGCTTGATAAAATGTATTGATTATTCCACAGTTCCATACTTTCTCCACCTCTTAGCCCTCTCAGGCAAAAGTCAGTTTTTGCTGCCATCCAGCAACAATCATATAGTTAAACCACAAAACATACACAATGATAAAGAGGGTTTTATTTAGTGAGAATGAATTTGTTGTCCGGCCATACACTTTCAGATTTCTAAGAACCAAAAGAAGACTAAAAACCAAAAGAAAGGTGTCTCAGAAGGAGCTCCAACTTCTGTGAGAAATACTGAATATTTCGTAGGGCTAACTATAGAGAGACATATCAACCTGGAAGGGTTGATTGACATTTTCATGGGACTTACCTCTCTAGCATTGGAATTGGGTTCTATAGGTGTATCAAATGGGAGTCAGGAGAAGATTTAGATCTTCGTGATGTGAGCCCTTAAATGAAATAAATATATATCTGTGTCAGATTCAGAGCTGGTACATAGAATATTCCTCCATTTCTATCTGGAGGTATAGAAATAATAAGTCAGATCAGGAGTGACAATGAAAAAGTAATTCTGCCATCTTGGGAATACTGATAGGATTATTATCTCTACCTTTATATTTCTACAATTTTGTTTTATGTGCAAAACTGATCAAATTAATACAATAAACATTCAAATAAAAAACCAAAGAATGCAGAAAGAAAAGCGATAAAAAAATAAACATAAGAGGCAGAATAATAGTCATCTCTGAATTACCAATTTGAGTTGAGAAATGCATACTCGAGCCAGCTGGTCTATCTCAGTTTAATATGTGACATTATCCACAATTGTTTTTAAATTAAATTGAATGTTATTACAGATTGAATTAAGACCCAAATGCTCATTCAAATGCTCAGGCAGTGTCATGAAGGCACTAAACCACAATGTTTCCAATTAATAAGATGGTTGACATCTCAATTTATTACATTTCTAGACAATATGCCATGATTTTTGCAGCATTGTGAAACTTCCAGTGGATTAAGTGTTTTTCCACAAAGAGGGAGAAATCTCAGAAACTCCCCTTCCAAACTAAACTAGGGATCTAGTGATATCTCCCCACTTCTTGCTTTACCCTTCATGTTATCATCATCTTTTAATGACCCCATAATCTCTTGTAGGGTGGAATCTGGGCAACTGAATGAAACCGAGTATATACTGACTAGATGTCCTTCATGTTGCCATTGTGGAGTTATATTCAATAAATATATTCTGGATGTGCCCAAAGAGATAAATATCTGTCTTTACTAGGATTGAACTCACAGCCTCCTGATTGTGAGGTGAGAGCTACACTTCTAGGCCACCACACCACTTTTGTTTTACCCTTCATGTGGTGGAATAAAACTGCATCAGCATCTTACAGAGGTGAAAGTTAACAGAGGCAGCAGAAGATGGTTTTGGACCATGGACAACTTATGATAGATGTTAAATTCACATTAACAGGAGAAATGAAAATCAGTGCAGGAGTATTGACATTGGAAGATCAAGCTTGGCTAAACCTGAATTTTCACCTACCAAGGCTCTTCCTCACTGATCAGTTCAACTTATTGTTATTCTTTTCTGTCTTTGCCAATCATACCATGTTTCAAATTAGTCAATGTTTGTCCTAGTTTTGTTTTAATTTTTAATGATGCACAACAAAAATATTGGCTGCCAGCAGATTGGCAGTTCCTTCAAAAGAAACCTGAGCTCTTCTAAACGCTTTGATGTTCAATTGACAAATGAAACACAGCCTAAAATAATAAATAATTAAAATATTGCTTTAATTCTCAGTTCCCGTTGACTTACATGGGTATGTCCATGAAACTATCTTGGGAAAGTAGGCATGAGAACAAAGTGGTTTGCTTCACATTTTTGTCTCAGGTGTTTATTTACTGCACAGTCTAATTTATGGCTCTAAACTCCTCATCCCAATATTAACTAGGATTCATCATAGTTATTGTTTAGATTAGTTCAGGCACACAATATTCTGATCAACTGTGATCAATATTAAATAGGGATGGACTTGGGTTTCTTGTGGCAATGCATCTGAACTGATGACACAGTTTACTCTGCCCTCCAGTTCTGCCTGCTCTTCTCATATACTAGAAAATTAAATATTGTCTTCCTGCAATTTAACACAATCACTAGATAGACATTGCTTCTGGAGTCTTAAATAATCCTCATCTCTTTCTTGAACAGTTTCCTGAACTGTTTCTATTTTGCTGAGGGAGAGTGGAGGATGGTGAGTTTAATCAATAGTCCCATGGAAGTCCCTTTGTGTCCAGCAATTTTTTGAACACTTTGCTTATGACCTTAATGCCATGGATTATCTTTCTTATTGGCATCGTTTAACAGGAATTTGATTTCAAATTGTGGTGGAGTCAAATATTAGAAACTTGATATTTTCAAAATGAGTTTGTATCCTGTCTAAGAACATATTGCTTATGTTGGTTGACAGTATCACTGCTGTGATTTTTGTCTTGTACCTATCCAGTGCATGGCCATTTATTTTCTTTGGATCTTAAAGTTATGTGGAAGAGGGTAGAAAATACATTATAATAATAAAGAATAAATCAGAACATGGTCATAATGCTCCCTCATTAAGGCAGACATGATAAAACCAAGGTACCCGAAAGAAACAAAACTTTAATGCTGACATGATTCATACAGAATTCTTAGAAAGACAACTGAGTGTAAGAGAAAAATAGCAAAACACAGAACACAATATTAACAGTTGATAGTTGAGTTTCAAAGTGAGTGGAGAAAATTGCATTCATAAATCTTGAAAACTGTCACTCCAGTATTTCAAAGCCGAGAGACCTCATTCTTGTTTTTCAGAGAAGTCATTTAACTAATAAACTATCATTATTTGTCTGTATATTTAAAACTGTTTTATAGATTCCCTTCTTGCTCACTCTCCCTCTAGGTAAATGGTAAATGTTATTGATTAAAAGAAAAGGCTAACAGATTTTTATGCCTCTCCCCAATGAGAGCATTGTTAAGAATCATAACAAAAGGCCACGTCTTTCACACCACAAAAAGGGAAGCAAGAAAGTCAAATAAAATATAACTTTCTTGTATGAAAAAGGCCACAACCAAGTGATTCAGAGCTCTGCTTTTACAAGTGGCCTATGAGACACTTCAGGAATATGGTGGCTCAGTGGCTAAGACACTGAGCTTGTTGATCAGAAAGGTCAGCAGTTCAGCGGTTCGAATCCCTAGCACTGAATAACAGAGTGAGCTCCCATTACTCGTCACAGCTTCTGCCAACCTAGCAGTTCGAAAGCATGTAAAAATGCAAATAGAAAAATAGGGACATTTTGGTGGGAAGGTAACAGTGTTCTATGTGCCTTCAGCATTTAGTCATGCCGACCACATGTCCACGGAGACATCTTTCGACAGCACTAACTCTTCGGCTTTGTAACGGAGATGAGTACCACCCCCTAGAGCCAGAAAAAACTAGCACGTATGTGTGAGGGAAATTTTACCGTTACCTTTATGAGACACTTACAGATATACCCAATGCCAAATGTTAATCTCAAACATCTGATTCTAAAGACTTATTGATGAGGAGCTTGGAGGGTTCCATTAACCTTCATGCATATCACATTAATGCTCTCTGACATATCCAAATGTCATGCAACAGAGAATATGCAAGTTAATTGTACATTGTGTAATGGCATTTTGTGGCCATGACAGGAACTGAGAGCAAGATGTCCCAAGTGTGCATATCAATAAATAAAGAAGGAAAGGTAGACTTGACTTTGACTTCTGATGACTGTCTCCATAACTCCAAACCCGAGTTATGGAATTAATCCATCATTGTTTTCCTCTTGGGTATTCCCCCCTTTGCAAACTTCCTGATGGTACAGTAGACTCCCATAACACAGCCACCAAAAGGAGGGACAAGATCTTTCATCAAACAAGACATGAACAAAGAAAGGCTGATTAAGGCACCAGACTACAATCTGGAAAACTGTGAATTCCTGTTCTGCCTCAGCCACAAAAGCCAGCTAAATGATCTTGGGCCACTCCCTCACTCTCAGCCCAATTCACCTCACAAGTTTGTTAATGTGGGGAAAACAGGAGGAAAGAAGGAACATTATATGTATTTGCTGCCTTGAGTTGTGTGTGTGTGTGTGTGTGTGTGTATGTATATATCTATATATATATATACATACATATGTTTTTTTAAGTTTTCGTGGGTACTTACATGAATGCAGTTCAGCTTCCTTCAGGTATTATCCCATGTCATTGTAGTGCTTTTAAAGCTGAAGCAACAAGATTCTGCTGAAACGTTGCTACAACTCAACCCAACCCCCCCACCAGGCACCCAGGTGAAACCCAGCTTGCTAATGAA
>BLBF01000073.1:8741474-8759396 GCA_015471245.1 Laticauda colubrina | reverse complement strand
ACAGACAGACAGACAGACAGACAGACAGACAGACAGACAGACAGACATGAACGGGATAGACAGACAGACCTGGATGGGACAGATGGATGGATGGATGAAGAGATAGAGATGATAGAAATAGAGATAGAAATAGAGATACATACATACACACATACGCACACACTCACATATTAAGAAACATAGAATATTTAATATCTAAATATTCTAAATTTCTAAATAAAATATAATCAAGCTAGCTACTTTTTTTATTGATTGATTGATTGATTGATTTGATTTGATTGATTGAACTTATCCCTTTCTGAAGTCCCTCCCTTAAAAGCTATGACCAATCACTGCCCTGAAGCTGCTAAGAGGAAAAAAAATCCAGCACAAAACTGAAATATAAGAGAGTCATTTGAATCAAAAGAAGAGCTATATTTGCTGGGTGTGTTTCAGTGACAATCTCTCATATTGGTTTTCAGGTATGGGATGGAATAATCTGGCATGGCCTAGCATATCCACTGAGAATAGGTGTGCTACAATGGTTTCCAGAGTACATTTAAGTTTAATATTACACTGAGCATATTTAATAAAAACTGATTAGAACTTCTGAATCTTCTCAGTTGCTGAAACAAGTATCCCTTTGATCTACTCAAGCATACTGGCACAAGGAGAGTTCATAGATCAATGTTTGGCCAAACTTGGTGATAGTAAAAACAAAACAAAACTGTCTATCTCTTGTCTGTAGGATAACTAACTGATAGACAGCTTCTGATGGTTTGAAGAGAATATTTGCAGCTCAGGCCTAGGGTTGAAATGAAGTGTCATTGGTGCTCCCTGAGCTTGGTTGTTTTCTTGTAAATGTTTCATTACTCAAACTCAGTAACCTCATCAGTACAAGAGATCAATTCAACCACAACTTCTTTGAGTATATGGAAGGTCTCATAAAGTTACAGCTGTTGTAGCTGTTTTCTGGGGGAAAATGAAAGTTTGTTTTCCTTGTGTCTGTTTTGCATTTTTGTATATATTTGATACGGTCAACTGATTTAATTAGCAAGGTTTCTTCTTAGTGGAAAATGCTATGCATATGGTTTTCCTTGTCTTTTTATCTTCCCATTTGGGGTCAACTTCCATTATATTGTAAATACCTTTTTTGAATCAATCACTCTGTATTAAAATGCAAATGTTCTTATTGATTATATCCCCTGAGTTTTAATCTACTTTGAAACCAATCAAACAAAATTATTGGCATTCAGTTATGGGGACTGCACTAAAGAGCAGAAACAGAAATCCACTGTATTTGCATCAATGGATTGTTAATATATTCTTTGTCCCAACACTTGAATTCAGTATTTGTTTCGTTTTCCACCAAGGAGAAAATTTGAGCACTATTGGCCAAAGTCTATGGCTATGAGGGTGGCAATGGTGGATTGTTCTATTTTAATGATATAAATTGCCAGGTTTTTCTCCTCCTTACAATACATAGCTTCATTAATTATTATGTATCTTGTATTACTACGTAACTAATTTATATCTGGCACAAAGAATCAGGACCATACATTCAGTTGCAGTTTAGAAGACTGTTTGCCCAAATCTTACACACAAGAATCTAATTAAAAGCCAGTACTAAATTTGTGCCAGATAAGGGTCAATGGAATTCACAAGAGATTGAACTTAAACCATTTGTGGGAATGTAATCATTCTAGGCTGATGACTCCCTTAACTCCACCTCCCAGATCTACCTGAAGTTCTATAGTTTAGTACAGAAAAAAAAATTTTTTTAAAAAGAAACATATTTCTATTCTGTTTCCAGACTACCAAATTTTATACCTCAAGGATGACCTGGGCTTTTTAAATGATTATTTAATGTTGTACTTCTCCTAATGTACATAAGGCATGGGATATGCATTTCTATCTCTAGTTCACTCTTGAAATCTCACTTAGCTCCCCTTTCTCTTCTTCCTCTTTCAGTGCAATTTCTTAACTTGCTTCAGGAAATGAATGTCTCCCAATCTGATATGGATGGAAAGCAACTAATAACCATCCCTACTCTATTTAACATTGCAATTTAACATTGTTGGCTTATTTTATAGATTTGGGACTGAATCCATAAGATCAAGAAGTTAAATTGCTTGGCATAAAAGGGGGATAAGCTTTTTCGGTTATTGGATAGCAGGAAAGCATGTAATATTCCCTTTCTAAGTTGAGCTGTTTCCAGTGCAATTGAAGCCAGGGTATAATTATAATCAGAGCTATGGATTCACCACATTAGTGCAATAAAATTCTCCCAGTGGAAATGTTAACTGTGTAGTAATTATGAAATGAAAGGCCTCCGTAGGAAAACAGCTGTGATAGCAGAATGCAGAAGTGGTACAAAGCAAAAGATAGTGCTTAGACATAAAATTCTTATGTGAGGAAGTCTTGTTTTTAACACACATGTGCACATACCCGCAAACATATCCTGGTGGAATGCATTTGATATATTCTGTCTATAAGGACTTCTAATGCTACCCTAATTATGTGAACCCAGAAATAAAACCTCTGTAATTAAAGAGGTAAGTAAGAACAAAAAAGAAAAGCTCAACTGTTCACCACAACCTAAACACATACATGTTGTTTTATCGGGAACACGATGGAAGTGGTTTTTCATTGCCTTGTCATTGCCTTGTCATTTTTATTTGTTATTGTCTCAGGCTGACTTAAACATCTGAGATTTCCTGGTTTCATCCCATCCAAACACTATCTGCAGTAGGTTCAACTCTGTTCAGCAACTCAAGGTCATCATTGGTGCACTTTAATTGAGGAGTAAGAATAACCACAAAAACAACCAAAGCGTATAAACAGTAATCAAAGTCAAGATGTTACGTTCTACTTTACTCTTCCAAACTCTTCCCATTTTTCAGTCTAGCAGGATTTGGGAATAGAGCAAAGATGATCAGAGAATCAATAACAAAGACTAAATGTTCCATGAATGAGATGTAGCTCCTTGTATTGGGTCCATATTGATTTTCAGATAAACAAAAACTACTGAGTGGAGAAAATGTTGAGATCACCCATTAAAACAAAGACAACTTGGGGTCAATTAGACTTCAACAACTACTTGTTCTAGGCTAAAGTTGATGGAGCCTATGGCCCCTAGTTGGTAAAATCTTAGATACTCTGTGGTCCTTTTTTACATTTTGCCTGTTTCTTGGTCAATGTTCTTGGCCACATTTCCAATGTTTTTTTGGGGAACAGAAATGTTCCATCACAGTCTATCCTGACAATCTATAGCAAGCAGAGAGAAGGCATTCCAAAAAGGTAATGATGATGTTAATGACATGCCTGATGTTCTTCTAATATATTAAAGTTTCTATATCTCCGAGAAATATGGAAGCAAATCTGGCTGAATTTACTGGGCTTCCAAACTTTTTATAAGAATGTTATCATTGTCAGATTTTATTAAAGCATAAAACAGAGATGCAGAACTGAATTATTTTGATCATATATTCACTTGGATCTTTAGTGGAGTATTACAGATGGAATTCATTCTGGGGCCAAGGTCTACAAATCATATTCTGATTATATAGGTTTTCATAAAAACTGAAAAAAAAACCCAGCAAATAATTAAATCCCAGTTGGATTTAGCCAATGCATGAGCGAATCCTCTTCATTTGTCTCAGAGTTGAAATGTCTCCATGTGTCTGCAAAATATAACAGAAAAAGTTGGAGGAAAGAATACATAAACTAATACTGTGTCAAAAAGGAGTAAAACAATCTGAAGCCAGTTGAAGTTCTCCAGAAATCATAAGGATGTTCCATAAAGCAGGTATAAGAATAGAGAAGGCACATCTTGTGAGTTCTATTTAATAGAGAGAATCTGGAATGTATCCACCCCAGATGTGTCACATCTGATAGCAGGGACAGAAATCTGGGAAAGTAATCCCAGACATTCTCTCTGTCCTCAAAAAAAATGTGAAATATGTGCTACAATTGACATTTCCTTTGAAGTTACAACTATCTGAAGACCTAATTTTCATAGCCTCTTTTAAATGCAACTTTTCTTGTAATAACAAGATCAGAGATAAGAGAACTGAGTAAAACTGCATGATAAAACCTCAATAACCATAATATGAATGAATTGGCTCCCCTTCATTTTATGTTATCAGATCTGTGTAATCTAGCAATTAAAAGTGTAGATACAACTTCTTTTGTTCCTCTCTGTTCCCAGTTTTATAACGTCCAAGTGAAAAAGAAGTTGAAACTTCTCAATAGCCTTGGAATGAAGGAGGAAAAGGAAGACTATCAAAGTAATATTGACCTTATAGTCCTTTACTCATGACTGGTTGCTTAGCAAGTACTCGAAGTTACAGTGGACCTATCTGGATGCTAGCTATGATCTGGATTTGAAGTTCTGATGATCATCCCTCACTTATATGATCAAACTTCAGATGAACCGACTCACATTTATGGCCAGCAACCCACATGTGATCATATTTTATTATGGTTGTCATGCCCCCAGATATAATTTGCTTATACAGTATACTATTGTTCTCCCATCTAGTGGCTGGGGTCCAAATATCAATCTGTATTGTTTGGAAGCTGACCCAGCTTTTAAGGGTCATCTACCCATCAACCCTCACTCCCAAAACAAGTGCATCCTGGGAAGCCAGACTCCATTTCCTTTAGCATTCAGGAGGAAACAGAAACACCAAGAAGAATCCAGCCTAATTCATGCACATGGTCATCTGAGGACAAAAATCCACATATCATACACACAGCATCACTGGTGAGATTTAGATTTATCTGTATTTGTTAATGATTATGCTCACCATCAACTCAACACTGCTTATTTTGTATTTGGGTTCTCATTGTATGCATTTCTATTTTTCCCAGTTTCACCCACCCTTTTCTTTAATAAAGCATCCAGATTGATGCACATGGTCTGTTTTATTGGAGGATAAGTGCATGTCAGGCTGCCCATGGAGTAACATATAGTGAGGACAAAACAGTGGTTTTGCTGCTTAACAACCTTATGCAAAAAAAAATGTAATAAAAACAACTTGTGAACATGATGAGTAGATCATAAGTGGAGAACCACCTGTAGAAAGATTTTTCTCTCACATTGATAGAGGTGGAGATCCATTAAAGTTCAGTGTAGTGAGATGCAACACTGACGTGTTGAAAGATAAAACCCACCCCTCTCCTAGAAAAATGAATATTCAGAGGATAATTAGGACTGCAGAAAAAAACAATTACTACCCACCTGCCTTCAACTGAGGACCTGTATACTGCACGAGTCAACAAGAGGGCTGTGAAAATATTGACAGACCCCTCACATCCCGGACATAAACTGTTTCAACTCCTTCCCTCAAAATGATGCTATAGAGCACTGCACATCAGAACAACTAGACACAAGGACAGTTTTTTTTTTCCCAAATGCCATCACTCTGCTAAATGAATAATACCTTCAACACTGTCCAACTATTTACAAAGACTGCACTACTATTAATATTAATCTTCTCATCACTCCTTATCATCCATCCCCTCCCACTTGTGACTGTAGTAATGTAACTTTGTCACTTGTATCTTTACGATTTATATTGACTCTTGACTGTTGTATGATTTGATTGCTTATTGTACTCTATGACTATCATTAAGTGTGGTACCTTATGATTCTTGACTCTTGACAAATGTATCTTTTCTTTTATGTACATTTGAGAGCATTTGCACCAAAACAAATTCCTTGTGTGTCCAATCACACTTGGCCAATAAAGAATTATATTCTGTTAAAAAAAAATCAGGAAATATTAAAAAGGCAGAATATTTCCCCTAAAAGAGAAGTGGAAACTCAGAGAGGCAGAAACTCACCAACCCACACCTTTGTTAACAGGCCATTAAGGCCTGAGCCAGTCTATTCTTCATAACAAAGATCTACCTCCTTCAGATAGAGCCATTCAATTGTGCTTCATTGCATCATCCAGCAAGATTCAACCAAACATAGCACACAACCTACAGAGCTAGCTATGACCTCTGACAGCAACCAATCAGGATATTCTTCCTGTGCCCAAGGAAGTTTAAAGCCAGAGAGGGTATAAAAATCAGAGACTCTCAGCATCTCTTCCTTTTTGCACTCAGGATCTCCAAGCTGCAATGTCCACCATTAAACCATCTTTCCAAGCAGTCACTGTGTTTCCAATATCTTTCTGTCCAGTTGTAACTGAACCCAGATGGACATTTCTTCCAATGAAGAATGGAAATACTCCCAGCCACCCCCCAATACATAGTTAAATTGCTGGAATATGCTGCCAATTTGGATGGATTTAAAAGGAGAATCAGGTTAATTCACAGATGAACAGCTCTCAGTGACTGCTGCTAATACTGATGGTTATTTACTACTCCTGATTTTTAAACAGTATATCTTAAAGGAAGGGAGCCTGTTGACATCTAATCTGGCATGAGAATTTCCCAAATGCATTATTGGTCAACCATGTAATGCTGGGTTGTAGTTACCTGATATGTTTTTGTTCACCCATATAGAGGGTGGCAAAAAAATAGAGCTCTGTTTGTCCTTTTATTGCCTCTTTATTACACATGAGTATAAATTATATATGTGTAAATTTTGAATGGCCTTTTTTTGTATTATACATCATTGTATTATATTATGGTCTTGCATCCATTTGTCTTCATTCTTTGAATTAAATCTGCTGCTGAATACTTTTCAGTTTTGATGTCTCAGTATGAGTCCTTCAAATCGTTGACATAAGGAATTAAAAAGAAGGGGGGAAAGAATTAACAAGTAATCGTGTGTGGAGAAGATATGAAGATCACACTGTATCTAATACCATAATATGATCAAGATACTATATCTTGCAGCTGCAAATGTGTACTGTGCTCATCCTTCGCTCAAGGAAGCCTCTGCCTGTTGGTCTTGCCACTAATTGAAGGACTCAATCAATGAGGATGAATCTTAAATGAAGCTGCAAACTTATTCAGTTTTGTTCAGGGTTGCACCATCTTAAGGAGTGGGGATTAGGCAGCTTGATGAGCTCAGCTTCTGCTGATTTCACGAAGTCCATTCTAGCCATCTCCAAATGCAATGATCTATAAGCACTGATAATAAAAGCCACAAAGCACAGTAAAAATAGATCAAGTATAAAGAAGACCAAAGCACCAAGAAAACACCCAACCAGGTAATAAAGACTTGTAGAAAGTTACAAAGTGAGATTCTACAGGTTCAGACCGGTTTGGGCAAACCAGATGTTAAATTTGCATCTGGTTCGCCAAATCGGTAGTTGAACCAACCGTCTGGTCCCTCCCACCCTGCCCCGCTTCTCCGAGGAGTCTCCACGCGTTCCATTTTGGATGTAGGTGCAGGGCCCACACAGAGGTCTGGTAGAACAAAAAACAGGCTGAGCTGGAAGTTATAGAAGTCCAGAAATGGGCCTTTTTCTGACTTCTGGAGACCCTCTGGAGCTTGGTGGAGGCTGTTTTTACTCTCCCAGAGGCCCAAGGGAAGCCTCTAGACCCTGGGGAAGGTGAAAAATGGCCCTTCCAGAAGTTCCGGCACCCACCCCTCTCCTAGAAGAATGAAATGTCTTGGAAAATCTTTAAAAGGCAGATTATTATATTTCCCAAGGGGAGAAATAGAGAAAGTGGCTGTTGGAGACAGAAAGCAGCCCCCACCTTCCTTAATAGCCCACAGCAGATGTCAGCACTTAAGAAATTAAGAGCCTATTGAAAGAAGACAAATATCTAGATAGCTCTATTCATAAGCAAATAGCTATCACTCAAGGTCCAATACAGAAAAAAAGCCATTAAGCCACAATAGGAATTGCCCAACACCCTTTTATAACATAAACTCCTTTGTTGCATCACCCTCAAAAACCTCAACCAAACTTAGCTCAGACAAACTTCTAGGATTTGTACTTTGCCTATATAACCAGCTATGACCTCTACATAACCCCTACCCATGAGAGTCTGAGAACAGCCAATAAATACCTGTTCTTGCACAGGAACAGGAAGCTCAAGTTCAAAGCCCAAGAGAAGGTATTTAAAAAAATACCTCAATACCAATGCTTCCATTCAGCTGCCCAGAACCTTGCTTCATTTATTGGCCCCAAGCCAGTAAGGGCTTTAACAGTGACAACTTCAATTGCACCCAGAAACCCACATGCAAGCAATGCAGCTCACAAAGCTGTGGTGTTTCATGTGTTGAACGCACAACACTCTTTATTGCCCCTGCAGCCATATTTTGCATCCGTTGAAGCTTCCAATGACTCTTGGAGGAGAGCCCTAAACAAATTGTCACACTAAAGAGATATCAGTCAAGACATATCCTGCACAGTAGCACTTGGTAAGAGATCAATGGAGGCTTTGGAAAAGATATTGAGATGCAGTAATGGAAATAAGAATCAGGAGATACATCAGTCCAGTCATCATAAAGTTTAAAAAGGGAGATTGTAACCATGAGGTTCAGGTTTTCCCAAAAAATCTTTACCCAAAATGAAAAATAAAAAATCCATGCCAAGGAGGTCCAAATGAGCTGAAGACTGAACTGGAGAGTGACTTTCTCAAAGGATGCAAAGAAACTTGTCTCAAAGGCTATTTGAACTTTTGCATGCACAATATTCACTTATTTATTTTGAAGTTAAAAATGATGGGAAATTAAATGTATTCAAATTTGCACAAAGATGGCATCTTTAGATAGCATCTCTAGAGATTCTCAGTCATCCAGGACCTGGTTGTCCCAAAGGTGATTTTTTTTCAGGAGGCGATGAACATGGAATGGTGTGGGAATTGGAATGGATTTCTAGAGGGAAAAAAAATTGCAGACTACAGGAACCATGAGCGCTACTCAGGTGACCCTGAGGACACAGATAAACCTCCCAATGGCTTCAATGACCATCTAAAAGGATGCAAATGACTGTCCGCAAGGAATATAAGTCTTTCCATTCCCCACCATCCTGTCAGAGCTGAAGAAGCTACTTGGATGAGAAGTGAACAACTTCAAAAGAAGAAACAAGAAAGTCCAGTTGCCTCCTGAAAAAAGCACCTTTGCGATAGGATTGAGATGTACAATTTGACCAAGGTGCCTGAACTTTGCATACGACTGTATCCCGATACATTTGAAAGGAACAGAGAATCTAAGACTTCAGTAGCAAGTTACCAGGTTCCAAAAACAAAAACTTGTTGTGATTGAAAGCTTCTGGTTCCACCCTTTCTGCAACATAACAAACAGAACCAAAGCTGTTCTTAGGCTAATTATCAGTTTTGCTCAACTGATAGTACAGAACAGAGCTGAGTCTTGCAAGCAGCTTTCTTGCTGATCACTAACGTGCACGTAGCTTAAGTAAACTCAGCTATTTTGTGTAATCCTGTTGAGTAGACTTAACATTTTGTAAGCATTGCTTTCTCTTATTTTCCAGCAAGTTAAGCAGGATATTTTGGAAACAGATTAGAGTAAAGCAGCACTACATAGAACATGTTTTAATTTAAGGAGTCAGCATGATAGTGAGATAGAATTGCAGAGATCCAAATATAAATCCATCCTCAGCCCCTGGTGAATTTGGTAAATCAGTCACTTTCCAGGAAGGAAGGGAGGGAGGAAGGGAGGGAGGGAGGAAGGGAAGGGAGGAAGGGAAGAAAGAGAGGGAGGGAGAGAGAGAAGAAAAAGAAGAGAGGGAGCGAAGGGAAGTAAAGAAGGGAGAGAGGGAGGAAGGAATCATTGTTTCATAGCTTATTAGGGGGAAGGAAGTGAGAGAGGAAGAGAGGAAGAGAAGAGAAGAAGGGAGGGAGGGAAAGGGAAGGAAGGAAAGAAGGGAGAGAGGGAGGAAATGAAGGAATCATTGTTTCATAGCTTATAATAGACAAAAACTTTTTCTCAATTTCTTTAAAAAAATAACTTTTTATCTCTCTCCGGGAGACATTTTAGAATGCTGAAGTGCTCACCCAAAAATGAACTTTTTTAGCCAAATTTCTCCACTGATTACTTTCAGACATTAAAATACATAATCCTTCTCAGCAAACTGTCTCTTGTCTCTCTGTGTCCCTCCCCTCCCAAATGTAGTACATGTAGTTATTTCTGACATAACTGAACACAAGATGGCAACAGAGCCCCTTAAAAAAAGAATGTGTTTTTTTGAAGTGTTTTCTTTTTTCAAAAAGAATATTTAAATTTGGCTTAACAGAAGCCACATATTTTATCTATGAATTAAAAGCATCTTTAACAGCCCACCCAGTTGTTCCTGCTAATAATTTGATAACAAGGTAGCTTAATCAAAGAGAAATTAAATGCATTAATTAATTTTTTTTAAAAAAACAAAAGCCATATTCCTGTTTGATACTTTGTTATCTCTTCTTGCAGATTTTAACATAATTCCATATTATCTGGGTTGATTAAATAGAAACCATCTGCTATCTTTATCACTACCAATACTTTACTTCCACATAGGTTAAAGACCTTCAAGGAGGAGAAGGAGAACGACACCTTCCCCAAATTTCCAAAATAATTGATTTCTGGATTCTAAACCATGTGTCCATCTGGGTTAAATTCCAAGTGGGAAGAAAGACACTGGAAACATGGAGGCTGATGGGAAAGATGGTTTAATGGTGAAACAGAACCACCAAGCTATGTGTGATTCTGGATAGCTGACCAGATGGAGTGGAGAGTGAGATATATTTATACCGTCTGTTGGGCTTTGAACTTGAGCTTCCTGTTCCCATGACAAGAAATGTATCCTGACTGGTTGTCAGACTCCCGTGGGGCTGCAGGGATAACTTTTCAGGTTGTCTGTGTGCTAAGTTTGGTTGAAACTTGGTGGGTGATGCAATGTAGGACAATTAAGTGGCTCTGCCTGAAAGAGGTAGATCTTTGTTATGTAGAATAGACTGGCCCAGGCCTTAATGGCCCATTAACAAGGGTGGAGGGGGCTGAGTTTCTGCCTCTCTTTTAGGAAAAATAGTATGCCCTTTTAATATATCCTAAAATATTTCATTTTTCTAGGAGAGGGGTGGGTGCTAACTTCCTACACCATGCCATGGAAGATGGAAGCATCTAACCAAATATGTCCAATCAAAAGAAAACAAAACTGCCTGCCTGTTTGTCTGTCTATCACTCACATACACAAAGACCTATTTGATGTCCATCAATGGTGGTTTTCAAAAATGGACTGGGCAATCATTTGACCAGGATGGCATAAGGTCTACTGCCTTGAGCAAGGTGTTCAACTAGAAGATTTACAAGGTGCTTTTCAGCTTTATGACTGGGCAACTTTCCAAGCCTGATAGCCATCTATTATTGTAAAATCTCATGAAAGACAGTTTGCCAGGACTTTGCTGGAGAGGAATTCACTTTAACCTAAATAAAAGGGGTTTTATCAGGATGAGGAGTCTGCTTTATGATCTTGGGAAGCCTCGGTCAGAACAATGGACAATGAGGAAGTGACATCTGAAGGATCATCTGAAGATGGAGGGTCAAACTGATAAAATCAGCTATTGGGAGAGGAATCAATGTTGCATGTTACAATAAATTTCCTTCAAACATTGGTGAGGTTGGAACAAGCATTGTGCAAACCCACATTTCATAACTGGACAGTTCCTTACACTTGCAATTACCACAGCACACAGCCTAAAAATAGACTGGAGATATTGAAATTTGTAAAGAAGAGTTTCTCCCAGTCATTTTTGTGACAGGGAAAGTGCTATGCATGGAGCAGAAACTTCACCTCAAACTGGACAGTGTAGATAAGTGCCCGGCTTGAACTGGACTGAATTTAGAAATACAGTAGCTGCCACACTATTTAGGAGAATATAGTATAAGGCATACATTCATGCTTCATCTGCTAAGGTTCTAAATCAGAGAGAAAGCCAACTTTGTCTTCTTGCCAATTCCTGTATTGAATAGAAAGAAGCCTTTTAATCCCTGAAAAGCTTCTCAGCCTCATCTTAAAATTAGGAAAACTTGGTTTCCTGTGATCTCCTGGTTTTTGTAGCTTGTCAGTTTCAATATTGAGAATGAAAGAAAGTGGGAAGCAGGGATGCTCTAATTCGTCTGTCATGCATTTACTTTGCTTCTCTGCTTCTGGAAAGGCAAAGATGTAATGAGTAGATTTTCATATTCTTTTTTTTTTTTTTTTTGAGCCGATTCTTCAGCTTGGAGGAACAAGCCAAATGCAGCTGATTTGTTATAACACTTCATCTCCAAGGCATATTTCAAACAGTTCGCACCTCTAATCGTTGCTCAGCACAGATCATCTAATAACTTTAAGTGATCCAATTTTCTCTCGGGCTTCTCTTCCTTCATTCCTGAAATCTTAGTGGGTGTTAGGCATCAGAAGGTGTCCTCCAAATGGTTTCACTGTTATGTAGTGACAGACTACCATTGGACTATGGTGGGGGGATGAGGAGGGGGAAGCTTGGGGAATTAAAAGTTGTGGCAGCACCTCCTTGAGATGCTGCCCCAAGATCATCCAGCTGGAAAAAGGAGGGAGCCACATACCAAGCTGTGCTTGGACTGGCCATTGTGAAAACATCTTGCATGGACATGATTGATTACAATGAGGTGGGCAGCAAGGGTCATTTTAGAGACTTAGAGCTGAGAATAACTTTATTGTCATTTTAAATGTTACACTAATCGGCATATATTAAAATGAAATTTCATTGCATACAGCTCTCAAAGGGCCACCACTTCCAATATACACTACATAAACATGACTAAATCAATAAATAAATACAAAATTATGCATGTACCCACATATATTATATGACACAGAGAAACAACACAGTCTAGTTTGGATGTATACATGTACTTGGCAAGAAGAACAAATATTGCGAGTTTACCAGACAGATGACATAAGGAAAAAAGTTGCTACAGAATCTGGTAATCCTGCTGGAGAAATTCTTTGAATCCTCTTCCCAATGGCGAGCAAGAGAAACAGACCATAAAGTAGGTGTGTGGGGTCTCTAACAATGCTTTGTGCTCGAAGCTCCTAACACTTATAAGCAGTACCTTGAATAACAGGAAGAGAGCTTCCTATAATCTTCTCGGTTGTCCTTACCACAAAGTATGGACTTTCTATTTGAGACGCTGCTGCCACCAAACCAGACACTGATGCAGTTTGTTAAAATGCTCTCAGTTGTGCCTCTGTAAAACGTGGCCAGGACAGAAGGAGAAAGATGTGCTCTCTTCATCCAATGCAAGAAATGCAGATGCTGGTTTGCGTGCTTCACTAAGGATGAAGTGTGTAGAGATCAATTCAGATTGTTACTTACCTGCATCCTGAGATATTTAATACTGTTGACCATCTCTACAGCTGTGTCCTTGACACTAAGCAGAGTATGACTATTTGGGGAGGGAAGTAGAACTTAGGGATTTGGGCATGCAATTCTCAGTTTTGAGTAATAGTGCAATACACTTGACTTCTCATCAAACTTTCTCAACAAATGGAGCCAAGGATCATTTCCATTCAGAGGTTAAGGTTGTGGCCAGACTGACAGTGTATTAAAAGACATTTCAGCTCAGAGACCATCTGGTAGAAGAAATGTTTGAGATCAAGCTCTTAGTGTAGGAGATGACCCGAGGGCAGAGTCAGCTTTGGAAACTATGTTTTACTCAGAAGCTTCCAATTTGCCACATCTTAGTGCATGGAATTTGGGAGGGAGGATTTCATGGAGAAGATTAGACATAACAACATTCTTCTCATAAAGTCAAGGACAAGTCACCCTACACCTGCAAAGGAGTGCCTGGAAGAATGTCTCCAGTTGGGACAATGGTTGGGCCATGAGATGGACTGGTGGGTGCAGGGGATGGGTTTTGAATTTTCAGGGAAAACCTGGAACTCTCAGATTCAGGGTTTCCCATATGTGCTAGTATGACTTCCTTAACAAATTCTTACTTGGAGGAACTTTGTTTCTGAGTGCTGAATGAAATGGAGAGTTTTATGGGAATGTTGACATCTAATACACCATTAATTTGGAGTTGCTCTGCTCCCACAAGAGACCTACGAGCAGCCCTTTCTCCCCCTTGAATTCCATTGACTCTTATGTAACACCAATTTGCCTTGATCATTAGTAGATCAGATTCTTGTGTATGGGTAGCATGTACTAAACTTGAAGTGCTTTGAACTAAACTCCTATTCTTGAACCTGACACATACGTCTATCTCTGGTTTCCCCAAGGGAAGATAGCCTGGGGAGATTCTTGTAAAACAGGTGATCAACAACAACCTATTTGACCCATTCTTGGAGCTGTTCTGGTTTCTTGGCCTGATTGTTGTAGCCTCCAAACACTGGAAGGTTATGACGTTCCTGATCCTGACCCTCCTCTATGAAAGGTCATGCAATGGCAGTGGATATTTTAATCACTGCTCTTTTTTTTTAATTACCCGTTCTGAATGCTATTCGGTTGGAAACTCAATAGAAAAAATTAGCTTAATGAGAAATTGCAGCACACACTCTTTTGTTGCAGAGCTGAAAGGGAGGCCCTGACTGAACAGATTGCAAGCGGTGCCCTTTTATGTCATGCTTTCCTTCCCTTTATCATTTTCAGGGCAAGTACTTTGCTGGGAGAAAGTGATACCACTGCTCAGAATATCAGTTTTGCCTAATTAGTTGCAATCAGATTCTCTCTCATACCATTAATCAGGATTAACTCATGATATATTAATGCAACTGGTTATATCCTTTAAAGGGCTCTTAGAAATGAATTGTGTCTTTGCTTCTATTCAGAGGAGCTTCCTGCTGAAAAGATGGAAAGGAAAAATAATAATGCACCTAATCTTAATTCAGGTACAGAATCGGGGAGAAACAATATGCCCAGACAAAAGTCACAAGAGAATTCTTCCTTCCTTCCTTCCTTCCTTCCTTCCTTCCTTCCTTCCTTCCTTCCTTCCTTCCTTCCTTCCTTCCTTCCTCCTTCCCTCCCTCCCTCCCTCATCCTCCCCTCCCTTCCTCCCTTCCTTCCATTCATCCTTCCTCCCTTTCTCCCTCCCTCCCTTCCTATCTTATCATCATGGCTATTATAGATTATTTGTACAATTAATGATGTGAATCCCTGATTGCTTAAGATAAGTGAGTTTACATTGCATATAAATGAGAAAATATGTTTATGTATTTTGTTTTACTAACACTCAGCAACTAATCTCCCTTTACACATTTATAAAAAAATGTGTGCAAGGTGTACATGATCCTGTAAGATGGGAAAACCCAAACTTACTCATTGAAAAGGTGTTACCTGCCTCTCAGAATTCTGTGGGAATGCAAAGGCATACATTAAACAAAAATCAATCATATCTTGGTATTTTAGCCTACTTCAGGTAGATATTTCCAATGTTCGTAAAGTTTGCTATTCCAACAGCATATATTAACCAGTAGAATGGCTTTCCTTCAGAAGTTGTGGTTGCTCCATCACTGGAAGCTTTTAACAAGAGACAGGACAGCCACTTGTCTAAAAATGGAACAGCGTCTCTTGCTTGAAGAGGGGGTTGGATTAAAAGATCTCCAAGATCCGTTCCAACTCTCTTATTCTCTTTTAAAAAATTCTTTACAATTTTCTTCTACTTGTATATCCATCAGCACTGCTACTGTATTATTTCTTGAAGACAACCTTAAAACCAAATTATCCAGAATTACAGTGAGGGGAAGCATATCATGTATATAGTATTCTGTTGATTTTCAAGGAAGAAGATCCATATCTGCGGATTAAGAGATTCCTACCACTGTGCAACTGTATACATGATGACATTTTCTGTGCTAGCATCTGGTCTGATCAGGCAACTTGTGATGTTGTGTCTTCAAGGGGTTGGGGAGAAGGAAGATTTCAAAGGTAAAATCTTCTTAAATATTCCCTTGAATTTCTGCAAACACCTCCTTTCAGAGTTCTTGCTATGAGAGAAGCTATGATGGACCAGTGTGAGGGACAGGTTTTTCTTGGGTGAAAGTATGCAAAACTCTGCAACAGGATCTGAAGGAACCTGTAATCCAGAAGTTCTCTTGTCCTTGCTTTTCTTTCTGCTCTGTTTATTGAATTTTAGAACCTCTTCATTATGTTGCATTCTTGTTGTTTGGCTTGGTCACCATAATATAACGAAGATGTTGAAACTCTAGAAAGAGTGCAGAGAAGAGCAACCAAGATGATTAGGCGACTGGAGGGTAAAACATACAATGAATGGTTCCAGGAACTGGTCATGGCTAGTCTTGAGAAGGACCAGGGGAGACATGATATCAGTGTTCCAGTATTTCAGGGGTTGCCACAAAGATGAGGGGGTCAAGCTATTCTCCAAAGTACCTAAAGGCTAGACAAGGAATAATGGATGGAAACTGAACAAGGAGAGATTCAACCTGGAAACAATCAACTCATGAAACAGAAGTTGCCTTCAGAAGTTGTGGGAGCTTCATCACTGGAAGCTTTCAAGAAGAGACTGAACTGCCATCTGTCAGAAATGGTGTAGGGTCTCCTGCTTGAGTGAAGGGTTGGGCTAGATAACCTACAAAATCCTTTCCAACTCTGTTATTCTGTTCTGTTCTTCTAGATGATTCCACATGTAGATGTATCAACCTTGAAACAATATGGCTCAGAATTGACATCAATTATCTTGCTGGTTATTGTTTATTGAGAATGATCTCTTTAGAGGTGTCTGGATGAGATGAGAGAAGTGCATGATGGGAGACTTCTCAATTGGCATCAGATATCAGGATGCAAAAGCATAGGTGTGTATGTGCTCTGTGATGACATCGCCACATGTGTGTTGTGTATGTTATTTTTGTGTCACTGCAGCTTGATTCTGCATTTATATTTTACTTCGTTGTCTGTTTATGACAGAATAAAAAGTTGAAACTACATCTCAGGAATAAAAGGGAGAACAAGCTGAATCATCCCTAGGTTTAAGAATACAGACAGGAGATTCAAACACTTAGAATGCTACAAATGAAAGTATTCCAGGATGTTATATTTTTTTCTCCTCTTTCACTCAGGGGAAACAAAACATGAAAAGAAAATATTTTTTTAGAGCAATATACATAAAGTACTGTGGCAAATTGTTGATTCAAGATGATAGCAGGCAGCCATGTATAAACAATCAGTCTGACAAAGAAGGACGATGCAAAGGAACACATAGATATAAATGAATGAGACATAAAACTGGTTTTAACTACAGCCTTGAATTGGGAGCAATGCTAAATATATTGCAAAGTTTGTTCAATTTAAATAAATAAATAAATAATCCATACATACATATAAACCTATATAAGTCAGTAATTCAAAACTTTGGGGACTGGAGTCTAAAACATATGAAGAATGGATGCAGGAACTGGTTATGTCTAGTTTAATGAAAGGAAGGACTAGGGGAGATATGATAGCAGTGTTCCAATATCTCAGGGGCTGCCCCAAAGAAGAGGGAGTCAAGCTACTCTCCAATGCACCTGAGGGTAGGACAAGAAGTAATGGGTGGAAACTAATTAAAGAGAGAAGCAACTTAGAACTAAGGAGAAATTTCCTGACCGAACAATTAACCAGTGGAACAACTTGCCAACAGAAGTTGTGAATGCTCCAACACTGGAAGTTTTTAAGAAGAGATTAGACAACCATTTGTCTGAAATGATATAGGGCTTCCTGCCTGAGCAGTGGGTTAGACTGGAAGACCTCCAAAGTCCCTTCCAACTCTATTATTCTGTTACTTCCATAAAATTTGATTCCCTACAAATAATTATCAGAACATCAAGGATTACTTTTTCCCTCACTAAAATCATTAGAAACAATCTATCTGGGATGAAAATTTGTTTTCTGAGGTTTTCATGGGTATTTGTATGTGGATTTTTGGTTATTCGGGTTTTCTCCCGTGTAAAATTGGAAGTATCTAGGCAATGTTTCGATGAAGTCTCATTCATCATCTTCAGGCTTGTGTCTTTGGCTTTGTGCTCTCTCTCTCTCTCTCTCTCTCTCTCTCTCTCTCTCTCTCTCTCTCTCTCT
>BLBF01000073.1:8706257-8729023 GCA_015471245.1 Laticauda colubrina | reverse complement strand
AAATAAATAAATAAATAAATAAATAAATAAATAAATAAATAAATAAAATGTATTACAGAATTTTGACTGGAATGCATCCATTCAAGATAGAAAATTAGTTCTTGCATATCAAAACTGCAGCTAGAATAAGTTTTGCTCAGAATTGGAAATTGGCTACGATCCCTACAGAAAACATGATAATTAATAAAATACATAAATGTGCCAAGATGGATAAATTAACAAAATTGTTAAAAAAATAATCAAGACGGTGAATATGACAAAACATTGGATATGACTGGCTAAGGAAAAGGTGATATCTGATGATTTGGTAACATTTGTAAAATAAGGGTGATGTGTAAATAATTGTAAATAAATTATATATATGTATATAGAGAGTTTAAAAGGATGAAGGAGTTATTATAACAATGTATAACATGTTATCAGAAGGAAAATACAAGTGTATTCATTGCTCAAATAATGCTGTAAAATGTATATATATGTTTTTAATTTTATAAATATTGAATAAATAAATTTAAATTAAAAAAAGAGAGAAAATTAGATTGGAACTCTAAGTTAGGTGGATTGAGAAGGATCTAATGTCAACATGTGTTCATGAACTGGAATCTTAGAGGTAGAAATATCATAATTAACAATGCAGTCATATGGAAGTTTCTATATATGATATGATGCAATGCGGGTCATGTTTTGCTTAATATTTCATTAGGCACATGAAAAGTGGGAAGATTTCTTTCAGATGTGTTAGGGACTTTTATAACATAGAACACTGCATCACGTGTTCTCCAATCATCTAGAAACATCCCCTTTTCACAACCTGTAATCCCTTAATATGGGGTAGAGTTAGGCAACTGGATGGAACTGAGCATTTACTGGCTGGATGCCCTTCCTAATGCCACTCTGAGTTCACAGCATATTTTTTTTCTTTGTGCCCTGTTCTTCAGTCATGTGGATGAGAAAAAGAAACTGGCTGTGTTCTGTCCTCACTATGTTAATCCATGTGCTGCTTGACATGCAGCTAAACCCACCTATCCTCCAATAAAACAGACTGTGTGCATAGATTTGAAAACTTCATTGAAAGAACAGGATATGATAAAACTGGGGAAAATAAGGATACATACATTGAGAACCAAATGCAAGATAGACAGTATTGAGTTACTGCTGAACCTAACAATTAATAAATTCAAGCAATTTAAATCTCACCAGTGATTCTCTGTATGTGGGAT
This sequence comes from Laticauda colubrina, assembly GCA_015471245.1. NCBI lineage: Eukaryota > Metazoa > Chordata > Lepidosauria > Squamata > Elapidae > Laticauda > Laticauda colubrina. Next base: position 8,727,803 of record BLBF01000073.1, on the reverse strand, counting down.
GTGGGTTTGTCCTTGGGTGACCATATGCCACCCTGTGCCACAGATTAAGATGGATTTTTCTTTGTGTTTCTGCTTTCTCCAAATGCTAAAGGAAATGGAGTCTGGTTATCCAGTGTGCACTTGTTTTCAGCACGGGCTGAAGGGTACGTGGGTTGGATCAGCTTCAAACAATATACTTGGAATTTGTCCCTCTGGCCACTCAATGGGGCAAGAGAGCAACAACAGTATATAAAAGTTATATGCTGTGGTATGACAGGCTGCTTTTCATGACCACTTCAAATTGTTTGTGAAGTCTGGAACTTTGGTAGGCATTAGTTGGTAAAGCCCATGTCACACTGGCCAATGGATGCAAGAAGGAAACAGTGGACGAGCAAAATGTTCCATCTGTTGTTATCCGCTCTCAAAAGGGGCAAAAATTTGCATAACCGGAGCAGATAACACGGACGCGGGGAGGACGCAGGGGGGATGCAAAGCGGATGCAGATTGGAAGCCCAGCGGATGGAAGCGGATGGGAGCGGATGGGAGTGGATGGCACATCCGCAGGGCTTCCGGGGGGCCTCAGCGAAGCAGACGCGGAACAGAAAGAGCGGATGCAAAGTGGATGCAAAGCGGATGAAGCGGATGCACAGCGGATGCACAGCAGATGCACAGCGGAAGCCTAATGGATGCCTGGCATTAATTGCGCATGCGGGGAGGATGCATTGTGTCATCCCCACGGATATAACGGAAGCAGCTTGGAAGCAGGTCGCCATTCAGAGGAAAGACCTGCTTCCAGACACATCGACTGCCTTGCCTGTCCTGCCTGCATGTCTGCCTGCCAGCCTTGCTGCCAGCCTTGCTGCCAGCCTTGGTTCCTGCCAGCCTCCCTGCCAGCCAGCAACCCCACAACCATGCGGAAGCACAGCAAGCCTCAGCCATCTGCTGCCAGCCCTGGCAAGAGGGACAGGGCTACCATCCCACCCCCTGGCCCTCACTCTGGTTCTGCTGGGGCTTCTGCAGCATTGGCTCACTCTTCTGGGGCTGGGGCTTCTGCTGCTTCTGCTGCTGCAGGAGCTGATGACAAGCACTCCAGCACCAGCCACCTCCACAGCACCTGCACCCTTCACCCCAGAGCCCGAGTGACCAAGAGGAGTGCCAGAGACTAATTTTTGTCTTATAGCTTGTTGTTAATAAAGTCTATTTTTGATTCACACACTTGCTTCATTTCTTTTTTTGAATAAAGTCTTGCTGGAAACTTTTAGAAATGGTTTAAGCCTTTGCATGCTTATGGGATGGGTTAAGATAGCTGTGGGATGGGCAGGGATACCTGTGGAATGGGTAATAGCTGTGGGATAGATAAACCTCCAGTGCAAGCATAGTGGGACTGTATGGTCCATCCTCCCAGGTGCCACACCTATGGCCCTTCATTATCAATAATAATGTAATAATTATCCACACATGTCAACATAAACACAACTCTTTATTAAAGAGTTGGCCCTGTTCATTGTAGGCCAACCAAACATACATGGCCCAATCTCATCCGTGTGATGAGACAGGCTGAAGGAAGCATCCATTAAGCATCTACCATCCTGTCTTGCCACTCCACTGCTCCAGCTGGGGAGTTCCACCATTGTCTCAGGAGGTTGCGCTGCTTCTTCGCTTCATGTGAGGCTCTGTTGGGGCCTTGCACATCCTCAGTGTCAATCAGGTTTCGCCCTTGCCTCCATTCCCCAGGCTCCATGTCCCCATTGCCTTGCTGGAGGTCCACAAGCCTGTTCTGCAAGACTGGGTAGCGGGTGCGCATGAGATTGTGCAGGATGCAGCAAGCTTCCATGATCTCCTCACGGTCTCTGGGCAATGCTGTATGGTGGTGAGAAGTACCTGGAACCTGTTGGCCAGGATGCCAAAGGCATTTTCCACCACCCGACTTGCCCTGGACAGCCTGTAGTTGAAGATCCTCTCTTCACGGGTGAGGAGTCTGGAGGTGTAGGGCTTCATGAGGTAGGTTGTGAGGGAGAAGGTGTCATCCCCCACGATGAAGTAGGGCACATCTTGCGTGTTGTTGGGCAGGGGGTCTGGATCTGGGAAGCCCATGATGAGGTTGCATTCCAGCTCCTCCTTGAGGTGACTGCTGTTGTATACCTGGGCATCTGAAGATGAGCCGTTGCCTGGAGCATCGATGTACATGAACTTGTAGTCAGCATCGACCATGGCGAAGAGGATGATGCTGAAAAAGCCTTTGTAGTTGAAATAAGTGCACCCCGACTTGGCTGGAGATTTGCAGGCCACGTGTTTGCCATCGATGGCTCCAACGGTGTGTGGCAAGTTCCACTTCTGATACCACTGCTCTGCAACTTTCTTCCATCCTTCTTCAGTGGAGGGGTACTGGAGGAGCTCCTCCTTGTATTCTTCGATGATGGCCTGCACCAATTCTCTGACCACAATGCCGATGGTGTTGGATGGCACCCTCCAGCTGTACTGCATGCTCCTGTAGGTGGTCCCTGAGGCTAGGTGGTACAGAGTGAGTGCCACCTTGAGCCCAGGTTCCAGGCTTGGGCAGAAGCTGGTGCTCTGCTTGGTCAACCTGGATGTCAGCCGCCGTGCAACTTCGTCAAACATGGCTGGAGGCATCCTCATGAAGTTCTGGAATGCCCGAGTGTCTTCGTTCCTGAGCTCCACCATCAGCTTGTTGTACAATCCGTCCTCTGCTCTTCTGGTGAACCATCTTCAGACCCAGACTCTTTTTGGCTACCTCTTTTTCTTCTCGCAGTAGTGTTCACAGAGTCTGCAGATGGCTTCGCACTGTTGCAGAAGGATGGTGGCTGCTAAAAGGACTTTGTTACAATCCACGGTGGATATGACTGGATGCTGTGGAAGAGCAAGAGGCAGATGAAGGCTGCAGAGGTCTGCACTGCTGGGCTGCTGTTCTGAAAGTGAGATGCAGGCCAGTTGCTCCCCCTTTTTATAGGCAGTATAAGTTTTCCACTAGGCATCCTCTAGGCATCCTCTAGACATCCTTAATATCCGAAATAGGTCTCCTCTTCGAACGTTTTTTCCGCTTTAAATGCTTTGTTTCGTTCTGCATCCGCTAGGCATCCATTCTGCATCCGTTCCGTGTCCGTTCCGCTTCCTCCCTGCATCTGGGCGGATGCGAGTTGCGCGGATGTGGAACGGATGCCTAGTGGATATAGCGGATGCGTAACGAATGCGTAACGGATGCATAGTGGATGTGTAGCAGATGCAGAACGGACAAACTGGATACATTTTCCGCGCAAAAGTTTTAGGCAGCCCAAAACTTTTGGAGTTTTTTGGAGTGGATGAAATGTCAATAAACAGATGCTGGACGGATAGAGAGGAAGCCAAACGGAGGCAGTGAGTACATCACATTTTCAAACGGATGGCAAGGTCTTTTGTCCGTTTTACATCCTCTTTGAATCCCTTGGTTCAGTGTGACATGGGCTTTAGTCACTAATTTCACAACATGAAAAAACCCGGACATTGCAACATTGTCCAAATAACTACAGGAGAAGAGTCATTTTCTCTCTGAAACCAGATATCAGAATGAGAAATCTGCATTCCAATCTGGCTTCGATGTTGGTCTGTGTCTAATTTTTTTCTAATCTCATAACCCAACTAGACAGGATTATGAGAAATCAAAAAATGTGAAAGATACTCAGTTACCCTGTCACTCCACAATCCTTCATTCCCCACAAGAGAGATGCTTCGACAGATTGGTCAAATTCTTATCATCTATTGAAATCAAAGATGAAGCTGGAAAGATAATGGGTAGATTCTTCTATCTTTACTGCCATCCTGCCAAATTGCAGCTCACAGGATATGCTGGGCCTCTCTATCACCGGAATTTTCCAGATTCTCCACAGTGACGCAATGGTTAGAATGCATTATTGAAGGCTGACTCTGCTCACTACCAGAAATTCGATCCTGACAGGACTAAAAATTGACTTAGTCTTCCATCCTTCTGAGGTCAGTAAAACAAGGATCCAGATTGTACGGGGCATTATGTTGACTCTAATTATGCTCAGAGAGGACTGTAAAGTACTATAGAGCAATGTATGCAATAAGTTTGCTGTTGCTCATGATCTATCAGAAAAAAATAAAATAAAACTATTTCCCTTTGTGTATCGAGGAGAAAAAACGCAGACATTTCTAAAATGTCATTTGAGATTTTATTAGCAATAACCAAATTTGAAACATTGCTCCTGCAGCATAAACATAATTAGACACAAAGGCATGTCCTTGGCCAAGTCACTCTTGATTTAAATTCTGCTAAATTACTGTGGAAATCTTTCTCAATTGTTCAAAAAATCTATTTATGAGACCAAGGATCTCCAAAACACTCAGCTTTGGTGAAAAATAACCTTGACCACTTCTCTGTTCCATTTTCATGTTCAACACATTCTGTTCATTCATCTCATAAGAGGTAGAAAGAAATATTAATACCAAAATGTCCATCATCATCATCATCATCATCATCATCATCATCATCATCATCATGATAAAAATGAGCTTCCTGCCATCAAAACACATTTTCCCTTAATGGAAATAAAGTGCATATCATAATATGACCTCCAATAATATTATTCAAATATTATTATTTTTCTCCCTGGAGTTGGAAAAAATATTTTCTGATCAATTGACTACTAATAACTTCTAAATACTAAACATATACTTGGCCTTTGCAGAAGGAAGAAAATAAATGTTGACACCAATAGCTTGAAAAAAAACAGACCCACATCAAATTGAAAGGATAGACCAACAAGAAGTTGATCAGAATGTTATAGAAAAACCCTCCAATTGTGCAAAATAGAAGAGCAAAAGAGACCCCCAACCCTCTGCTGAGAATGAAAGAAATATTCTCATTTATTTATTGTGGTCTGGAGTTCAAGTGGAAATATTCTTAGAGGGGAACATGGTAAGGGAAAGAACTATATAATACAGTATAATATACTGTATAAAGTATAAATCTCATACAATCCTTGGTTGTATAAACAGAGGTTGTATAAATAGAATCAAAATCATGTAAAGTATTAGTAACATTTTATAAAGCCTTAGTAAGGCCACACCTCAAATACTACATCCGGTTTTGCTCACCACATTACAAAAAAGATGTTGAGACTTTGGAAAAAGTGCAAAGAAGAGCCCTGAGATGATTAAGGGGTCTGGAGACAAGGACACATGAAGAACAATTACAAAATTTGGGTTTGGCTAGTCTAGAGAAAAGAAGGAGTGGCGAGGGGACAACATGATAGCAGTATTCCAGTATTTTAGAGGTTGCCACAAAGAGGAGGGGGTTAACTTATTTTCCAAAGCAACCTGAAGGCAGGACAAGAAGCAACGGATGGGAATTAATCAAGGAGAAAAGTAACCTGAAATTAAAGAGAAACTTCCTAACAGTAAGGACAATTAATCAGTGGAACAGCTAGCCATCAGAATTCAAGGGCGCCTCATCACTGGAAGTTTTCAAGAAGACACTAGATAGTCACTTGTCTGAAATGGTATAGGTTCTCCTGCTTGAACAGGAGACTGGACTAGAAGACCTTGGAGGTCCCTTCCAGCTCTATTATGATTGCTTTTAGCTTTAACACACACAGTTGGGTGGCCTTTATTTGGAAAATCAATATAACCATTCCCTCTGATTGGTTTTAAAAACAACCATTCTGACTCCCTGAAAGTTGATAGTTTAATATTCAGGATGAAACCAGGAGATATTTCTGGACTCAAAATTCCCCAAAGATAATGAGTTGGTGTCAATGCTACAGACTCAAAAAAAAAAAAAAAAAAAAATACCCCAGCACATACAATGCTGACCACATGGGGCACCAGAGATAAACATCAAACACTCTTCCTTTGATTTTGATTGTCTGAACGGAATATTTCTGCTGATAGCAGTCACATAATGTCTTTGCTTTCAAATAGGCTTGGTCTGATATTCCTTTCACCAGAGCTTTATGTAGCAGCCTCTGATATTCATTTAGACTTAACAAAGAGCAATGCATCTGAAAAACACATGAATATTTTCTCTCAAAGATTGCATATTTCCACAGAAATACAAGAGCATGAAGAAGCAGTTCTGATCACAAACACCTGGCTCTGTCCAGGGATGGGATTCTACTGGTTCAGACCGGTTCACCAGAACCGGTAGCTCCAGTGATCGTTTGGCCCTGCCCTCCTGCCCCTGCCCTTTTGGGGCACAACTGATTCATGTGGCACAGCAGTTTGCTGTACATCAGCTGTTTTACTCACTGGTGATGGAGCAGAAGGTAACTGGGCAAACTTAATTTCTCAGCTCCTGAAGGGAGACAAAACTGAGAACTTTGGAACAGATTTGGTGGCACAGATCCAAATTCTAAATATGTCAATAGGAAATATTATGTAAATGGCTAGCTATTTTAGGAAGTATATTACCATACAACTCATTTAAAAAATGTAGAGAAGGCATTGCTACAAGATGGGGAAATGGACGTAGTTGCTAGTTAACTAGCAGCAATAAAACTATGACTGTTTTATATGCTTAAACAAAATTAATATGCTTTTGATTAAGATTATTTTTGTTGCCCAGAGTCACTTTCTTAGGAGATAGCTGGCTGTACAAACATGACAAAAATAATGTAAGTTAAGTTAAGTTAAATTAAGTTAAATAAAATAATAAAGTAAAATAAAATAAAATATCCTACTTATTGGTTGATTTTTTAAAAAATAACCTTTAATTAAAAAAAGAGAACTAGTTTGGTTTAGTGGTTAAGTCACCAGATTAGAAAGCAGGTGATTGTGAGTTGTAGTTCTGCTTTAAGCATGAAAGCCATAAATAGGAGGAGGAAATAGCATTAGGTATGTTCACTACCTTGAGGTATTTCTAAAAATAATAAAGGTCGGGATATATATATAAATAGCAATAGCACTTAGACTTATATACTGCTTCACAGTGCTTCACAGCCCTCTCTAAGTGGTTTACAGAGTCAATATCTTGCCCCCAACAATCTGGGTCCTCATTTTACCCACCTTGGAAGGATGGAAGGCTGAGTCAACCTTGAGCCTGGTGAGATCTGAATTGCCAAACTGCTGGTAACTGGTGCTCATCAGAAGTAGCCTGTAGTACTGCACTCTAACCACTGATCCACTGCGACTCTTAAAACTTCAAAGAAAACACTGCATTTTTCATCTCTTTCTTTATCTCCCAAATCAGTCCATTGTCTTTGGCAATTTTAACTCCTTTTTATGCTGGAGAGGAATGGGAAGTATTAACAAGGAAGCCAAAACTCTACCTCAAACTGGTCCACCTCACTGGTAGGCTTCAAATGTGTTTGGGTGAGTGTATCAGTGTGATTGTGGCTCTGGGTGTTTTTCTTTGTTTTTCCTCACCAACTTGCAGCGATGCAAATATAGTGGCTTGTGATGGAGGAAGCAACTGTATTGCAAAAAGTAACCCATATCCTTGCTTGGAATTACTAGTGCTAGTAAATTGGCCAACAGTCTACTTGTCTAATACATAATACATTTGTGCTTCCTTCATTTGGAAAGAGGCTGATTCAAATTTGGGCTTTGAATAATTTCTCTGTAGTTCAGAATTGTGGAGTTCTTTTGTTTTAATTCTTCTCTTAAAATTGTGCTTTTGTCCTCCCTCAGGCTTAGTTTATTACATAATGTGCTCCCATACTGATGTAAACTGATTCCAAGAGGCCATTTTTTAAAACATAAAAATGGGCCTTATAAAGCATAAAATAAAGCAGAGGCATAAATATTTAAGATCCTGAGAGAGGAAGCTATTATAGCTCATAAGCTGTGTTTCAATGAGCTCCCGATTTCTGGAGATAACGTGTTGAATAGGAACAGTATATTATGTTGGATAGCAAAATTTCTTAGAATTAATCCATATATTATGATGATGCATTTTTCCTCCTTGTCGTAAAATGCATCCCTTACAGAAATGAAAGTTCATTCTTTTTGAATATTGTGTTCTTCCTTGGCTGGTTTTAATGTGTGGAACCATGATCACTGCATGATTGGTGTTGACTTTGATGTGCTAAAAGAAGTTACTAACTGTACAGTTATTTTCATTGTCCCACAAAATAGTCATTCAACATAACAAACTATTCTGAATCTGGAAGACTTTGTCTTTTCTTGAGTTTGCTCCTTTGTTCATCCATTAATGACATCATCATGTTGGCAAGATAAATTGGGCAGCCCACCTTGTAGAATTATTGCCAACTAGCTACAATGCTTTTAGGGGTCATTTTTAGGAGGCTCAATGGTTAAAGATGCTGAGCTGGTTAGCTGGACATCCCAGGTTCAAGACCCAAGTGACAGGGAGAGTTCTGTTACTTGCCCCAGTTCCTGCTCACCTAGCATTTTGAAAATATGCAAATGTGATAAGATAAATAGGCACTACTTTGATGCAAATGTAACAACATTCTGTGTGCCCTTGGCATATAGCAGGGAGTTACCAACCTTGAACACTCAAAGAGCCACAAAGGTCATAACGAGAAGCCCCCTCCAAAAAAAAATCAATTCTGGAATCAACCTGAAGTCCAGTTTCCCCCACTATAGAGTTTCCTCCTAGCACAGTATCCTTTTTCCTCTACCTGTCCTAACCAAAAGGCCTATTAATTGTGGAGCTGACGAGAAAACCTTAACCTTCCCATAGAGTCTTCTCCTGGAACATGTGCTTCCCCTCCAACTGGAAGCTCCTCTGAAAACTGTGGTGCCAACTGGCAACAGGGATCCACAGCAGCTGAATGAAAGAGCCACATGTGGCTCCAGAGCCATGAGTTGCTGACTCCTTGTATATAGCCATGCTGGCCCTTTGGCCATGGAAACCATCTTAGAACAATGTTGGTTCCCTAAGCTAAGAAACAGAGATGAGCTTCTGTCCCTATAACTGGACAGGGAAACTTTTATTTTTATTATGTTTTTATGGAAATCATGTTTGGAAAAAAAAAAGAACAGTAAGAGTTTCAGAGAGATAGGGGCTGCAATAACAAAATCTATTATCTCCCAGCCCAATTCACCTCACAGGGTTGTTATTGTGTGGAAAAATAGGAAGAGAAAGGTATGTTGGATGGAGATAATTGTAAAAATAATATAAGCAGGATACAAATACCGCTGAATAAATAATATGTTGCACATAAGCTGGATTTGGCAACTCTACTCCATCAAAAGGACATGCTTATGGGGGAAACTGCTAGACTAAATAAAACCCAAAGCAATTCTTTTAGAGAGAATCTGAGTTTGTGATCAATCAAATGATATAAGATGCTCTATTAGCCTCAAATCAGTGTGTATTCATTTATCCTTAAAGTTTAAGCAAATTTCTATAACTATCTAACAGTCATAATAAGATAGCAGATTAGAACGAATGCTTCTAGGTATTCTACCTAGGCATGTAAATCCCACTTTGACACACAACCTCATGGATTTTGGATGGTTGATAGCTATGCAGGCTCATTGACCACACACATGAATGTAGACATCTGTGTTAGTAAACAATTCATAATAAAAGTCAAGTCTTCTTCCAGTTTAACTTCTCGTAAATCTATAGTTGTATCCAGGATGTTTCCTTGTTAAGTGGTATATAAATAGTATGCCCATTAGAGAAAACAGAATAATTAGAGCTGGAAGGACCTTAGAGGTCTTCTAGTCTAGCCCCTTGCTCATGCAGGAGAACCTATACCATTGCAGACAAAATGGCTGCCCAGTCTCTTCTTAAAAGAGCACCAATGGTGGGATTCAAGTTGTTTTACCACCAGTTCGATAGGTGTGGCTTGGTGGGCATGTTCTGCCTAACAGGTGCATGCAGCTTTCCCCACACCAGCTGAGGCCTGCAGCACCAATCAGCTGAGAGGATAAAGAAGAAAAAAGTGCAAGCACAGGTGGGAGGATCGATCCTGTGCTTTTCTCTTCTTTCTCTTCTCAGCTGATCATCAGCTTTTTTTTTACTACCTTTCAGCCAAACCACTGCATACCATAGCATAACACTACTGTGGAACACCCATAATTTTGAAGGCAAGCCATTCCACTGGTTAATTATTCTCACTGTTAGGAAGTTTCTCTCTAGTTCTAGGTTGCTTTTTTCCTTGTTTAGTTTCCATCTGTTGCTTCTTGTCCTGCTATCAGGTGCTTTGGAAAATAGATTGTCCACCTCTTCTTTGTGGCATCCCTTCAAATATCGAAACACTTCTATTATGTTACACCCTACTACTTCTTTCCTCTTTGCTCATACCCCATCTCTGCAATCTTTCTTCATATGTTTTAGCCTCTGACCCTCTAATAATCTTTGTTGCTTTTGCTGCACTCTTTCCAGAGTCTCTACATCTTTTTTTATCATCCAGTGACCAAAACTCGATGCAGAATTCCATGTATAATCTTACCAAGGTTTTGTATAATGGTACAAACATTTCACATGATCTTGACTTTATTCCTCTGTTTATGCAACCAAGAATTTTAGGCTCTGTTGACAGATGACAAAACTTTCTACAATCTCTCTCTCTCCCTCCCCCCCCCCCCCCCCCTCTGAATTTCTTCTTGTAAAATCTTTCTTTCAACTACAAAGTCTAGTCTTGTTGCACTCTGTTGTACAGTGGGCCTATTTTCAGTGTATTCAATAAGGCTACTCACAGTTTAGTTCTTTAGCAACGGTAAACCTCTTCACCTGCCCACCCTCCTCACCACTCCACTTTTCAAATTTCTCAAAATTCAATCTGGAGATTTGAAGATAGAATCACAGATTTGCCGGATTCCATAATGGAACATAATCACGTCCTTTCTGGTTCCTGAAGATTATTAAAATGATCTCTTTAAAAAAACAAACACTTAATCGGGATTGGTGACTCAAATGAATGGTTTAAGGTGCTTATCAAAATAATTTTAGACAAGCAAGGAATACATTCACAGGCACAAATACTGCTTTGGAAATCCCTTTGGAGCCTTTAGCTAAATCATGATATCATTTTCTGCCTATAAATTAAGCACTTATGGAGATGTTTTAAATATGATTCCCTCCCAGAACTTAGTTAATCTCTCCTAAAGTAACTGGATTTAGCATGTTTATTTAGAAGAAGCTTACAAGTTCATTGAACAAAACCATGCCATTCTAGTGAAGCATTAGTTCTGCAAAATATATCTTCAATTCTAATGGGAATACTTATTTTAGTAAAAGTGGGATTGCATTTTAGTGTTGAAGCTGGTGTTACAAATGATATAGACCAATTGTATGATATAATCACTCACATCAATAGCATGGAAGAGTTTATATGCAGTGTTCCAATATCTCAGGGGCTGCCCCAAAGAAAAGGGAGTCAAGCTATTCTCCAAAGCACCTGAGGGCAGGACAAGAAGTAATGGGTGGAAACTAATTAAGGAGAGAAACAACCTAGAACTAAGGAGAAGTTTTCCTTACAATTAATCAATTAATGGAATAACTTTTTTCCAGTAGTTGTGGTGTTCCTACATGGGAGGTTTCTAAGAAGAGATTGGACAGCCATTGTGTTTGAAATGGACAATCTATCTGTTTATCTATCTGTTGCAATAAGGGGTGTCAAACTGGATTTCTTTAAGGGCCGGATCAGCATTGTAGTTTTCGTCCACAGGCCAGCTGGGGGTGGGAAGGGACAGATGCCTCCTTCAACACCTACTGGTCAAAATGGCACCACACACAGTCTCCTCACACCCCACTTTGCCCAACAGAGTGCTGCAGGGGGCCATCCAGGCCAAAAATGGAGCATGGGGAGGCTGTGCATCCCCCCATGTCATATTTTGGCTAGCAGTGCTGCAGGAGGTGGTCCAGGATGAAAACAGGACTTTCTGCTTGAACAAGGGGTTGGACTAGAAGACCTCCAAGGTCCCTTCCAACTCTATTCTTCTGTTGTTGTTTTTTTCCAAAATTACCCTTGCACTGCAATACTTTGTAAAGAAATGTATGCAAGGTTGAAAAGGCAAAATGAAGAAGGAAATGGGAAGATTATCATTTATATTGCATGGGGACAAAACTTACACAGTAATTACAAAGGACAATATCATATAACATTCCATGAGAGTGATACAAGCAGCAGGTATTCTCTGCATTGAAAAGAAAAAAAAGTATTCCTTTTCTCAGATGATTGACCACAAATGATGGGAAACTGATATGTGCAGTTGATACTGATCTCTATACCTGGTTTAGAATTACAAAAATATACCTCTTATAATTTGGGTCCATCATGCAACCATGAAATGCATGTAGAGGTTTGGGCTTCTATAAATATTCAAGTATATGTAGGTCAAGACAGCAAATTAAAAAAATAAAATAAAACATAGTGTAGAGGAATTACACTAGAGGAATGGCCTTGAAAGGACAATGGTCTGATAAGTAGGACTTTGGTCCAGGCCATGAATGTAATGTGAGAAAGCGTCTCAGATAAGCCCTCCCCTATTTCACACAAAGGCAAAGGGATAAAGAGAACGAGGTTGAAGGGGAAGAACATCTTTTTTTTTCTTTTTACAACCCTTTAATCCCTTAATTAGGGGTAGTTGGGACAACTGAATGGAGCTGTTGAGTGTTTACTAGCCAAATGCCCTTCCTAATGCCTATGTTGAGTTCACAGCAAATATTTTCTCTTTGCACCCTGTTAGAGAAACATCTGCCACTGCATAGGATTGAACTCTCAATCTTCTGAGTGTGAGGTGAGCATTTTCACTTCTAGGCCACCATGCCACTCATCCAATATCTACAAGATTTTGTTAATGTTAATCTATCTGTTGCAATAAGAACAACTGGTACGACCACTACGATATTCTTGAATTATATAACACTAATTTCTTAATCTCAGCAATTTCTTGCTGAGATGGCACATGCACACAATTTCAATCATACTTAAAATGTTACCTTGAACTTCACTCTAATAATAAAATTAGGTTATACTTGCCTGACCCAGTACCTGAATCAAATCCATCCGTCTGAGAGAAAATGGCCCATTGATTTCAGAAAAAAAGTACTTCAAAGAAATTTATTTAAGATTGTAATTTTTTTAAAAAAAATAATGGAAATCAATACCGCTCACTGCAGGGCAAGGGGTGTTTCCAGACAGAGACTCAAAGGAACAAAAAAAAATGATTTAAGATTTGCACAAAATTAGATTTTGGATTATGCAGTGCAATCACGATTTATAGTCTTCCTTTGAATAGATAAGTTAATTGATTAATTTAAATAATTTTTGACATATGGGCTCTTTTGTTTTAGGAAAGCAACTGTGAGAATGATTTCATAAGCACAATTTGTAGTAACAATATACAACGGAAGTATAAATAATTGTTTTATTGTTTTAGAATAGATCAATATTGTTGTCTTCATGCTACCCTAGGAGGGAATATATAAGGGAAAGCTGAAAGATAACTAGATATATGAAGCAAACTGGAGTTTTGTTTCCTGTAGTCATGAGTGCCAGATATGAACTGCAAAAATCTAGGTAGATAATTATTAAGAGCTTGTGTTTAGTTATTTATTGGATTTATTAAGGTTACCAAGCTTCAAGAAGAGATGAACAAAGATCTCGAGTCTTGGCTGCCATTTAATGTTTGGCTGTGATTTGGTTTGGTTTTTGCAACCCAGAATTGGGGACCTTAGCTTGATAAGAAGGCGTTTTTGGTCAGATAAATCGTTGCATGAATATCTTTATATACCAAAACACATTTTTCTTCAGCATTCTATCCCATCCTGGTGAATATCCAAATCTGTAAGTTTTAGTACTGAGAGTTCCATAACTAATATGATCCATTTAGTGGTGGGATTCCGTTTTTTTTTACTACTGGTTCTGTGGGCGTGGCTTGGTGGGTGTGGCAGGGGAAGGATAGTGTAAAATCCAGACAGAGGTGGTATTTGCTGGTTCTCTGAACTACTCAAAATTTCCTACCAGTTCTCCAGAACTTGTCAGAACCTGCTGAATCCCACCTCTGGCTCCATTGCTTCGAATTATGAGAGTTTAGTTGTTGAGTTTGAGAAAGAGGCTTCTGCTTATTTAAAATACCAAGTTCCACTCTGAAAAGTTCATGGATGTTGAATTTGTGGCTTTAAGAGTGAATTCTCCTTGCAAAGACTGTGTGTGGATTCATATATTGCAAGGAAAGATTCACTCATTCAGGAGGTTTTTTTTTTTTTTTTTTCTGATAGAAAGATACTCAGAACCTATATAACTAAAATCTCAATCAGACCTGAAGAAATAATTATGCAAATATGTGGAACCCAAAGTCAGATTATGGAGAACATAAATGGCCCAAACAGCAATTGTCATCTGTCATTGATATAGGAGCCTAAAGATGATAATTGCTGTTTGGGTCAAATATTTGTTGATAAGAACTTTCTGAAAAGAAAAAAAAAATCACTTTTGTATTTGGCATAAAATAGACCAAATATCTAAAGATAATAAACCTCTGGAAGCAGTTAGAAAATGTTTACAAACTCATGTATGGCATTTGCTGCTTCAATTCTAGCTAAACTGATAATTAATGATGTCGTTGGTAAGACCCCACTTGGAATACTGCACCAGTGTTGGTTGCCAAGACATAAAAAAGATCATGAGATCCTAGAAAGAGTGCAAAGAAGAGCAACAAAAATGATTAGAGAAGTAATCATCCTCTAATCATATGAGGAACATTTCCAGAAATTGGATATGTCTAGTTTAATAAAAAGAAAGACGAGGGGGGGTGACATGATTGCATATTCCAATATCTAAGGGGCTGCAACAAAGAAAAGGGGGACTCAAACCTATTTTCCGAAGTTCCTAAAGGCAGAGCAAGAAACACCTGACAACAAGACAAGAAGCAATGGATGGAAACTAGTCAAGGAGAGAACCAAACAGAAGGAAGAAGAAATTTCCCGACACCAAACACAATTAATCAGTGGTACCAGGGATGGGTTTCTGGGGGTTTTCAGGGGTTCAGGAGAGCCCCTAGTTAAGATTGTATACAGTTCAGAGAAGCCCCAAATCCCATTCCTGACTGGTTCCACCCACCCCCTCCCCTCCCAAGAATCCCCACATGGCCCATTTTGGATGCAGGTAAGTGCAAGACGCATGTGCAGGCTTGGGAAGGGTGAAAAACAGGCCACCCGGAAGTTCAGGAAGGCCAGAAATGGGCCTGTTTCTGGCTTCCAGAAAGTTTCTGGAGACAGGTGAGGCTGTTTTCGTCCTCCGGGAGGCTCGCATAAAGCCTCCAGAGCACAGGAAAGGCAAAACACACACACACACTGTGGTGCAGGAGGTCTACTAGGCCATACCCACCATGGCCACGCCCACCCAGCAACTGGGCAGAGAATCGATTGCTAAAATTTTTGAAGCCCACCCCTGAGTAGAACTGTTTGCCTCCAGAAGTAGTGTCTGTTCCACCACTAGAGGTTTCTAAGAAGAGATTGGACAGCTGCTGAAATGGTATAAGTCTCCTGCTTGAGCAGGGGTTGAACTGGAAGACCTCCAAGGTCCCTTCTAACTGTGTTATTCTGTATTTCTGCTTTTGTCATCCTTTTGGTTCTTCTTGATAGGTTTTCGTTATTCTGGAAGAAATCTGCTGAACTACAGACACTAGGGCTATCGGTCTAACATCTGGACACCCTTGGAATTTGGAGATCCAAGCATAAAACTCACATTTTTGCATTTTTGATACTAACCTCTGGAAAGAAAGGAATATAATCTCTTTCATAACAATGATGTGTGCCTGGAAGATTGTATCTCAGCCAATTATTTATTTAATACCTTCTGTGTATCACACCAGGGAGTCTTTTCCCTGTCCAGATTTAATGGCCTGTCATCCATGCTAACAGAAGGGAAATATAACAATATTCCCATACAAGATTGCTTATGCTCTTTTCCATTGGGGAAAATTGAATTAGTCATGCATGTTTTACTGTGCTGCCCATATGAGGTGATCGGCACTCAGTTTTAATAACTCTTTATTATTGAAATCCCATGATAGGTGAAATTGGAATGTTTTCTTTTTATGTGCTGAATGGTTGATGATTAGCTCCAGAGCCTTTGCTAAGTTATGCTGTATAGTGTTTGTTGTTTGCAAGTTGTAACTATGCTTATATAATTAATACAAACAGATATGCAAGCTATGCAGAGATATACCTTTTGTTCACAATTACAAATATCCAAGAAGTTTAATATTGTTTGAAGTCTTTCTTTTGTTCCTGATACTGGAAGTGGGTAGGTCACATGGAATGGCTCTGGGGACTTTGGGCTACAAATTCCAGAGGTCCTTTTTGAAAAGGCAACTGGCCTCTCTTATTTATTTTTTTTCCATCAATACATTTTACTTCTTATCCAAGAAGTTTATTCAGTTCTTCAAGAACTTTCCTGGATTGTGGTCACCATGATGTAAAAAAGATGTTGAGACTCTAGAAAGAATGCAGAGAAGAGCAACAAGGATGATTGGGGGACTGGAGGCTAAAACTTACAAAGAACAGTTACTGGAATTGGGTATGTCTAGTTTAATGAAAAGAAGGACTAGGGGTGATATGATAGCAATCTTTCAATATTTGAAAGATTTCAATATTTCCCACAAAGAAGAGGGAGTCAACCTATGTTCCGACCCAAGCCTGGTTCCAAGACAGCAAACACAAGAAAAAGGCAGCAGTATAATCTTTTTAAGTTTCAGCTAAGAATCCTGTTTCTTCACAGATAAAAAGCTGCTTCCAGCTAATTAGCTCCAACAAGAAAGAGCCTTGCCAAGTTTTTTCAAGTCTGACAAAAAACAACAGATAAGAAATAGTTTACAAGAGTCTTCCAATACCAACTGTAATGTCCACAAGGCTGAGTTCAAAACTTCTTTGCCTTCTACAAAGTGCGTTCGTTCACAGCTCGCTTTTATCTTCTTGAAGGAAAGGACATTACCTTGCAACCTTACTCCCAAGTCTCCCATGTTTTTGTAACCATTCTTTCCTCCGAGCAATTCTTTGTGCACGTGCACTTGGCACAGGCTCCTCAGGAACCTCCTCATCACTTCTGCCAGCCCCACAATCTCTGAAGACAGCAGTCCACTCCCTGATGGTCCTGGCCCCTCATCTGAGTCCTTGCTCTTCTCAGCCATCTGCACCTGCTGCTGGTTAACCACAACAACCTATTCTCCAAACCACCTGTGGGCAGGACAAGAAGCAACAGATGGAAATTAATCAAGGAGAGAAGCAACCTAGAACTAAGAAGAAATTTCCTGACAGAACAGTTAATCAGTGGAACAACTTGCCTCCAGAAGTTGTGGGGGCTCAAATACTGGAGGTTTTTAAGAAGAGATTGGACAACCATTTGTCTGAAATGGCATAAGGTTTCCTGCCTGAGCAGGGGGTTGGACTAGAAGACCTCCAAGCTCTCTTTCAACTCTGTTATTCTATTTTATTCTTTTCTGGATGAGAAGTAAAACGTCTTCAAGGGAAAAACAAGGAAGTCCGATTGTCTTTTGAAAAAGTTCCTTTGGGACAATCATGAGCTGGATGTCTGAGAATCTCCATAGACACTTTTCGCAATAAAGTTTCTCATGTTATATATTATCTTATTCAAGTAATGTACAACAAGTCTTCATATGGTGAATTTCCAGGCAGCAAATATTCCAAACAAAAACTATATAAAAATAAGAAACAATTTATTGGAACAATGAGAAATAATCTAATGTGCATACCTTCATCATTATTCAAGGAGATAAAATTGTTATAGATCAATTTTAAAAATGTTTGCAAATGGAGGAGAGGAAGAACTTAACTTGTTAAGAAAATTTTATATAGCATCCCATTTCTAAAGAAAGTACAAATAATCAGTTATTAATGCATGAAAAAAATCAATACGCAAAAATCAAAAATTATTATCTGGAATTTGTCAAATAAATCTTCCAGACCATAAAGGTATAGGCATTGAATAGCAATAATAATGATTGTAACAATAATAATCACACAACCTAATTTCAGTTGGGGTGCATGGAAGATGTCTGAAAATAGAATAGATATTGCACAAATAGAATAGATATTGCAGATTAATGATTGGATGAGTAGATATTGAAGTGATGCAAAAAACATTAATTTTTAAATGTTAGTCTTCATTGCATAAGACACTGTCGGGTTATACCTCATAAAGACTATGGAGCATGTCAAACAACATCAGGAATTAAATTAAACACTATGGAAACTGGAGATGGAAACCCAGAATTTCAGATAAGGATTTGGGTACTGCTACATACCATATATTGAAGCCTATTAAACTATGAATGGAATGATGATGAATATCACTGATTTTAAAAGTGCAGTCCAGGGCTTCTATTCTTGATATTCTAATGTTTGAAGAATGGCATGTGTAAATTAAATAAAATGAGCTCGAATTCTCATTAGAGAAAAGCAAATATGATTTAGTTGTTATGAATGAAAATTAGTAGGGTGGTGTAAACTCCTACTTTGAAGAATACAAAAGGGATGGAATAATATGGTAAATGAAATGAAATTGAGAAGTTGCATTTTAGGACAAAAATGTCCAAATTTAGACAGAAATCCTAGAATGGATGTATTAGGAGTTCTCAACTAGGGAGGTGGATGAAGGCAACATAACAGTAATTTGTTAGTTCCCACTGGCCATCCAACCAAGGGAAAAAAAATGTGAATTACTGCATGTTCTTCGCTGTCTTCTTTCAGATCTTGTAGAGAGAAATACAGCAGTTATAAAGGAGAATTGTAACTATTTCATTATCTGCTTGAAGACAAGTTCTGCCAAGCACAGACCCTCCAGAAAACTTCCAACTTCTCTTGCTGACAACTTTCTCCTCCAGAAAAAAATAACCCTTGAAGAAATCTCACCTTCCTTCTTAGAAAACTCAACCAGTTTTGTTGTCTGCAATGGAAGGACATCCCAGCTTCATCCTCTTGCCATTTTTCAAAAAGTTGTGAGAGGACTGGCAAGACATTAGAACTCATAATAAAGAAATCAAGACATCATCTTCATACAAGCCAAGATAATAATTTACAGGTGATAAATGGAAGCTTGTAAAAAGTAAGGATACCCTCAACTTGCATTCAAATTCTGGTGACTGTAGGTATTTGGTTTTCATGGCAGGGCTACGTATGTAGGTTACTGAATCTTCTTCCTATAGATTTTGTATATGACTTTGAATTTCCAAGGCATTCCTTCCTCCAGTCAATTAGACTTGGACTTCCTTAGTTTTTTCTGCTGCTACCTGAAGTAGACTTTTAAACTATAATCATCTCCAAAACAATTTGTTAAAATGTCTCTTATCTTGTTCAATCATTAGAATTCTACCTCATTTTGCACCTCTTGATCATCTTCACTACTACTACTCAACCTGCATGAAAAAAGGTTCAAAAGTCCTGACCTAGATTTTAAAAATCAGTGATTGCAAGCACTAACATTTGAATGTTTTGAACAGTTGCTTTATCTTAATAAAGCTTTGATTGAAGTGCTCTTCAAAGCTCTTTGATGAAGCTCTTCTGCTTTACCCATCTGCTCTGTATTTATTTATTTATTTATTTCAGTACCTTTGAGTCACTGTTGACTCCTAGAGAGGCTTGGACTCTGAAGCTTTATTGGCAAAGTTTTTCAGAAATGGTTTGTCATTGCTGCATTCCTACAAATGACTGGCTCAAGGTCATCCAGCTGGCTTCATGCCTATGATTGTACTAGTCTCTCTGTGTGTGGACAGAGAGAGAGAGATACTGTAGATATATATTATAGATATACATATATAGATGATATAGTTATAGATGATATAGATGATATAGATGATACAGATATAGGGGTGTGTGTATGTGTGTGTGTGTCCAGGAGTCAAAACTCTGTTCATTGAAACAAGGTGGCATCTTGAGTTGGATTAACCCTGTCATGACATGTTGTAAAGGCTGTATCTAGTCAAAGTGCCAAATTTAAGCCCGAAACACTGCTGCCTTCACTTCTGCTACCATCCTCAAAAGGAAGCCAAGCACTCTGACATCATGTTTTAGACATAACAGAGATTAGAATAATGAGGATTCATAGCTATTCACTGGCTATCTGGCATAGCATGAATCCATAACTTTCCATTTGGTACACTTATTCATGAATCATATCTGTAATTATGTGATATATTAAAAAAGGAGAAAAATGTGCATTTTCTCAGACAGATAAATGTTTGATATTGCTCCCTGATGGTTGCAGGAATTGGGTTTGGCAAGTCCAGAGAAAAGAAGGAGTAGGGGTGACATGATAGCAGTCTTCTAGTATTTGAGGGGCTGCCACAAAGAGGAGGGGGTCAACTTATTTTCCAAAGCACCAAAGGCAAGCAAAAAAAAAAAAAAAAACTAATTGAGAGAAGCAACTTGGAAGGGAGAAGTACTTTCTAACAGTGAGAACAGCTCACCTTCAACACTGTGGGTACTTCATTACCGGAAGTTTTAAAGAAAAGATTGGACAACTCCTTGTCTAAAATGGTCAGATCTCTTACCTGAACTGGGGGTTGAACTAGAAGACCTCCACAATCCCTTCCATCTCTATTCTACTTGAATTATAATCAGTTTTTATCTGTATCTTTATTATAAAGAGCTATACTACAAAATCTGGAGATGGGCCAACTTTGAAGTATGACTACTTCACTCCACCTAGTCATTTGAATTAAGTCCATTCATATGAGAGTGAAAATCAAACAAAGTTCTTTGTCATGACTAATGGAAACACAGTAGGGGAAGTTCTGGGTTGACAGGAGACCTAATGGATATATAAGTCTGTCAGCAGACTCTATTTTCTCACCTTTCCCTAGCTCTGGCTCAACCTTTCCTGTTTAGCAAATAATGGAGAATGAAGGGAAAGAAACACTCCAAGGGAGAACAGCTATTATGGCTGGAAGCTCTTTTCAGCCAGACAAATATATTACAGGTGTAGTTTATCATGGTGGACTTAAAACACACTACATACTGTAATTTGTCAAATCAGCTAATGTTTTTATCTGAAAAAAACACACACACACATACACACACACTGCTTTAAAATATATAAAAGGTAAAGATTACTCTTGCACATATGTTTCTGGCTCTAGGGGGACAGTGCTCATCTCCTTTCCAAAGCCAAAGAAACAGCACTGTCTGAAGACACCTCCAAGGTCATGTGGCCAGCATGACTAAACGCTGAAGGTGTACAGAACGCTGTTACCTTCCCACCAAGTGGTCCCTATTTTTCTACTTGCATTTTTACATGCTTTCAAACTGCAAGGTTGGCAGAAGCTGGGACAAGTAATGGGAGCTCACTCCGTTACACGGTGCTAGAGGATTCAAACCATCAAACTGCTGACCTTTCTGATTGACAAGCTCAGTGTATTGGCCACTGAGCAGGCAAGCAATCATAGATATTTTTTTTAAACAAATTATATAGACCAAACTAATAATAATTAATATAAATATAAACATTGCCTGACACATTGTGGATGAGGGAAAAAAAGAGTGTTTTTTTTCTGCACTTTTTTGAGCCACCATTGATAAAAATAGGATCGCCAACATGATCACCAATGTCCGATGACAGATATGGAAGAAGAAGAAGAAGAAGAAGAAGAAGAAGAAGAAGAAGAAGAAGA
>BLBF01000073.1:8652998-8682406 GCA_015471245.1 Laticauda colubrina | reverse complement strand
GTTTGCCTGGCTTGTGGCACGGTGATCTTTCTATTTGAGAGTGCAGGCTTCCAAATGATTGACAGTCTGGTGGAATCATCTCTTCTATTCATGCTGTCAGGTTGTTTTTCCACAAAACAGACAGAAGAAACCAGGAACACCAATCAATCAAACTCCAAGTCCAATGAAACAGGTCCAGGCTCCCAACCAATCAGAATGGACCAGCCTCAAATTTAAAACCAGGAGCTGTAAGACCCATATCCATACAGAAGCCTGAAGATGGCAGATGAGATTCTGCTGAAACTTGCTACAACTTTAACAGAACTACAATGACGTGGGATAATACCCGAAGGAAGCTGAACAGCACACATGTAAGTACCCACGAAAACCTAAGAAAACATATATATATATATATATATATATATATATATATATATATATATATACACACACATACACATGTATATAAATATCATTCAAGAAGCAGTATATGTCAAGATCCTGAAGATTCATCTTGTATGCACACCATGACTACCAACCTAAAAAGTTCCCACACTGCAGGGAGATGGTACGCAGGGCTATTCTTCTTAGAAAAAATAGACTAAAATATCAGAATTTGAAGGTACCTTGGAGGACTTCTAGTCCAACCCCCCTACTCAAGCAGGAAACTCTAAACCATTTCAGACAAATGGTTGTCCAATCTCTTCTTAAAATCTTCCAATGTTGGAGAATTCACAACTTCTGGTTCCTCAGTTTAATTGTTCTCAAAGTCAGGAAATTTCTCCTGAGTTCTAAGTTGCTTCTCTCCTTGAGTAGTGTCCCTCCGTTTCGGCTTGTCCTGCCATCAGGTGCTTTGGGGAAGAGCTTGACTCCCTCTTCTTTGTGGCAGCCCCACAAAAAGTTCATCCTTGATGAACATAAGATTATAAGAAAGAAGTATTTCCAATGAATTTCCAGAAAATTAAAAAACAACAACACTTGCATCTCCTTGATGTCAGGATGAATTCAAACTGATTGGCTGCTCTGAGCCAGCAAATCTCAGTAGTGAAGAAATTACAAGACTTCCCTTGGAGCTTAGGAACTGCACCCACAGAAATTTTCTACATGACTAATAATCTCTGATTGATATGGATGTAGCCTACCATTTCTAAGTGGTTTCGCCATCACAAAAACCTTTTCAATCTGTGCAAATGTTCTTTTTCAACACAATTACACCCAATGTTCTGTCAATGTAGGTTTCTCTTAAAAAAAAAAAAATCTATGAATTTTATCTTGTTTCAAGGAAGATTTAAGAAATAACAGGTTTTCATATGCGATTTTTGTCTAAATTGTTTAGGAGAACCAGATTGGTCTAGTGATCAATAGTAATAGCACTTAGACATATACTGGTTCACAGTACTTTACAGCCCTCTCTAAACAGTTGAGAGGCAGCCTCTTGCCTCCAACAATCTGGATCCTCACTTTACTCACTTCGAAAGGATGGAAGACTCAGTCAACTTTCAGCCTGATGAGATTTCAACTGCCAAATTGCAGGCAACCAGCAGTCAACAGAAGTAGCTTGCAATACTGCACTTTAACCAATGTGTCACTGTGACTCATCAAGGCAGCAGACTAGAAGTGAAGAAACTGAATTGCAATCCCACTTAAGGCATAAACAGTAACTCGGTGACTTTGAGCCAGTCATTCTCTTTCAGCCCACAATGTCAGGCTCAGCTGACAGTTAATTCCTGTTACAACCAATCTATCATCCCTTGGTTTATTGCAGAAAAAATAGTGGATCATGAACTTGCAGGAAAATACTAGTGTTTTGTTTTGTTTTGTTCGTATTTTTCTATATATATTAGGACTGAGCTCTGCATTACAAAATTGTAAGCATAAAAGTGAAAATGATGAGATTTCAAGCCTCGTCAAGGCAGGATATTTTTAATTTTCAGGAAAAGAAAGCAAGCACTTCTCTTCTGAAGTGTGTTCTTGTTTTGAGCTATACTCTTAGATACAGCAGGATGTTTTTCTTTCTAATTTTCTCATGTACATATTTTTTTTCATTTTTCTTTTTACTAACAGGGAATGTTCAGTAAATGATCTGTAACTACAGGTACAGATCTTTAGGTACAGACATCTGGTAAAACACTAAGTGCTTCTACCAAATTCTTTCCTTTTTGTAGTTTTCATGTTCTTTCTGAATTATGCCAAACAAACAAAACTGTGTTGTAAAAGGTGATAATTTTCTCATTAAAGAAATATATGCAGTTCAAGAAACAGATAGGAAGAGATTCTTCTAAGAGATGTTCAAGAAAGATCCCCTTTCTTATGTAATGCCTGAAGATATTTGGAAGCTCTAGTTTCTAAATGGAAAGCAGGAGGTTGAATTATATATACATTTTAGTGAACCAATAGAAGAGAATATTTCCAACTCAGAGCAGAACTGTGGAGTTTCTCATATAACCCAATTTCCTTTAAAGTTTAATTAGTTAGAATAACAAGCTTAAAGTTTCAGTTAAATATGGATTTCCTACCTTCTATTTATTGATTTTTAATTTAATGTGGCCATTCACTCCAAAAAAGAGAGTTTTATAGATAACCAAATATTAATAAAGATAACAGGCTGCTCAGAGTAATTATCTATGGATCTACCACATTGCTTGTTTTCTTGCTAACCTAGTTTATGAATTAAGTGCAGCATCAGATCTGCAAGGACATTTTCACAATAAAGGGTTACTTACATTTCAATTTGCCTGAGCTTCAATCTTCTCATATCTAAAATCCATGCTTCTATACTCTTACTTATGTATCATCATTATATATTCATTATTTTTTGTGCAAAAGCTCAAGGTATTACAGAGGTAAGATAAAATTAATGTATGCAGTATATTAACACATAGAACATGGTATTTGCTGGTATATACTGCGGGAGTTTTAATCTAATTTCTGGAAAGGTCCGATATGAAAAGCAGCATTTCTAAAAATTATGATCTCCAGAAAAAGACATTCATAGTTTCAAGGACAACCTCATACATCCTGGACCAAATGTATCTCAAGCAGTAATAACCATTGCATTCACCAGAGGCTTATATAGACAGGATAAAATTACTATCCTGTGAATGGGGAGCCCTCTGGGTTTCTATATGTTAGCAACAAAGCGATATAAAGAATTTCAAGACAAAATGACTTTGTTTGAAGTGCAACAATAATGTAGCAGAATCATCAGGGGTATGATGGTAACCAAGAGGAAAACTGTAGAACTGAGACATATGCAGAATTGTTCACAAGCCTATAACAAATGGGGAGAAAATGTTAGCAGTCTTGAAAAGGGCATATGTAACAGACCCAGCATATAAACATATGACGAAATTCCCTCTCTGTCTTCAATTTTCCCATGTAGATGGGATATGCAGTTAAATTCTTAAATAAAGTTAAATAAAACTTCCAGTGATGAAGTTACTACAACTTCTGAAGGCAAACTGTTCCACTGGTTGATTATTCTCACTGTCAGAAAATTTCTTTGTTTCCAAGTTGAATCTCTCCTTGTTCAGTTTCCATTCATTATTCCTTGTCTGGCCTTCAGGCACTTTGGAAAATAGACTGACCTCCTTCTCTCTGTGGCAGCCCCTCAAATATTAGAACATTGCTATCATATCTCCCCTGATCCTTCTTTTCACTAGATTAGCCATGCCCAGTTCCTGCAACGTTCATCATATGTTTTAGCTTCCAGTGCCCTAATCATCTTCATTGCTCTTCTCTGCATTCTTTCTAGAGTCTCAACATCTATTTTATAGACCAAAATTAGGTATGGTTTTACTAAGGATTTATAAAGTGGTATTAGTACCTCACTTGATCTTGATTGTATTCCTCTGTTAATGCAATTTATGATTGCATTGGCTTTTTGGGCTGTTGCTGCACACTGCTGGATTATATTTAACTGGTTGTCTGCTAAGACTCTATGATTCTTCTCACAGTTACGGCTATTAAGCCTGGTTTCACCCAGTTTATATGTGTACTTTTCTTTTTTCTTGCCTAAGTGTGAAGCTTTACTTTTCTCCACATTTAATTTCATTTTGATAGATAGGGCCCAGTGTTCAAGTCTGTCAAGATCCATCTTGGATCTTGAGCCTATCATCTAGGGTTTGGCTATTCCTGCTTAGTATCATCCAAAATTTGGTAAATTCCTCTTCTATTCCCTCAGATGAGGGAATAGTTATTTATAAAGATATTGAAAAGTATTGGGCTTAAGACGGAACCTTGTGGCACCCCACTGCTTACTTCCCTCCATTAAAAGGACAATTGCCACAACAATTGAAAATGCAACCTATTAGATTCAGACAGAAAAATACTATATTAACTGTTGTGTTTACTTGAAGAGAGAGTAGTATCTTTAGAAACATTGCTGAAAGGATAGAAAAGAAGGGAATTTCCACAACCAGGAACAGAATTGTCATGGCAAATATAAAGGGCCTGTCACATTGGCCGACGGATGCAAAACTTATGTAAAAAGGACACAGCGGATGAGAAAATGTTCCATCTGTTGTTATCCGCTCTCAAAAGTGCCCCAAATTTGCATTAAGAGAACGGACAACAATGGGAAAGAACGGATGGGGAGAGGACGTAGCGAGGATGTTAAGTGGATGCTCCACAGAAGCCTAGCAGAAGGAAGCGGATTGAAGCAGATGACACATCCACAGGGCTTCCGGGGGAGCACAGTGAAGCGGACACACAGTGGAAGGAGCGGATGCAGAGCGGATGCCTAGCGGATGACGTGGATGCATTACGGACGCCTAGCAGATGCAAAACATTCACTGCGCATGTGGGGAGGATGAATTGCAACAGCCCCGTGGATATAAAAGGATGCAGCTCGCAAGCAGGTCACCAGTCAGAGGAAAGACCTGCTGCCAGGCACATCTCCAGCCAACAACCATGGGGAAGAAGAGGAAGCCTGTGTCTACTCCTGCCAGCCCTGGCAAGAAGGACGGGGCCACCATCCCACCCCCTGGCACTGACTCTGCTTCTGCTGGGGCTTCTGCTGCTGGGGCTGACTCTGCTGGTGCTGGAGCTTCTGCTAGTGCTGCTCCTGGTGCTTGTGCTTCTGCTGGGGCTTACTCTGCTGGTGCTGCTCCTGGTGTTGGTGCTTCTGCTGGGGCTTACTCTGCTGATGCTGCTCCTGGTGCTGGTGCTTCTGCTAGTGCTTACTCTGCTGGTGCTGCTCCTGGTCCTGCTGGTGCTGCTGGTGCTGCTGGTGCTGCTTTTGCTGCTGCTGCTGTTGCTGCTGCTGCTGGTGGTAGTGTGGTGGACCAGTCCCTAGAACCTCAAAGCCCTACTGATGAGGGCCCAGAAGGCCCTGCCAGAGGGAGGAAGAGGCAATCATGCGATAGGGAGAGGAGACAATACTCCATTGAAGAGGAACATGAGGATGAGGTGCTCGAATGGCTGAGGGAGAACGAGTACCTATGGCGGCAGGGACACAGGCTCTATCGAGACACCAAGTGGAAGCAGGCAACTTGGAGAGAGAAGGTGGAGAGCCTGGGCTACTCTTCGGAGGTCCTCCTCAGGTGGTGGAAGCACATGCACACCTGGTACGGGAAGCTGCACCTCAAGAAGTCTGGCCAGGCCACGGTCAAGCTCACCGACCGGGAGACCTATGTGATTGCCAAGTGAAGCTTCTTGGAGGGTGAGGTCTGCCACCGAGGAGCAACCCCTCTGTCAACCCTCTCTCTCAGGCAGCCCACAGAGAGCCAGACCTCTTCTGCCCAAGAGTCAGCTCCTGTGTCCAGGCAGGTATCTGTGGAGCGCCCCACGATGGAGTCCCCCCCGACAGCTTCACTCCCCATGGTGGAGTGCGTGGAGGACCCCCTGACGCAGTTGGAGCAAGAGGAGGCCACTGCCAGAGACCAACCCACCCCCACCCCCAGCTCCACCTTCACAGAAAGCAGGCAGAGAGGCAGACCGGAGGGACAGAGCCACACTGTCCTGCTGGAGATCAGGGACACCATCAGAAGCAGCGTAGATCTCCTCTCTCAGCTGGTACACACCGACAAACCATCCTCTAACAGAAAGCCCTTTCTCACCTACGTCAACCAGACCCTCATGGACATGTCCAAATCCCAGTACCAGGTGATCAAGGAGAGGATCACAGGTCTTCTGCACCACCATCCAGACCCAGCTGAACCTGCTCCGACCCAGTCCAGGTTTCCCCTCCACCCCAGGTGATGTCACTGCCCTTCCAAGGCTTTCCACAGGCCCTCACCTACCAAGGCTACGGCTACCAGGAGTTCCAGTAGCACAGGCAGCCCTTCCCAGTCCAGGCACAAGTTCATCGCACACCACCGGTGCCACCGATGCCACCGACGCCACAGATGCCACCGACGCCTCACCTCGCTCACCTGCAGACCAGACAGCCCCACTAAACTCCTCCTTCCTCTGCCCCACAGCCAAGCCCGGTCTCAGAACATCTGTCATTGGTCTTGGGACTGACACCCCATGTCATGGAGGAAGGGGCTCTCAACATCACAGGACTGAGCCAGCTCTCTGAGAGCTTCCTCCACATACCATCCCCTGTTGTCCTCTCGGGGCCAGGCACCCCAATGGTGCCTCAGACCAGCATTCCAGCCACTGCCACCTCCACAGCACCTGGACCCTTCACCCCTCAGACTATGGGCATGCCTCAGAGTGATTGAGAAGAGTGCCAGAGAATGCGTTGTTACCTGTTGACTTTACCTTTGCTTGGGACACTTTACTTGGGTCATTTTGCTTTTACAGTTTGTTATTAATAAAGTTTATCTTTGCTCCACACATTTGCTTCAGTTCTTTTAGTTAATAAAGTCTTGATGGAAACTATTTGAAATTGTTTAATCCTTTGCATGCTTGTGGGATGGGTAAGGATAGCAGTGGAATGGGCAGGGATACCTGTGGGATGGGTAAGGATAGCAGTGGGATGGGCAGGGATACCTGTGAGATGGGTAGTAGCTGTGGGATGGGTTAGGATAGCAGTGGGATGGGCAGGGATACCTGTGGGATGGGTAATAGCTGTGTTGATAGATAAACCTCCAGTGCAAGCATAGTGGGACTGTATGGTCCACCCTCCCAGGTGCCACACCTATGGCCCTTTATTATCAATAACAATGTAATCATTCATCAACACATTTCAACATAAACACAACTCTTTATTAAATGCCCTGTTAATTGTAGGCCCACCCAACATACATGGCCCAATCTCATCCATGTGATGAGACAGGCTGAAGGAAGCATCCATTAAGCATCTACCATCCTGTCTTGCCATTCCACTGCTCCAGCTGGGGAGTTGCACCAGTGTCTCAGGAGGTTGCGCTGCTTCTTCCCTTCATGTGTAGCTCTGTTGGGGCCTTGCACAGCCACAGTGTCTATCAGGTTTTGCCCTTGTCTCCATTCACCAGGCTTCATGTCCCCATTGCCTTGTTGATGGTCCACAAGCCTGTTCTGCAACACTGGGTAGCGGGTGCGCATGAGATTGTGCAGGATGAAGCTTCCACGATCCTCCTCACGGTCTGTGGGTGATGCTGCATGGTGGTGAGAAGTACCTGGAACCTGTTGGCCAGGATGCCAAAGGCATTCTCCACCACCCTCCTTGCCCTGGACAGCCTGTAGTTGAAGATCCTCTCTTCACAGGTGAGGCATCTGTAAGTGTAGGGCTTCATGAGGTAGGTTCTGAGGTAGAAAGTGTCATCCCCCACGATGAAGTAAGGCACATCTTGTGTGTCGTTGGGCAGGGGGTCTGGATCTGGGAAGCCCATGATGAGGCTGCATTCCAGCCCCTCCTTGAGGTGACTGGCGTTGTATACCTCGGCATCTGAAGATGACCCATTGCCTGAAGCATCGATGTACATGAACTTGTAGCCAGCATCGACCATGGCGAAGAAGATGATGCTGAAGAACCCCTTGTAGTTGAAATAATTGGGCCCTGAGTTGGGTGGAGCTTTGCAGGCGACGTGCTTGCCATCTATGGCTCCAACAGTGTGGGGGAAGTTCCACTTCTGATACCACTGCTCTGCAACTTTCTTCCAGCCTTCTTCAGTGGAGGGGCACTGGAGGAGCTCCTCCATGTACTCTTCAATGATGGCCTGCACCACTTCTCTGACCACAAAGCTGATGGTGCTGGGTGGCAACCTCCAGCCGTACTGCATGCTCCTGTAGGTGGTCCCTGAGGCCAGGTGGCGCAGAGTGAGTGCCACCTTGAGCCCAGGGTCCAGGCTTGGCCGGAAGTTGGTGTTTGCCTTGGTCAACCTGGGTCTCAGCCGCTCCACAACTTCATCAAATATGGCTGGTGGCATCCTCATGATGTTCTGGAATGCATGAGTTTCTTCGTTCCTCAGCTCCACCATCAGCTTGTCATACAGTCCGTACTCGGCTTTTCTCGCGATCCATCTTTGGACCCAGACACTTCTTGGACGGCTCCTTTTCTTCCCGTAGAACAGGTGAAAGATCCTGTAGATGGCACTGTTGTAGAATGATGGTGGCTACCAAAAGGAGTGTGTGACGATCCATGGTGGAAATGACTGGATGCTGTGGAAGAGCAAGAGCCAGATGAAGGCTGCAGAGGTCTGCACAGCAGGGCTGCTGGACTGAAAGTGAGATCCAGGTGATTTCTCCCCCTTTTATAGGAAATATCGTTTTTCCACTAGGTGTCCTTCCGCATACTCCAGGCATCCTGCAGACATTCTAAATATCCGAGATACATCCCCTATACGAACATTTTTTTCCATTTTAATGCTTTAAATGTGAGCTGAATCCGCTTTCATCCTTTCTACATCCATGCTACTTACGCTGCATGTCCATTCCACATCCGTTTTGCTTCCTCCCTGTGTCCGTTTTCTGCTGGAGCGGATGTGAGTTGCGCGGATGCGCAGCGGATGCCTAGAGGATATAGTGGATGCATAACAGATGATGACGGACGTATAACGGATGTTTCCCTTATGTGTAGCGGATGTAGAACAGACGCGTTGGATACTTTATCCGCTCAAAAAGTTTTGAGCAGCTCAAAACTTTTTGAGCGGATGAAATCTCAGTGGACGGATGCTGGACGGATGGAGTGTATGAAAAACAGACTCAGTGAGTACAGAACAGATGCATAACGTTAACCAATGGATGGCAAGTGTTTCTCTCCATTTTACATCCTCTTTTCATCCGTTGGTGCTGTGTGGCATGGGCCTAATGACTATGTTACATCAGAGCAATATGCAAACCTTAGGTCCATGTGCACAAACAAATCCAAGGTCATGATGAGCATTTTCCTCGCACAATATATAATGTAAGGTACTCATCAGTCTCATTACTGAAGCAGAACTGAGGTTTAGAATGAGGAGGCCAATTTATACTGCCATTTCTTTCTAATGGCTCACTGAGTAGAGGAAAAAAGCTTTATAATATGGCTGACCAAAAGTGTCTCCATTCTTGGAAAAAAGTGGGGAATAAGAGTAATTTGGAGCAAGATGGAAAATGACAGGAGTAACAAAGCAGATACCATGACTAGGAAGAAGAGCTAAG
The DNA here is from genome assembly GCA_015471245.1 of Laticauda colubrina. Classification (NCBI taxonomy): domain Eukaryota; kingdom Metazoa; phylum Chordata; class Lepidosauria; order Squamata; family Elapidae; genus Laticauda; species Laticauda colubrina. The sequence goes on along the minus strand of BLBF01000073.1, from coordinate 8,672,917 downwards.
CTAAAAATTGATCAAAAGCCTCTGATTTACAACAGCTTGCGGGAGGGGGGGGAAATCTAGGGAATGTAAGCAAGAATAATTTGCTGGAGTGATCCCCATCTTTAAGGAATATAGATAATGCTTTCATTCAAGAATCTGTGATTGAATGTGTCAGATGGCACCCCATTCAAAATCCAAGAAAGAAATACTTAGACTCCATTAATTAGAGAAAAGATATCTTTCACTGGAAGTCAAGTGATAGCAACAGAAGAATTCTGAATCTGAGAAAATGAGCACATAAATCACAAAGTGATGGCAACATTCCCTCCCCCAATAGTTCAATTGGCTCATCCAATTAAAAGTTATGTATGGCATCATGTGGGCATCTCCAGGTGATGATGAGGCCTCTGTCCGTTGACCTTGACATATTTTAATAAAGAGTTGCAACTGCGCATAGCATTGGATAGAAGCCTAAGCAAGAATCTTCCCCCCCCCCCACCAACTTATACAGTTCTGTTTGTAACACCTCCACTCGCTTCTCATAACCATGTCCCCCTTCCTCCCCCTGTTACTTATGACAGCCGAAAGATGCAAAGCAAAGGAAGAAAATCTTGAAGGCTGACAGAATGTTTCATTGAATGTTTCATTCACTTAATGTGTTTCTTGCTTATAATCTTTATCTCCCTGATTATTATTACCTTGGTACAAAACTCAGTCTGTTAATTTGATGCAAATGGTCACCTCCTTCTATCAAAATTAGCTTATACATTATTAGCCAAACAAATACCACTTTACAATCTGACTTAGAATTTAATAACTTTTCCTGTGCTATTCTGTGGGAGATTCCTACCAGGAACAACCTCGAATTTAGCAATACTGTATTTCTAATTTTTCCCACCATCAATTCCTGTGTTTTGGCATGACTGTGTGATTACCAAAAATTAAAAAAGGAGGTTTTTTTAATAGGTGGCTGGACTTTTGATTCAATTGCCAAAAGAAGGAAGATAGTTCTCCTAAGGTAAAGGAGTCTGCCGAGCCTAAAATTGACATTTTATTTAGCCCTATATCCTAATCATATATTCCTTTTCTTTCTTTCTCTTTATTGGTCATAGAGGAAGGATTTCAGGGTGGCCACATTCCTAAGATGAGAGGAGTGGTACCAGTGATGGTATTCAGCTGGTTCCAATCAGTTCAGACAAACCGGTAGCAAGGATTTGGCATGGGTCACCAAACTGGCAGTAAATTCTGGCTGGCCATGCCCCCTCCTGGTTGCCCGGTCACCACTGCTTTGCTTGCCCCACACACCCAATATTCGCTCACCCTGCCCACCTGATGCTCACCCCTTAAGGTATTTCTTTTTTTCCCTCCTAACAATCAGCTGTTCATACAATCAGCTGTGCCGGGATTCCCCTAGCTTGTCTTATGGTTTCGCCCAGGAGGATTCCCTGAGGCCCAGAAGGCCCCAGAATGGAGCAAGGGGGGATACTGCCTGCCTCCTCCAGGCTCCTTTCTTTTCTTCCTGAGCCCCAGAGGAGACTTCTGGGAGTAAAAAATGCCCCTCCAGGAGGATTGCCTGAGGCCCAGAGGGCCCCCCAAAATGGGTGTGGGGGGTGGCTGCAAAAAAGCAAAAAAAATCATGCCCACCAAGTCACATGGCCATGCCCACCAAGCCACGTCCATATAACCGGTAGTCAAAAAGTTTTGAATCTCACAACAGGGAGGATTGTTTTACTAGGTGACTTTCCTTCCCATGGGAACAGAAGCTGTCCCTGCTGAGACCTGGAGGCAGAGATCGATGACATCAGGCAACATTGATTTGCTGCTATTGGGGAATGTGACTTTTGGAGGCTGTTTCTACTTTCAATATTATGTGGTGTAATTCTGATTTGTGTCAGTTCCGGAATTACAACAGACTTTGCCAATTTGATGCTAAATAAAAGAAATTTGTTTTATAAGATAGACTTTGCTCATTTCTTTTTAAATGGATTTCATCACTTGGAAACCTGACAGAGTCCCTGTGGATTTTACTCTGCTAGTTGTTGCTGACTCTAAGACAGGGGTGCCAAACTCAATTTTATTGATGGCTGCATCAGGGTTGTATTTGACTTCAAAGGGTTGGGGTGGACCTGGCCAGGATAGGAGTGGCCAGGTTGACATCATTCATGTCAGGGGTGTCTATGGTGGCCTGAGGACTCTACTAGCAGAAATGGCTTCCTGTGGCCCTTGCGAGCTCCATTTTTTTTTTTTTTTTGCTGCAATGCCCTCCTGCAACCCTCTGCCAGTAAAAATGGAATTTGTAACTGGCATTTTCATTGGCTGTGGCACCACAGGTCACTTCTTCACTGTTTCCAGGGTGGCCCTGTGGGCCAGGCCCATGGAACCCTGTGGGCCCCATGGGCCTGATGTGGCCTGCAGGCCTTGAGTTTGACACCCCTGCTCTAAGGGGTGTTGCTCATCCGAAGACATTTCTGTAATCATGTGGCCAGCATGATTCCATAGAGCATTATTATCTTCCCAAACTGGTACCCATTTATTTATTCACATTTTCATGCTTTTTAACTGCTCAGTTGGCAGTAGCTGGAGTGAGAACAGGAGCTTACCTTGTCATTTGGAGCTCAGGTTTCCAACCTGAGCTTCTGCTTTTCCAGCTGACAAACCCAGCATCTTCACTGAGCCACCACATTGTGAGTTCTCCTAACCATATGCCTCAAAAGAGCTCAAATGTGGCACTGTGCAATTTCTTTCATTTTTTTTTAAATTTCATTTGACTGCCAAATGAGACTGGGGACTCCTATTTCTCTTCCAAATTGTGGCTAAAGGGAAGGATCCAAGCAAAAACCACTGTGGGAAGAAATATACATCTTGTTCAGTTCCAAGATGGGAGAAAGACATTGGAAACATGGAGACTGATTGGATAGATGGTTTATTGATGAAACAGAACCACATGGGTTTATGGTTCTGGGAAGCTGCCAAAATGGACATGAGAGTGGGTTGTTTTTATACCTTCTTGGGCTTTGCACTTGACTTCCTGCTCCTGATGCAAAAACACATATTCTACTGACTATTGCCAGATTCCTATGGGGCCATCTAGGGATTATGTAGGGTTCATAGCTGGCTCTATAGGCAAAAGAGGAAATGACAATCCTAGGTGTTTTTCTGAGCTAAATTTGGTTGAAGTTTGGACTGCTCTAAACTGCTTCTAATCTTATCATTCTACCTTTGTTTCAGGATATCCTGTCTTGAATGGATTGTCAAATCTGCATTTCTAAAAGGTGGCCTCCTCAGTTTGGTTTCTGAATAGGATGGCTCTATCTTTCTTAATAGGGCACAAAATATCTGCTGGGGCTATTAAGAAAGACTGCTTCTTGCCTTTAAAAAAACATGTTTCTCCATTTCTAATTTAAGGAAATATAATATTTTGCCTTTCAAATATTCATCAAAATATTTCATTCTTCTAGGAGGAGGTAAGGTTCCTACACCACCAAGTGGCTTCATTAAGGCTTCTACAAGGCCAAGTTAAAAACAGAAGAACTTTTGAGATGAGAGATTAGATCTCCTGCCTTTTTTCTACATGTTTATCCCTGTTCCCCAAGATCTTTAAGCCTTTGATGTTAATGGGAATTATCTCATTTAACCTTTCTGTCAGGTCCACAATCCCTGATCTGTGGACCAGCACTGAGCCATAGCATACCAGAAACTGGGCCATGCAAGCAAGCAAAACCTTATCCGTAGGATGCAGGCAACATGTGAAACCATGACCCCTCCAGTCTGTGGAAAAACCTTTCTCCACGGAACCGGTATCCAGTGCCCAAAAAGTTGGGGGGTACCGTTTTAAATCATCTATTGTACACTAGTTGGATACCCATGCTTTACAACGAAACTTGGTGATCGGGTTATGATAAATTTGGTTCATAATCCATTGGCTCAGTGGTGATCAGTGATTGAAACATATAAGGGAATATTGCTCCCACCACCTTGAGTCTGGAAACAGTTCCATAGGTGGAAGGCGTAGACATTTTGGTGAGGTACCGATGTTTTGTACTGTAAAGAGCCCCAGGTTGCTCCTGAGTGAAGGAGTGGGATGCCTGCCAGTTTGAACTGAAGTAACGGAATGTGAGGCAACTGGCAGTTGGATCAGAGTTCTTTTCAGGTGGGGAAGGGGAGTAGAACTCCTTAGCATCAGAGAGTGTTAATTACTATATAAAAATTACTAATGAAATACTAATGATCTGATGATTTTTTTTTTTTTTGAAAAATCCTTTCCTAGTGAGCACCTAGCAGCCAAAAGGAACACATGTGCCAAATTTCAATTTGTAGGCTTTACAGTTTGGGAGATTTCGTGATGAGTGAGTGGTACTTGGCTTTTATATATGTAGATAATTTTACAAGGTATCTTGAATGGCAGATTAAATGCTTTGCTTTGTGGAAAATTTCAGATACCTTCACTTCCAAGATTTCACTAAACCACCAAATCTTCTCCTTGCCAAACCAGCTTCTTTTCATTTAAATTGCAATGCAGCAGATAGTCCTACAAAACCACAGGGGTAAAACGATGGTGTTGTATTGCATCTTTTGGAAAATATGTTTCTTCTCTGAAAACTTCAGCAGTCCAACTAATGAGTTCAGCATTTAAACTCTGTTATTTAATAGTTCTGGGGGATTCAGCAGTTCTACTCTTTCCCCACTACTAACATATAACTTACTCATTGTATCATGCAGCCAACCATCATTGAAATGAAATACAACTTGCCCTTCTTTTTTGTGTGGTTGGATGAATCCAGAAGACATTGTAAGTTTCTAGTGAGATCAATAAATGAATCTACAAAAGGCCTATCAATTTCTAAAGAATGTACAACAGACCACTGAGTAGTACATACTCCATTGCTTTCTACAGATCAGAGAGAATATACCAAGTCACACTGGAAATATTGCACTCAGTTTTGGTCACTACAATATATAAAAGATGTTGAGACTCTTGAAAGAGTGTAGAGAAGAGCGACAAAGATGATTATGGGACTGGAGGCTAAAACATATGAATGTTTGCAGGAACTGGACATGTCTAATGTAGTGAAAAGAAAGACTAGGGGTGACATGATGTGATTAACAGTGTTCCAATATTTAAGGGGCTTCCACAAAGAAGAAGTCAACCTATTATCCAAAGCACCTGAAGGTAGAACAAGAAGCAAAGGATGAAAACTAATGAAGGAGAAATTTCTTGACAGAACAATTAATCAGTGGAACAACTTGCCTCAGGAAGTTGTGAATGCTACAACATTGGAGGATTTAAGAAGTTATTGGACAACCATTTGTCTGAAATGGTATAGGGCTTTCTGCCTGAACAGGAGGTTAGACTAGAAGACCTCCAAGGTCCTTCCAAGTCTGGGTTGTTGTTTTTGTTTTTGTTTTGGTTTGTTATTCATAGAACTGAAAGCTTTTTCAGTATGTGTGCCTGGTGAAGTGCTCAGTGAGAATTCTGTGCTACCTCACAACCGCCCACCACATGCACTGCAAAGAGCTTGTGCAGTGTTTCAGGTCAGCATTATTTAATATAACTTGTTTTGCCAGTAAAACTGAAGTTTCCCTTGCATCCAGTGTGACTCTTGTAGTTGCAGAATAACACATTTGGAAGGGACCTTGGAGGTCATGTAGTCCAACACTCTGCTCAAGCAGGAGACCCCATGCCATGGGTGTCAAGTTCATGGTGTCACATTTCCATATGTATTGTGGTGTTTTTTCCCTTTGTGGAGCTGGGGTGGGTATAGCCTGCATGTGATACATCTGGCCCTCAGGTCACCAGTTTGACACCCCTGCCCTATACCACATCTGACAGATGACTGTCCAGTCTCTTCTTGAAAGCTTCCAGTGATGAAGTACCCACAACATCTGAAGATAAGTGTTCCATTGGTTGATTATTATGTCAGAAAATGTATCCTTATTTCTAGGTTGAAACTCTCCTTGATCAGTTTCCATCCATTATGGAGTGGCTTACAGGCACTTTAGAAAATAGCTTGACCCCTTCCTCTCTGTGGCAGCCCCTCAAATATTGGAAGACTGCTATCATGTCTCCCCTGTTCCTTCTCTTCCCTAGACTAGCCATGCTCATTTCCTGCAACTGTTCATTGTATGTTTTACCCTCCAGTCCCCTAATCATCTTGGTTGCTTTTCTCTGAACTTTTCCTAGAGTCTCAACATCTTTTTAATAGTGTGGTGATGAAAAATGGATGCAGGATTCTAGGTGTGGTCTGACTAAGGCAGAGATGTCAAATTTGTGTTGTGACATTATCATCATGTAATGTGACTTTTTTCCCCCTTCGCTAAATCAGAGATGGGCAGGGCCGGTGTGTGACACATCCAGCCTATGGGAAGTGAGTTTGACACCACTGTACCAAGGCTTTATAGATAGTATTAGTGCATCACATGATTTTGAATCAATTCCTCTGTTAATGCAATTTAGGATTGCATTGGCTTTTTTGGCTGCTGTCACACACTGCTGCCTCATATTTAATTGATTGTCCACTAAGACCCCAAGATCCCTCTCAAAGTTATTGCTATTAAGCCTGCTTTCACCCAAGCAGGTGTGTATTTTTGGTTTTTCCTGGCTAAGTGCAAGACTTTACTTTTCTCTACAATGAATTTCTGGGATTCCCAATGGTCTCTTATGGATGTGATAAATACATCCAACCCTTCTTGGGTTTTTGATGCTAATCAAACTCAGCCTCGAGCAGCAATTCAGTCAATGACTAGTAGGCTCCAGCCAAGAAGAAACTAAAGTCCTACCAGAATCCCAACAGCAGCAGGAGAGGAGGAGGGAGAAAGCAGCAGCTATTCAGCTTTGGTTGCTTTCTTCTTTTTCTTTATGGTCTTCAGAAAAGAAAACTCATTTCTCTCCCATTGATTTCCACGTAAGAGAATTAATCTCTCAGGCTCCAAGGCCTTTAAGCTGCCTCTTGGTACTCACCAATCTCTCTTACCTTGAGCCTCCCTGCTTTGCATATCAAACTGCACCTGAATCAACCTAATTAACATAAGTTCTGCTACATGCTAGCAAAGCCTAATAGTGTTATGCTATTAGGAGGAAGGGCTGGACTAATCTGTAAAATCAAAATCTAATAGAAAACATCCTACTTGGCTCAGGCAAAACGGCACCAGTTTAATCTTGTAACAAAGCAAGGTATTGGACTTGGGGGAAGGAACAATTTCAGAAGCTAGACTAGCTGTGGGAATGGCCTGTTTCCATCAGATAGGTAAATATTGATTCCATGCACAGCTATTGACGTTCCTGGGAATATCTGATCATCTTTGAAAGTTTTCTTCCCTATCCAATTAAACCAAGCAACATCAGCTGAGAAATAATTCATTGTTTGTTAGGAATACTTTTTATGAAATACTCTTCCCAGGCATAGATCATTTTTATTCTGGTTGCAGACCAGCTGTACAAATAAAATCATTAAAATAATAATAGATCCAAGGTAACATATTACAACTAGTGATGGGCCTGTGGTGGCACAGTGGTTAGAATGCAGTACTGCAGGCTAACTCACTGCAGGAGTTTGACCCTGACTGGCTCAAGGTTGACTCAGAGGTCAGTAAAATGAGGACCCAGATTGTTGTAGGCAAGATACTGACTCTGTAAACTGCTTAGAGAGGGCTGTAAAGCACTGTGAAATGGCATGTTTGTCTAAGTGCCATTGCTATGAGCTGTGGTGGTGCAGTGGTTAGAGCACAGTGCTGCAGGCTACTTCTGCTGATTGCTGGTTGCCTTTAATTTGGCAGTTCAGATCTCACCAGGCTTAAGGTTGACTCATCCTTTCATCCTTTCGAGGTGGGTAAAATGAGGAACAAAATTGTTGGGGGCAATACTCTGACTCTGTAAACCACTTAGAGAAGACTGGAAAGCACTGTAAAGTGGTATGTAAGTCTAAATGCTATTGCTATTTAAGACATGTCATGATTCCAGAGGGAGTTTATAGCCACTAAGAGCCCACACCTCATCTACTTCTAAAACCTACAGATGATTTTTCTCTGTACTATTTTTTTGATCACTAAATGCAGTTAGAAACATTCACTGTTGAAAATAACTTCATAATCTACCTCTAAAATGTCACTTTCCAAATGGATTAGATGTAAAGAAACAAATTGTATTATGAATTGGAAAAAAAATCTACTGAAAACCTAAGAAGTTTCCTAAAAGCAACAACAACAACAACAACAACAACAACAACAACAACAACAACGATGATGTTTGTCAAGCATGATATCTCTAATGATTAGATTACAGATATAATTAGAACATGATTATGATTACATGAAATGGGTATAAATAAAAGAAGACATTAGGACAGGGACAGCAGGCATGTTAGTGCGCTTATGCACTCCCTGTCCAGACCTCTTAAGAATGGAGTGAGGTCAACAGTAGACAGTCTTAGGTTAATGTTTTGGGGTGGTTTGGGGAAGAAACCACAGAGTCAGATAGTGCATTCCAGGCATTGACAACTCTGTTGCTGAAGTTATATTTTCAGCAGTCGAGTTTGTATCTTAAGTTTGTATCTATTGTGTGCTTGTGTACTGTTCTGGTTGACACTTAAGTAGTCATTGACAGGTAGGATATTGTAGCAGATAATTTTATGTACTACATTTAGGCCAGACTGAAAAGCAATGTAGTTCTTGGTTGTCTAAGCTCAGAATTTCAAGTCTGGTGGCATAAGGTATTCTGTTGTGAGCATATAGAGAATATAGGTGATAAATGAATCAATGAATGTTGTGTAACCTAAAAATAAAAGATTCACCAAACTGATAAACACATAAACCGAGTTAATCAAGTCAACCTCTCTTCTGGTTCTATAATGATTTGTAAAAACATATATTTAGGAATATTCCTTAATACAATCAGTCAAATGCATTGTTTCCTCCTTGTATTGTAATCTCCTATCACTTCCTAAGTCATGCTTAGTTTCCTATTAAGTTTCTTTGGCATTGCAACCTAATTGATTTAATGGAATTGAAATATGCACAAAATTATCCTTGTGGTTATATTTTTGCCCGACTTTTGTGTTTCTATGCCAGGGGCTATTTATGCATAATATATAGAGACCTGTTCAATTTTTTTTTTTTAAAAAAAAAGCAATGTGCCGTTCTGGATTTGCTCTCTCTTTAAAATATGCACAATTAAACTGTGTTGCATTGCATAATTCAGTCTGAGTGTGGTTGTCATGGTGAAAGGCAAGGAGTTTAGGAGGTCTCTGAACCATTAATTCTTTAATAAGTTACTCAGCTATTCTTTGAGTTTCTGAGTTTTATGGGAAGGTGTTATTCACATCACTTTGAAGCACTCTTCATAATCACAAAAGCTAGACATCTGCTTCAACTTGAACTTTCCCAGAATAGTGGAAGAAACCACGCTAAATGTAATGTGGTATAATACAATGCAGTGCAACATGCACACCATAGTGTAATGCTGCCTTGGAAAAAAAGTAAGAAAGAAATTGAGATTTAGCTAAACATAAAAGAATTACACCCAAGAGGAATGTGGGATGTTTGTAATTAGTGCAATACTCTGGTAATTCTATTCTGTGGGTGAGGCACATCTACTTATTTCAGCCCTAGAAAATGCTGAATGTGTTATCATTGTTTTGCAAAGCCTACATTACATTCCCTTGGGGCTCATTCACGTATTACATTTCCTGCAGTTTTCTCCAAGAAATTTTCCCATTTAATGCCTACCTGCATCTAGTCAAAGCAGGTAAATATTACAAATGATCAACCAATCATATAGGATCCTTCTTCCCTTCATTATTATTATCCACATTGTCAACATTACCATCATCCAGCAAATTATTCTTTTGTAGATGTCTCAATGTTTGTCTCAAAATTTCCCAAGGGAGTCTATAACTTTGCCCAAACTGATTTCTTCCAAAAGACTTTGCTGGTTCTTTCATCCTGCAATGGAATAACAGAATAACAGAGCTGGAAGAGACCTTGGAGGTCTTCTAGTCCAAACACACACACACACACACACACACACACACACACACACCGCTTAGGCAGGAAACCCTACACCACTTCAGACAAATGGTTATCCAACATCTTCTTAAAAACTTCCAGTGTTGGAGCATTTACAATTTCTGGAGGAAAATTGTTCCACTGATTAATTATTCTGTCAGGAAATTTCTCCTTAGTTCTAGGTTGCTTCTCTCCTTGATTGGTTTCCATCTGTTACTTCTTGTCCTGCCTTCAGGGGCTTTGGAGAATATACATGGGTTCCATTCTATTATTTTATTTTATTGAATAGCAACTTCCTATCAATTTTATGTACATTTTCCTGGTGAACCTTTCTGATGATAATTTCTGATGTACCCTCAACTCTCAAACTTTCTGGTGTTTGAAGACAGGGGTTTTTTTGTCTGTCTTCATTTTTTTGTAGGTTAAACTTAAACTTAGGCCTTGTTTTTTTTAATTATCTATCATTGAGATTCATAGATGCAAACCTGTCTAAGAACTTGTAATATCTCTGTCTGCTTTATTTGACAAGCTTTTTTGACTATGTTTGATTAATTTCCATCCATTGCTTCTTGTCCTGCCTTCAGGTACTTTGCAGAATAGTTAGACCCTTTGGTTATGACAGCCCCTCAAATATTGAAACACTGTTATCTATTAAGCTATTAGTCTAACATTTGTTGACAACATGAAGGGAAGGGCTGTTTTCCAGGTTAGAAGGAAAGGGAAGGGCTGTTTTCTAGATTTGAAGAAATCATGATTCACCAACTGGACTTATTTTTGCTCACAATTATTATATAACCACCCTCAATCTTCTCTGAAATTGGAAATAGACACGTCTCTACTTGTCTATCAAAATAACATGCAAATACACATACAGCAGAAGATTCAAGAATCTGTTAGGCTTAATTACAACAAGAAATTATTATAATGTAATAATAATAGTATGTAATAATAATAATAATAATAATAATGATGATGATGATGATGATGATGATGATGATGATGTAAATTATAATATTTACATTATTAAAATACATTTGCAAACCATTTCTGGACCATTTAGAGGAAAATGATTTCCCAAAGCCTGAACAAACTCTTTTAAAGATCCACTGTGAATTTTTTTTTCCCAGCCCCAAGGCAAATAAAAATCAGTTTTGTTTGAGAGAATCATTTTGGATCTACAGGTAGATAATAAATAATCAGTTCTCAAGGGGACTTTAGGACATCAAAAGAAGTTATAGCAAGAACTTCTAAATTTTTGTGGGTACCTATGAAGGTTAGGAGAAGTAATGTTTCCAGTTTGGGGGGATGTGATATATATATTTACTGACTGAACTCCCATCAGATGTGTAGTTGAGGTACATAAATGTGGAATAACACATGCATGGATATTTTTTCTTCTTGTGATTATTGAATGTACTATGTATACCTGCTTATCTTCAGCCAAAGTAGCATGAACAATTAGGCATTAGGCATTGCAATTGTATCAATAAGTTTGGGTACTACATTTTTTTCTCAGTGTTGTCCAATAAAGTAATTTGCTAACTGAATCTGCTTGGCTTCTATGCCTTGCCAATAAATCAAAAAGAACCCCAATCTTATTTTTTCTCTACTAAAAAACACCAGAAACCCCCCTGGAGAGCTTATGCAAGATGTTTGGTCTTTCTGGAGTGACTATTCCCACAAATGTTATGATCTCTATTCATTGCCACATCTCAACAGCTTTTTGTCATTTCTGTTTCATGGCAATTGCCTTCAGTAAGTATGATGCTAAAATAAATGTCTACCACACATCACAAGAATATGTCAAACATAAAAGAATATTTCTACATGTGAAGGTCCAATTAGATGGTTTATTGCCTATGCTCAGGAATATTCTTCAACACTTGTTTGGAGTTAGAAAAGGGTCAATGGAATTCAGGATGGACATTGGATTTAGTTTGATTGTGACTACATAGGGATTCTAGGCTGATACCTCTTTTAACTTCACCTCTCTGCCATTCTTTCTCCTACAGAATGCAGTTCACTGTTAAAATCAAACACTAGTATTATCCTACTAGTAGTGCTGAAATAGGCAGTCCTAACATTTTCAGGCATCTTCTCACATGCTTTATTTCCTTTAAAATCTAAACATTTTTATTTATTTATTTAGCTTTTGAACGCCCATAGTCCAAAGAGATATTAAAACCTGTGAAAGCTATGAAATAATTAACAAGTAAGAGCAGCATGTGAGCAGCTGGCTTCAAAACCAACAAACCACCAGAGACTAAAGGGCCTGTCACATTGGCCGACAGATGCAAAACGTTTGTAAAAAGGACACAGCAGACGAGAAAATGTTCCATCCATTGTTACCCGCTCTCAAAAGTGCCCCAAATTTGCATAACCAGAGCGGACAACAACGGAAAGGAACGGACGGGAGGAGGATGTAGCCAGGATGGAAAATGGATGCTCCACAGAAGCCTAGCGGATGGAAGCGGATGGGAGCAGATGGCACATCCGCAGGGCTTCCGGGGGAGCACAGCGAAGCGGACGCGCAGCGGAAGGAGCGGATGCAGAGCGGATGCCTAGCGGATGAAGTAGATGCAGAGCGGAAGCCGAGCGGAAGCCTAGCGGAAGCCTAGCAGATGCACAGTGTTCACTGCGCATGTGGGGAGGATGCATTGCGTCAGCCCCATGGATATAAAGGGAAGCAGCTCGCAAGCAGGTCACCATTCAGAGGAAAGATCTGCTTCAAGACACAGCTCTCCAGCCAGCCAGCCAGCCAGCCAGCAAGCCAACAACCCAACAACCATGGGGAAAAAGAGAAAGCCTCAGCCACCTGCTGTCAGCCCTGGCAAGAGGGACAGGGCCACCATCCCAACCCCTGGCCCTTACTCTGCTTCTGCTGGGGCTTCTGCTGCTCGGGCTCGCTCTTCTGGTGCTGGAGCTTCTGCTGGTGCTGCTTCTGGTGCTGGTGCTTCTGCTGGTGCTTACTCTGCTGGCACTGCTCCTGGTGCTGGTGCTTCTCCTGGTGCTTACTCTTCTGGCACTGCTCCTGGTGCTGGTGCTTCTGCTGGTGCTTACTCTGCTGGCGCTGCTCCTGGTGCTGCTGGTGCTGCTGGTGCTGCTGGTGCTGCTGGTGCTGCTGGTGCTGCTGGTGCTGCTGGTGCTGCTGGTGCTTACTCTGCTGCTGATGATCCTGGTCCTGCTGGTGCTGCTGGCGCTGCTGGTGCTTACTCTGCTGGTGCTGCTCCTGATCCTGCTGGTGCAGCTGATGCTGCTGGTGCTGCTTTTGCTGCTACTGTTGTTGTTGCTGCTGCTGCTGCTGCTGGTGGTGTGGGGGAGTAGCCCCTACAACCTCGAAGCCCCTCTAATGAGGGCCCATATGGCCCTGCCAAAGGGAGGAAGAGGCAGATGCATGAACGGGAGAGGAAGCAATACACAATCAAAGAGGAACAGGAGGAGGAGGTGCTGGAGTGGCTGAGGGAGAATGAATATCTTTGGCGGAAGGGACACAGGCTCTATCGAGACACCAAGAGGAAGCAGGCTGCTTGGAGAGAGAAGGCGGAGACCCTGGGCTACACTTCGGAGGTGCTCCTCAGCTGGTGGAAGCACATGCACACCTGGTACGGGAAGCTGAACCTCAAGAAATCTGGCCAGGCCACGGTCAAGCTGATGGACTGAGAGACCTATGTGATGGCCAAGTGCAGCTTCTTGGAGGGTGAGATCCGCCACCGAGGAGCAGCCCCTCTCACAACCCTCTCTCTCAGGCAGCCTGCGGAGAGCCAGTCCTCTTCTGGCCAAGAGTCAGCTCCTGTGTCCAGACAGGTATCTGTGGAGCATGCCACAATGGAGAACCCCTGACAGCTGTACTACCCGTGGTGGAGTGCATGGAGGACCCCCTGATGCAGTGGGAGCAAGGAGAGGGCACTTCCACCAGGGAACAAGGAGAGGGCACTTCCACCACAGCCCAACCTGCATCCACCCCCAGCTCCACCTCCACCGAAAGGCAGAGAGGCAGACGGGAGGGGCAGAGCCACATTGTCCTGATGGAGATCAGGGACATCATCAGAAGCAGCATAGATCTCCTCTCTCAGCTGGTACACACCAACGTCCCATCTTCCTACCGCAAGCCCTTCCTCACCTACGTCAACCAGACCCTCATGAATATGTCAGAAACACAGTACCAGGTGGTGAAGGACAGGATCACCGATCTTCTTCACAACCCTCCAGACCCAGCTGAACCTGCTCCCACCCAGTCCAGGCCTGCTCCTTCACCCCAGGTGATGTCACTGCCCTTCCAAGGCTTTCCACAGGCCCTCACCTACCAAGGCTACGGCTACCAGGAGTTCCAGCAGCACAGGCACCCTTCCCAGTCCAGGCAAAGGTACTTCGGATGCCACCGGTGCCACCGATGCCACCCACGCCACCGATTGCAACCATGCCACCGATACCACCCATGCCACAGATGCCACCCACACCACAGATGCCACCCACGCCTCAGCTCGCTCAGCTGCAGACCAGACATCCCCACTACACTGCTCCTTCCTCCACCCCACAGCCAAGCCCGGCCTCAGAACATCTGTCATCGGTTTTGGGCCTGACACCCCATGTCATGGAGGAAGGGACTCTCAACATCACGGGACTGAGCCAGCTGTCTGAGAGCTTCCTCCACACACCGTCCCCTGTTGTCCTCTCGGGACCAGGCACCCCAATGGTGCCTCAGACTAACACTCCAGCAGCAGCCACTTCCACAGCACCTGGACCCTTCACCACTGAGACTGGGCATGCCTCAGAGTGACCAAGAAGAGTGCCAGAGACGGGGTGGCTACCTGTTGACTTTATTTTTGCTTTGGACACTTTACTTGGGTCATTTTTCTTTTACAGCTTGTTATTAATAAAGATTATCTTTGCTTCACACACTTGCTTCATTTATTTTTGTCAATAAAGTCTTGGTGGAAACTTTTAGAAATGGTTTAAGCCTTTGCATGCTTGTGGGATGGGTAAGGATAGCAGTGGGATGGGCAGGGATACCTTTGGAATGGGTAATAGCTGTGAGATAGATAAACCTCCAGTGCAAGCATAGTGGGACTGTATGGTCCACCCTCCCAGGTACCACAACTTTGGCCCTTCATTATCAATAACAATGTAAGCATTGATCCACACATTTGAATATAAACACAACTCTTTATTAAATGCCCTGTTCATTGTAGGCCCACCCAACATACATGGCCCAATCTCATCAGTGTTAGGAGACAGGCTGAAGGAAGCATCCATTCATCATCTATCATCCTGTCTTGCCACTCCACTGCTCCAGCTGGGGAGTTGCACCAGTGTTTCAGGAGGTTGCGCTGCTTCTTCCCTTCACGTGAGGCTCTGTTGGGGCCTTGCACATCTTCAGTGTCTATCAGGTTTTGCCCTTGCCTCCATTCCCCAGGCTCCATGTTCCCATTGCCTTGTTGGAGGTCCATGAGTCTGTTCTGCAACACTGGGTAGCGGGTGCGCATGAGATTGTGCAGGATGCAGCAAGCTTCCACGATGTTCCTCACGGTCTCTGGGCGATGCTGTATGGTGGTGAGAAGTACCTGGAACCTGTTGGCCAGGATGCCAAAGGCGTTCTCCACCACCCGCCTTGCCCTGGACAGCCTGTAGTTGAAGATCCTCTCTTCATGGGTGAGGCATCTGGAGGTGTAGGGCTTCATGAGATAGGTTCTGAGGGAGAAGACTTCATCCCCCATGATGAAGTAGGGCACATCTTGTGTGTAGTTGGGCAGGGGGTCTGGATCTGGGAAGCCCATGATGAGGTTGCATTCCAGCCCCTCCTTGAGGTGACTGGCGTTGTATACCTGGGCATCTGAAGATGAGCCGTTGCCTGAAACATCAATGTAGATGAACTTGTAGTCAGCATCAACCATGGCGAAGAGGATGATGCTGAAGAAGCCCTTGTAGTTGAAATAAGTGGACCCTGAGTTGGCTGTCACTTTGCAGGCCACGTGCTTCCCATCTATGGCTCCAACGGTGTGTGGGAAGTTCCACTTCTGATACCACTGCTCTGCAACTTTCTTCCAGCCTTCTTCAGTCGAGGGGCACTGGAGGAGCTCCTCCAGGTATTCTTCGATGATGGCCTGCACCACTTCTCTGACCACAATGCTGATGGTGTTGTGTGGCACCCTCCAGGTGTACTGCATGCTCCTGTATGTGGTCCTGGAGGCCAGGTGGCACAGAGTCAGTGCCACCTTCAGCCCAGGGTCCAGGCTGGGCCAGAAGTTGGTGTTTGCCTTGGTCAACCTGGGTCTCAGCCGCTCCACAACTTCGTCAAACATGGCTAGTGGCATCCTCATGAAGTTCTGGAATGGACGAGTGTCTTCGTTCCTCAGCTCCACCATCAGCTTGTTTTACAGTCTGTACTCTGCTCTTCTCCCGATCCATCTTCGGACCCAGACACTTCTTGGCCACCTCCTTTTCTTCGTGTAGAACAGGTGAAAGAGCCTGTAGATGGCTTCGCACTGTTGCAGAACGATGGTGGCTACCAAAAGGAGTTTTTTTACGATCCATGTTGGAGATGACTGGATGCTGTGGAAGAGCAAGAGCAAGATGAAGGCTGAAGAGGTCTGCACCGCAGGGCTGCTGGACTGAAAGTGAGATCCAGGTGAGTTCCTCCCCCTTTTTATAGGAAATACCGTTTTTTCGCTCTATGTCCTTTTGCATCCTCTTGGCATCCTCTAGGCATCCTGCATACATCCTAAATATCCAAGATACATCCCCTCTGCAAATGTTTTTTCCATTTTAATGCTTTGTATGCAAGCTGCATCCGCTTTCATCTTTTCTCCGTCCGTGCTACTAATGCTGAGCATCCGTTCCGTGTCCATTTCGCTTCCTCCCTGTGTCCATTTTCCGCTGGAGCGGATGCAAGTTGCGCAGATGTGCAGCGGATTCCTAGAGGATATAGCGGATGCGTAACGGATGACAACGGATGTAGAACGGATGTTCCCCATATGCGTTGCAGATGCAGAACAGAACCATTGGATACATTTTCCGCTCAAAAAGTTTTGAGCAGCTCAAAACTTTTTGAGCAGATGGAACCTGAGTTGACGGATGCTGGACGGATAGAGAGGATGAAAAACGGACGCAGTGAGTACAGAACGGATGGATCGCGTTAACCAATGGATGGCAAGTGTTTCTCTCCGTTTTACATCCTCTTTCCATCCGTTGGTGCAGTGTGACATGGGCTTAAATAAATGTTGGAGATGAGAGTCCACCCTAACAAATACTAGCAGACTTCTGTGTGGAGAACTTTAATAACAGTGGGTGCAGAACAGTCAAGGCACATGAGACAAAATAGAAAACTGAATCCCAGACTTAATTATAAAACAAATCTAGCTTTTGACTGCCCAACTAAACATTTTGCAACTTCATCCAGGTACATTTGATTTCAGCATAAATCTGGGAAATAAAACATGTCTTCTCTTGGGAGGACAATAGTCATAATCCAGGGCTTTTGATCATCTCTTTCAGCAGTGACAGTCAAAAAATATTGAACAGTTAAATCTACTTGAAAGGATTTACACCGGGTTGCAAAACTAAAAGAGTATTTTAATGCCTTACGTGCTCTTAGGAACCTTTTTTTCAGAGCTGTTCAGGGTCTCATGCTCCTGGCAATTTGATTTATGTCTCCTACTATTGGTATCTTGTAAGTAGTGAAATGGAAGCCTGTGTCTTCCAGATGGTTCATTTCCAATGTTTCTACCAAAAGGTTTGGTTGATGATTGAAATGAGTAGTCCTCTGCATTTAATCTTTTCCTGTAGTGTAGACATTCTCTCCTTTAAGCCTATTCATAAACATGTTTAATAGTTATTCTGTATGGAAAACCCATTATGTTTTACATTGCCTCAGAAATGTCTGGCGATGTAATTGATATACAAAATGAAACTTAAACCACAGCAACATAAACTCAGACAACTATCCTTAGCTGATAAATTCAACATGATCCTTGAACTCTGAATTGCATTAAAGTGCCATACAATTACTAGAAAGAACATTCAAAATAATAAAATAACCTGAATTAATTTTGGAACTTCTGAGTCTTTAAAAATATACCACAGATGGTTCACACGCACACACACACGCACACACACACACACACACACACACACACAATTACCCCTGTGTCTTCAAGAGCCATTCCTACTATTAGGAATATGAGTTATTCCTAATAACTCATAAATATGGTTCTAATTTAAGCATCATGCATTATATTATAAATGCAATAGTATATAAATCCTGGTGGCATAATTTGAGGATGCACCCCTCATAAATCCACCTCACTTCTAAGAGAGTTGGAAACTATTTCTATTACTAATGGGATTTTAGTTCCATTTAAATCTTCAAAAGCACACTGTCTCCCAGAGTTGTGAAAATAAAGCTCACAAAAAGATTGAAGAAAGCAACTGTGAGGTGTTGGGCTAAGCACCTCCTTTATGACATGGCTTGTACATCAATTTGCCCTTCCTTATAAAATGGTGAAAATATACAATGATTACTGCAGGCATGTTTTATTTGGATGGACCTCATTGAAGGTTCTTTCCTTCAACCACTTGAACACTACCTGTATATTTTAGGTATGATAATTGGGAGCCGAAGACTAATGACCAATTTTGAAGGCAGAAAAATACATTATCATATAACTGCCAAGTTATAGGAAGCCCATGCTTTGGCCAGGAGAGGATGAATTCCAGGTTGTCTGAATAACAAATAACATAAAACATTTCCTATTCAAAATCAATCTTCAACTGTAGCTTCAAATTCACAGTGAACTTAAAGACTAGAAGACAAGACTATTCTGAATGTTTCTCCCAGCTCCAGATTTAAAGAAGTTTAATCTTTACATCTTCAGATTAAATGCTTCATTTCCCCCCCCCCCAGTTTAGTTCGTGCTTTGTGAATTTGAAGCAAGAAGAATGAACTGCTTTGCATTCATTTTTATGTACTTGTAATACATACAATTTTCTATCCCCTTTTCCTAGTATAACTGCAGTTATTGTAAACAATTTTTATTTGAACTAAGAATGCTTTGTACATATTTTCCCACAAGACATATATTTTGTGCAGACACACACAGAGAGATTCAATTTCCAACTTATCCATTCATGATCCTTTTGACAAAAAAATGTATCAAAAATTCTGGTAAAAGCCAATTCAAGTTTATTTTTTATTTCAAGAATCATGACAATTGATGTGAAAGAGAAAGATAATACAAAAGTAGAGTATTGGGAACAATACAAATATCACTCTTACATCACATGATTTAAGGAAATTGTACTTTTTCTTGTTAGAAGATGTTTGGCAGGAGCAGAGTGGTTTCCTTAATTTAAGTTTCTTTAAACTAAACTTGCCCATGATTGAACTACAATATGTCCGATGTTAAGGATTGATTCCTAATCTGGATTACCTCAAAAGGGCATGAAGTAATCAATACATTAAGAACATCAATATAGTTTTCATCAAAAGCCTAGGTTTTCGTGCATCTGAAAACAAATGTTTTCAGTTTTGTTTTCTCATCAACTTTTTCAGTAACAGGAATTGGAAGTCACCTTCCTGTCACAGATAGTAGTGTATTGCCCTCATTTATTTTTGGAATGTTTATTACTTTTTTTATAGAATGCCCATCTTGGTCAACAAAGCACATGGTTAAAATAACACAATATAAAAGATATAAGGCACCAGAGAATTAAATTATTGTGATTATCACTGTGACATGAACAGCAGTATTTTTTCTGAACTTATAGCTGCTGTTACAGTATTTTCTTACTGGGAAAGTCTTTTTTGTACACAAAATTATCTTTCTTTCAGCTTTATTGAGCTGAAAAAGGAGATTTGTTCTCTTATAATAGGGAATCTCTGTCTCTCTCTCCTCTCTGTCTCTGTCTCTGTCTCTGTCTCTGTCTCTGTCTCTGTCTCTGTCTCT
>BLBF01000073.1:8639085-8650561 GCA_015471245.1 Laticauda colubrina | reverse complement strand
ATTCTATTCTATTCTATTCTATTCTATTCTATTCTATTCTATTCTATTCTATTCTATTCTATTCTATTCTATTCTATGGATCTGTTTGGGCTGTTTGATCCTTTTTTCGAACTTTTGTTGTTCTTTCTGAATGGCTTACAAATGAATTTCACTTCTTTATATCTGTGATGATTGATTTGACGGTGTCAAGCTTCAAAATTTTCCTTTTCATTCTTGACCCAAAATGTCTGCAGTTCCTCCATTAAAATTGTGATGGGAATTGTCTTGACATTGTAAAATTGAATATTGCCATCATGTCTTCTGACTGCCAATTGATACTGATGGATACTTTCTGTCAATCTTCTACCCATTTGTCCTACAAAGTGGCTTTCATAACCCTTACATTGTATATTATAAATGATGTTGTCATCTTCTTTGGCTACCAGATTTCTGGGTTTGTTTCACAAGCTTTGGAAGGATTTTGTAGGTTTGTGTACTACAAAGATGTCAAATGATTCTTCTACCTGTTGTGGTTTTAGAGATGTTTTTGAAGTAAGAAAGAGTTATCTTATGCTTGGGTGATAATAAATGTGATCATAGGTGTCATGAATAGATGCTTTTTAATGAAACTAAAGGCAGTTATAGATCTTCAAGATTCTTAAAATGTGTCCTCAAACTTCATACTCCATCCATACTACCAAATCTATGGTGTGTTGTGGTTTGCTGGCAGCAGGTGCAGATGGCTAAGGGCTCGGAAAGCAAGGACTCAGATGAGGGGCCTGCATGTGATGCAGGGATGGGGCCAGGACCATCAGAGAGTGGATTGCTGCCTTTGGAGATTGTGGAGGCTGGCAACCAGTGATGAAGAGGACACCGAGAAGCCCTTGCCCAGCATGCAGGGTTGCTCGAAGGAAAGAACAGCTACAGCAGTACGGGTGACTCGGCAGTAAGGCTGCAATGACCCCTCCCTGTGGAGATAAAAGCCAGCTGAGAAACTGGAGTTCTTTGCAGAAGGCAAATAGGTTTTATACTCAAGCCTGGTGGACATTAGGAATATCTGAGTTGGTGTTTGAAGATTCATTGTGTTTGAATTATTGCTGAGTAACTTTATCTGGTGTCCTTGGTAGCCTTGCAAAACCTTAGCAAGGCTCTTTCCTATCAGAGATAATTGGTTTGAAGCAGCCTTTTACCTGTAAAGGAACAGGATTTGTAAAGAAACATTAAAAGGTTGTGCTGTTACCTTTGTCTTGTGTTTGCTTCCTTGGAACCAGGTTTGGGTCAGAACAGGTGCAAACATCTGGCCTTCCTCAAATCACAATTGCTGAGAGGCAAAATAATGATGTTTATGCAGATTCTCAATTACCCAGGTCATGGTTGATCCAAATATTTTTTTTTCAAAAGGCAACTAGAGTTCCTTGTTTTCTTTCCTTATTTTTCATTTAAAAACATTTTGCTTCCCATCCAAAAAGCCTTTGCAGTTCTTCCAAGAATTGAAGAAGCTTCTTGGATGAGAAGCAAAACATTTTCAAAGAAAAAAACCAAGAAAGTCTAGTTCTCTTTTGGAAAAACAAAAACAAAACACCTTTAGGACTAAAAAAAAAGACCCTCTTGTGAGGATGCTAAAAGTCTTTCAAGTAGACAGTTCACATTGTAATGAACAGCATCAAACAGAACAGAATAAATCAAAAACAAAAAAAAATAACAAAAAAGTAAAAAAAATATCATTAATATCCCTGCCAAAACTTTGCTTCAAAGTGAAAAGGGAAGGGAAAAACATTTTAAGGAGAGTTGCCATCAAACATCAATCAAAAAATCTTGTCAAATAAAGCAGGCAGAGATATTACAAGTTCTTAGACAGGTTTACATCTATGAATCTCAATGACAGAGAATTTAAAAAATCAAGGCCTAAGTTTAAGTTTAACCTAAAAAAAAAAATGAAGACAGACAAAAAACATCTGTCTTCAAACACCAGAAATTTTCACCAGAAAGTTTCACCAGGAAAATGTACATAAAATTGATAGAAAGTTGCTATTCAATAAAATAATAGAATGGAACCGATGTGTATTCTCCAAAGTACCTGAGGGCAGGACAAGAAGCAATGGGTGGAAACTTATCAAAGAGAGAAGCAACCTAGAACTAAGGAGAGATTTCCTGACAGAATAATTAATCAGTAGAACAACTTTCCTCCAGTGCTCCAATACTGGAAGTTTTTAAGAAGAAATTGATAACCATTTGTCTGAAATTCTATAGGGTTTCCTGCCTAAGCAGAGGGTTGGACTAGAAGACCTCCAAGGTCCCTTCCAACTCTGATATTTTAGTCTATTATTTTCTAAGAAGAATGGCCTTGCATACCATCTACGGCCTTGCATACTGGAGTTATGGTGTGCATACAAGATGCATCTTCATGATCTTGACATATTGTGCTTCTTAAATTATACACATACATATAATTACCTTTATATAGAAACACACACACACACACACACACTCCCAAGTGATATATATGCATCCAAAGTATTCTGTTCTATTCTGTTCTACACTACTCTACTCTATGTATACTATACTGGCACTTTACATACTAGCATTTTATATTTTAATACATTGATCCAAATTTGATGGGATGATCCAGTTTTCCAAGTTCTTTTTTTTCCTTTCAGTTTTTGAGTCAAGTGAATAGTTTTAAAGCTGCAATTGCATTATTCTTTTTGATTATCTCAAATAACATTTCCATCCCAAACCTTACCAAGTTTTTGCAGATATTTTATGATGCATGCAGTAATGATTCTGAGACAATAAATATGGCATTTGACTCCCTGGATATATTAAAGCAGAAAACTAGTGTAATAGCTTAGTTGATTGACTTCAGAACCTGCTGTAGCTTCAAAAAACAAGCAAATCCATAAGTAGGAATTAGAAAATAGTCATCAGTATGTATCATGCAGGAAGAAACAGCATTGGTGAAAGAATAACAAGTTTCTGCTCTCATGTCAAAAAGAATGTGCTTCTATCACTAGCCAAGTGTCTGGGTATCCTTGGTGGATACAAAAAACCTTTGAAAAAAGACCCATGTAGAAATTAAATGGCTTTTTCAGAATGGCACTAAATATTTGATTATTAGTATAACAAAGTTTTTATTATATAACAAAGATTATTAACAAAGTTGCCGCTCTGACTGGACAAACCAAATTACATTTGCTTGTTTTTCAATTAATGAACCAAGAAAACCACACACAATCACACAAGGTTAATTTAAATTTGTTCTGCCCTCTGGTCTTTACTTCACCTTTCATCCTTCTTGGAACTCTGTCTACAGGAAGCAAATTGCGAGCAGTGATGTGAACCTGCACAGTCACTAGGAACTAGGATAACTTGGAACTAGTGATCTGGTGGATCTAGGAAATCTATCTTCCTCCTTTTTTCCTAGTATGTGAGTAGATTTTTGTAAATATTGCTTTGGTGGTTGTGTTCTGACTCTGTCTCGACAAAACCCCTTTTTATTAGATGATTGTGAATTCCTCTCATTCGCATTCAGCAAAGTCCCAACAAACATTCTTTCAAGGGTGAATTATAACCACAGAACTTATCAGGCTTGGCGAGCTACCAGGCCAATATTTTCCCAGTGCAACACTGTACAAGAAAATACTTGGCAAGGAGTCTCTGAGAATCTCAAACAAATCTTCACACTAATTAAACAAACTAATTGTTTCCTGCAAAACTCCACTTCGCTCCTCTTTATTCTCTATGGGAAGGGCCATTCACCATCCACCTATGCCTTTACTCCCGAGTCAACCCTTGTTCTTTAACTGTTCCCTGGCAGCTCTGTGCATGTGCATATCAGGAACAGGCTCCAGCTGTTCTTCTTCCCCACTGATCTCTGACTCTGAAGGCAGCTGATAAATGTCAGATGGCCCTGGCCCCATTTCTGCCTCTAATGCAGAGCACTCATCAGAGCCTTCCCCAGACTCCAGGACTGGTCCATATTCCTCCCCAACCTTTTCACCATCTGAATCTGCTGACAGTTCCACTGGCCACTGGTGGGCCACAACAGGTTGCATTGTGTGACATGTAACTTATTAGTCCTGTCTGACCCTTGGTGTTATTTATGGGTTCATCATTGGGAGACCTGAAGGACAAGGTTGGGGAAAGATCACCCTTCTCAAGCTACATCTGTGTGGCTCATAAGAGTCAACATTGACTTGATGACACATAAGTAATCATTCAATTTAAAATTTCAGACAGATGAAACAAATTTAGTGTGTTGGCCCCCATGCTACTACAACATTATCATCACTGATCGCCTAGAACATGCAATTTCTGATTAATAAAATTCCCTTTCATTTACCAGACTGTTTGTTGAATGTTTAAAACTAAAATTAATTCTTTCCCAGGTATGATTCTCACACGGTGCAAATCTTTAGCAAAAATTATTTAACTAAATAACTCTGGAACGCCTTAAGTAATTTCAATGAAACTTGGTACACAGATGCCTTACACTCCAGAAACAATACTGTGGGAGTAAAACACCCCTAACATCCCTCTGTGTGTGTGTGTGTGTGTGTGTGTGTGTGTATGTGTGTATGTGCCTGAAAATGGCTTCTACTGTACAGCACAGCGGACTTGCCATTATAATAGCTTCACGGTACTCCACAAGGGGGCTCCCTCTCAGCCCTCCAAGAAAACATCAGGAGATGGACCAAGTGCAATCAAAAAAAATGAAACCCAACATACACACCCATGAGTAGTGGAATAGAACACTTGCAATACTGCACAAGAGATAGCACAACAGTGTGAATCCCGACTACAAGATTTTCCTGTCCAATGCAGGATTGGGAAAAATTACATACCTGGGTAACTCTCGGTTATAGGCTAGTTGACAAAAAAGGGATGCTTTCACAAAAATTCCAGCAATCAAATTAATATCTTTGTAGAGTCACCACACACCCATCTACAGAGAGACTTTCTAATTTTATGACTAACAGTCTTCCTACAATTTGGTGAAGAAAAGTGCTCACTAGCAACAGGGAAGGTTGCAGTTGGCAATTTACTGAGCAGCTGATAAGTTCCCTTTTAGTTATCACCTAATGCAAAACTTGTACAACTTCCTTCAGAGAGAAGGATGTGTTGACTACACAAAAGTAGCATTTTTGTTATGCTTTCAACATGAAGTACAATCTTGAGAGAAATGTTTTTTCCTCTTTATTGGATGCTTTAGCAAAGGCAGGCAAGTAGCCATCTACCTGGTTCTTTTGATTTGGATTCCTATCTAAAGCCCCTGTCACACTGCACCAACGGATGCAAAGAGGATGTAAAATGGAAAAAAAGCTTGCCATCCATTGGAAAACGCGATGTACTCACTGCCTCCGTTTTGCTTCCTCTCTATCCGTCCAGCATCCGTTTATTGATGTTTCATCCGCTCAGAAAGTTTTGAGCTGCTCAAAACTTTTGCACGGAAAATGTATCCAATTCGTCCGTTCTGCATCCGCTACGCATCCGCTACGCATCCGTTCTGCATCCGTTCTGCATCCGCTATATCCGCTAGGCATCCGGTCCGCATCTGCGCAACTCGCATCCACTCGGATGCAGGGAGGAAGCGGAACAGACACGGAACGGATGCCTAGCGGATGCAGCACAGAAACAAAGCGTTTAAAATGGAAAAAAACGTTCGCAGAGGGGACCTATATCGGATATTAAGGATGTCTAGAGGATGCCTAGAGGATGACTAGAGGATGCAAAGGGCCACCTATACTGCCTTTAAAAAGGGGGAACAACTCACCTGCATCTCACTTTCAGCCCAGCAGCCCAGCTGTGCAGACCTCTGCAGCCTTCATCTGACTCTTGCTCTTCCACACCATCCAGTCATGAACACCGTGGATTGTAACACAGTCCTTTTGGCAGCCACCATCCCTCTGCAACAGTGCAAAGCCATCTACAGGCTCTGTGAACTCTACTACGGGAAGAAAAAGAGGTGGCCAAGAAGCGTCTGGATACAAAGATGGATTGGGAGAAGAGCAGAGGACGGACTGTACAACAAGCTGATGGTGGAGCTCAGGAACGAAGACACTCGTGCATTCCAGAACTTCATGAGGATGCCTCCAGCCATATTTGCCGAAGTTGTGCACCGCCTCATACCCAGGTTGACCAAGGCAAACACCAGCCTGAAACCTGGGCTCAAGGTGGCACTCACTCTGCACCACCTGGCCTCAGGGACCACCTACAGGAGCATGCAGTACGGCTGTAGGGTGCCACACAACACCATCAGCATTGTGGTCAGAGAAGTGGTGCAGGCCATCATCGAAGAATACAAGGAGGAGCTCCTCCAATGCCCCTCCACTGAAGAAGGATGGAAGAAAGTTGCAGAGCAGTGGTATCAGAGGTGGAACTTCCCACACACCGTTGGAGCCATAGATGGCAAGCACGTGGCCTGCAAAGCCCCACCCAAGTTGGGCTCCATTTATTTCAACTACAAGGGCTTCTTCAGCATCGTCCTCTTTGCCATGTTCGATGCTGACTACAAGTTCATGTACATCGATGCTTCAGGCAGCGGCTCATGTTCAGATGCCCAGGTATACAATGCCGGTCACCACAAGGAGGGGCTGGAAGGCAACCTCATCATGGGCTTCCCAGATCCAGATCCTCTGCCCAACGACACGCAAGATGTGCCCTACTTCATCGTGGGGGATGATGCCTTCTCCCTCAGAACCTACCTCATGAAGCCATACACTTCTAGATGCCTCACCCGTAAAGAGAGGATCTTCAACTACAGGCTGTCCAGGGCAAGGCGGGTGGTGGAGAACTCCTTTGGCATCCTGGCCAACAGGTTCCAGGTACTTCTCACCACCATGCAGCATCGCCCAGAGACCGTGAGGAGGATTGTGGAAGCTTGATGCATCCTGCACAATCTCATGCGCACCCGCTACCCAGTCTTGCAGAACAGGCTCGTGGACCTCCAACAAGGCAATGGGGACATGGAGCCTGGGGAATGGAGGCAAGGGCGATACCTGATAGACACTGAAGATGTGCAAGGCCCCAACAGAGCCTCACGTGAAGGGAAGAAGCAGCGCAACCTCCTGAGACACTGGTGCAACTCCCCAGCTGGAGCAATGGAGTGGCAAGACAGGATGATAGATGATTAATGGGTGCTTCCTTCAGCCTGTCTCATCACATGGATGAGATTGGGCCATGTATGTTCAGTGGGCCTACAATGAACAGGACATTTAATAAAGAGTTGTGTTTATGTTCAAATGTGTGGATCAATGCTTACGTTGTTATTGATAATAAAGGGCCAAAGGTGTGGCACCTGGGAGGGTGGATCATACAGTCCCATTATGCTTGCACTGGAGGTTTATCTATCCCACAGCTATCTTAACCCATTCCAAAGGTATCCCTGCCCACCCCACTGCTATCTTAACCCATCCCACAAGCATGCAAAGGCTTAAACAAATTCTAAAAGTTTCCACCAAGACTTTATTACAAAAAAATAAATGAAGCAAGTGTGTGAATCAAAGATAAACTTTATAGAACAACAAGCTGTAAAACAAAAATGACCCAAGTCAAGTGTCCAAATAAAGTCCACAGGTAGCCAGCTACCCAGTCTCTGGTACTCTTATTGGTTACTCGGAGGTGTGCCCAGTCTCAGGGGTGAAGGGTCCAGGTGCTGTGGAGGTGGCTGGTGCTGGAGTGCTGGTCTGTATCATCATTGGGGTGCCTGGCCTCAAGAGGACAACAGGTGATGGTGTGTTGAGGAAGCTCTCAGACAGCTGGCTCAGACCCGCGATGCTGAGAGGTCCTTCCTCCATGCCATGGGGTGTCAGCCCCAGTACTGATGAGAGATGTATTGAGGCCGGGCTTGGCTGTGGGGTGGAGGAAGGAGTAGTGTAGTGCGGCTGTCTGGTCTGCAGCTGGGTGAGGACTGGCATGGGTGGCATCGCTGTCGTCGGTGGCATCATTGTGGTGGATGGCATCGGTGGCATCAGTGGAACGGGTGGCAACAGTGTCATCCGATGACTCTGTGCTTGGACTGGGAAGGGCTGCTGCCTGTGCTGATGGACCTCCTGGTAGCCGTAGCCCTGGTAGGTGAGGGGCTGTGGGAAGCCTTGGAATGGGAGGGACATCACCTGGGGTGGAGGAGCAGACCTGGACTGGGTGGGAGCATGTTCCTCTGGATCTGCAGGGTTGTGAAGCAGCTCGGTGATCAGGTACTTCACTACCTAGTACTGGGGTTCCTCCATGTTCTTGAGGGTCTGGTTGACATAGGTGAGGAAGGGCTTTCGGTTGGAGGATGAGGAGTTGGTGCTGACCAGCTGAGAGAGGAGATCTATACTGGTGCGGATGGTGTCCCTGATCTCCAGCAGGACAGTGTGGCTCTGCCCCTCCTCCTGTCTGGCTCTCTGCCTTTCTGTGGAGGCAGAGCTGGGTATGTGTGGTTGCAGCTACGACTGTGGTGGACTCGATGTCTCCTTTCTCCCACCGCACCAGGGAGTCCTCCACACGCTCCACCACGGTTACAACACTTGTCTGCGGGTTCTCCGCTGTGGCACACTCCACAGAAACCTGCCTGGAGACAGGGACTGACTCTCAGCCGGAAGAGGACTGGGTCTCAGCAGGCTGCCGGAGAGAGAGGGTAGATGGAGGGGCTCCTGGTGCTCCTCGGTGGTGGATCTCACCCTCCAGGAAGCTGCCATGACATAGGTCTCTCTGTCCGTCAGCTTAACCGTGGCCTGGCCAGATTTCTCCAGGTGCAGCTTCCCGTACCAGGTGTGCATGTGTTTCCACCAATTGAGGAGCACCTCCAAAGTGTAACCCATACTCTCCGCCCTCTCTCTCCAAGCAGCCTGCTTCCTTTTGGTGTCCCTGTTCTGCTAGTGTCCCTTCCGCCACAAATAGTCATTCTCTCTCAGCCACTCCAGCACCTCATCCTCGTGTTCCTCCTCGATGAAGTATTGCCTCCTCTCCCGTCCCCGCATACGCCTCTTCCTCCCTTTGGCAGGACCCGATGGGCCCTCATCAGAGGGGCTCCCAGGTGGTAGGGGCTGCTCCTCCACACCATTAGCAGCAGCAGCACCGGCAGGATCATCATCATCATCATCATCAGGATCACAATCATCATGATCATCATCATCATCAGGATCAGCAGGACCAGGATCATCATCATCAGCAGCAGCAGCAGCAGCAGCACCAGCAGGATCAGCAGCAGCAGCCCCAGCAGCACCAGCAGCACCAGCACCAGCAGCACCAGCAGGACCAGGAGCATGAGCAGGACCAGGAGCATGAGCAGGACCAGGAGAACGAGCAGGATGAGCAGGACGAGCAAGACCAGAGCATGAGCAGTACGAGCAGTATGAGCAAGTCCAGGAGCACGAGCAGGATGAGCAGGACCAGCAGAACCAGCAGGACCAGGAGGAGCAGAAGCAGAGTACACAGCAGCAGAAGCACCACCGCCAGGAGCAGCTTCAGCAGAAGCTCCAGCACCAGAAGAGCGAGCCCGAGCAGCAGAAGCCCCAGCAGAAGCAGAGTCAGGGACAGGGGGTGGGAGGGTGGCCCTGACCCTCTTGGAAGGGATGGCGGCAGGTTGCTGAGACTTTCGCTTCTTCCCCATGGTTGTGGGGTTGCTGGCTGGCAGGAGGCTGGCAGGGAGGCTGGCAGGCACCAAGGCTGGCAGGAAGCCTGGCAGGAAGGCTGGCAGGAAGGCTAGCAGGAAGGCTGGCAGGAAGGCTGGCAGGCAGGCAGCAAGGCTGGCAGGCAGAGTGGCTGGCAGGGAGGCTGGAATGCAGGCTGGCAGCAAGGCTTGTAGGCAGGCAGACAGCAAGGCTGGCAGGGAGGCTGGCCAGGAGGCTTGGAGGCTGGCTGGCAGGAAGGCTGGCAGCAAGGCTGGCAGGCAGGCATGCAGGCAGGGCAGGCAAGGACTCGATGTATCCTGCAGCAGGTCTTTCCTCCGAATGCTGGCCACGTGCGAGCTGCTTCCCTTTATATCCGCGTGGCTTACGCAATGAATCCCCCCCGCATGCGCAATTAATGCCAGGCATCTGTTAGGCTTCCGCTGTGCATCAGCTAGGCTTCCGCTCTGCATCCACTTCATCCGCTGTGCATCCGCTCTATCCGTTCCGCGTCCGCTTTGCTGAGCCCCCCCGGAAGCCTAGGAGATGTGCCATCCGCTCCCATCCACTTCCATCCACTGGGCTTCCGTTCCGCATCCGTTTTCCATACACTCTGCATCCTCCCCGCGTCCGTTTTATCCGCTCCGATGATGCAAATTTTTGCCCCTTTTGAGAGCGGATAACAACAGATGGAACATTTTGCTCGTCCGTTGTGTCCATTTTGCATCCGTTGGGCAGTGTGACAGGGCCTTTAAGTAGCAAGTGGGTTTTGAGCCCTTAATGATCCTTTCCTATTCTACATATTTTTAAAAAATCTAACCTTACTATGACCCAAACTGTCAGGCAGGTAGAATCTCCAGTTAAGTTGATTTATTGAGCTTACCTGTAAACAAGAATCTCACCATAATAACAGAATGACAAAGTATGAAGGAGCTTTAGAGATCATCTATTCCAACCCCCTGCTCAGGCAGGAAGCCCTATACCATTTCAGACAAATGGTTGTCTAATCTCTTCTTTAAAACTTTTGTTTGTTGGACTATTCACAACTTCTGGACTATTCACAACTTCTGGAATTCACTTCGTCCAAGAGTATCAAACTCAATTTCGTTGAGGGCTGCATAAGGTTTGTGTTTGACCTCAGGGGCTGGGTGGGCATGACCAGGGTGGGCATGGCCAGTTTGACATCACTCATATTGGAGGCACTACTCCCAAGCTCCTTTTTCAGCTGTGATGGTGTCCTGCAGTGCTGTGCCATCGAAAATGGAGCTTGGAAAGGCCACACACAACCCTCCTGAGCTCTGTTTTCATTGGCAGAGGTACCATGGGCCAAACCTAAGCATCCCATGGGCTTTGAGTTTGACACCCCTGTTATAGTCAAGTAAGAGCACTAAATTGGAACTAGATAAGAGATCACAGAATTTAAAAGGAGTTGGGTTTGGATTACTTGTGGGAACATAAATAACATAAATAATGGTTGCTTGAACTGGATATGTCTATTGTTATGAAAAGAAGAATTCGGGGGTGACATGATAGCAATGTTCTGATATCTCAGAGGCTGCCACAAAGAAGAGGGAGTCAAGCTATTCTCCAAAGTACCTGAGGGTAGGACAAGAAGCAATGGGTGAAAACTAATCAAGGACAGAAGCAACTTAGAACTAAGGAGAAATTTCTTGATAGTTCAAACATTAATCAGTGGAACAACTTGCCTCCAGAAGTTGTAAATGCTCCAACACTGGAAGTTTTTAAGAAGACACTAGACAACTATTTGTCTGAAATAGTGTAGGGTTTCCTGCCTAACCAGGGGGTTGGACTAGAATACCTTCAAGGTCCCTTCCAACTGTGTAATTCTATTCTGTCCTATTCTATTCTATTCTATTCTATTCTATTCTATTCTATTCTATTCT
>BLBF01000073.1:8607855-8620719 GCA_015471245.1 Laticauda colubrina | reverse complement strand
CATGAGGAGGCCTCCAGCCATGTTTGATGAAGTTGTGGAGTGGCTGACATGGTTGACCAAGCAGAGCACCAACTTCTAGCCCAGCCTGGACCCTGGGCTCAAGGTGGCACTGACTCTGCACAACCTGGCCTCTGGGACCACCTACAGGAGCATGCAGTACGGCTGTAGGGTGCCACACAACACCATCAGCATTGTGGTCAGAGAAGTGGTGCAGGCCATCATCGAAGAATACAAGGAGGAGCTCCTCCAGTACCCCTCCACTGAAGAAGGATGGAAGAAAGTTGCAGAGCAGTGGTATCAGAAGTGGAACTTCCCCCACACTGTTGGAGCCATAGATGGCAAGCAGGTGGCCTGCAAAGCTCCAGCCAAGTCGGGGTCCACTTATTTCAACTCCAAAGGCTTCTTCAGCATCATCCTCTTTGCCATGGTTGATGCTGACTACAAGTTCATGTACATCGATGCTTCAGGCAACGGCTCATCTTTGGATGCCCAGGTATACAACGCCAGTCACCTCAAGGAGGGGCTAGAAGGAAACCTCATCATGGGCTTCCAAGATCCAGAACCCCTGCCCAACGACACACAAAATGTGCCCTACTTCATCGTGGGGGATGACAACTTCTCCCTCACAACCTACCTCATGAAGCCCTACACCTCCAGACTCCTCACCCGTGAAGAGAGGATCTTCAATTACAGGCTGTCCAGGGCAAGGCGGGTGGTGGAGAATGGCTTTGGCATCCTGGCCAACAGGTTCCAGGTACTTCTCACCAGCATGCAGCATCGCCCAGAGACCGTGAGGAACATCATGGAAGCTTGCTGCATCCTGCACAATCTCATGCGTACCCGCTACCAAGTCTTGCAGAACAGGCTCATGGACCTCCAACAAGGCAATGGGGACATGGAGCCTGGGGAATGGAGGCAAGGGCGAAACCTGATAGACACTGAGGATGTGCAAGGCCCCAAGAGAGCCTCACATGAAGGGAAGAAGCAGCGCAACCTCCTGAAACACTGGTGCAACTCCCGAGCTGGAGCAGTGGAGTGGCAAGACAGGATGGTAGATGCTTAATGGATGCTTCCTTCAGCCTGTCTCATCACACGGATGAGATTGGGCCATGTATGTTGGGTGGGCCTACAATGAACAGGGCATTTAATAAAGAGTTGTGTTTATGTTCAAATGTGTGGATCAATGCTTACATTGTTATTGATAATGAAGGGCCAAAGTTGTGGCACGTGGGAGGGTGGACCATACAGTCCCACTATGCTTGCACTGGATGTTTATCAATCCCACAGTTATCTTAACCCATACCAAAGGTATCCCTGCCCATCCCACTGCTATCTTAACCCATCCCACAGCTATTACCCATCCCACAGCTGTTACCCATCCCAAAGGTATCCCTGCCCATCCCACTGCTATCCTTACCCATCCCACAAGCATGCAAAGGCTTAAACCATTTCTAAAAGTTTCCACCAAGATTTTATTAACAAAAAAAAATGAAGCAAGTGTGTGAAGCAAAGATAATCTTTATTAATAACAAGCTGTAAAAGAAAAATGACCCAAGTCAAGTGTCCAAATAAAGTCTACAGGTAGCCACCCAGTCTCTGGCACTCTTCTCTGTCAGTCAGAGGTGTGCCCAGTCTCAGGGGTGAAGGGTCCAGGTGCTGTGGAGGTGGGTGCTGCTGGAGTGTTGGTCTGAAGCGCCACTGGGGTGCCTGGCCCCGAGAGGACAACAGGTGACGGTGTTGAGGAAGCTCTCAGACAGCTGGCTCAGTCCCGTGATGTTGAGAGCTCCTTCCTCCATGCCATGGGGTGTCAGCCCCAGTACCGACAAGAGATGTACTGAGGCCGGGCTTGGCTGTGGGGTGGAGGAAGGAGCAGTGTAGTAGGGCTGTCTGGTCTGCAGCTGCGTGAGGGCTGACATCAGTGGCATTGGTGGCGTGGGTGGCATTGGTGGCGTTGGTGGCGGCATTGGCGTGGGTGGCAGCAGTGGCATCAGTGTAACCGGTGGCAACGGTGTCATCCAATGAACCTGTGCCTGGACTGGGAAGGTCTGCTGCCTGTGCTGATGGACCTCCTGGTAGCCATAGCCCTGGTAGGTGTGGGCCTGTGGAAAGCCTTGGAGTGGGAGGGACATCACCTGGGGTGGAGGAGCAGACCTGGACTGGGTGGGAGCAGGTTCATCTGGATCTGGAGGATTGTGAAGCAGATTGGTGATCCTGTCCTTCACCACCTGGTAATGGGGTTCCGCCATGTTCATGAGGGTCTGGTTCACATAGGTGAGGAAGGGCTTCAGGTTGGAGGATGAGGAATCGGAGTGTACCAGCTGAGAGAGGGTATCTATGCTGCTCCTGATGGTGTCTCTTATCTCCAGCAGGACAATGTGGCTCTGCCCCTCCGGTCTGGCTCTCTGCCTTTCTGTGGAGGTGGAGTTGGGGCTGGATGCGGGTTGGACTGTGGTGGAAGTGCCGTCTCCTTTATCCCACTGAGCCAGGGAGTCCTCCACGTGCTCCACCACAGTTAGAACAGCTGTCCGCGGGTTCTCTGCTGTGGCACGCTCCACAGAAACCTGCCTGGAGACAGGAGCTGACTGTCGGCCGGAAGAGGACTAGCTCTTAGCAGGCTGCCGGAGAGAGAGGGTAGTGAGAGGGGCTGCTGGTGCTCCTCGGTGGCAGATCTCACCTTCCAGGAAGCTGCACCTGGCCATGACGTAGGTCTCTCTGTCCGTCAGCTTAACCATGGCCTGGCCAGATTTCTTCAGGTGCAGCTTCCCGTACCAGTTGTGCATGTGCTTCCACCAGCCGAGGAGCACCTCTGAAGTGTAGCCCAGGATCTCCGCCTTCTCTCTCCAAGCAGCCTGCTTCCTTTTGGTGTCCCTATAGCGCCTGTGTCCCTTCCGCCATAGATACTCATTCTCTCTCAGCCACTCCAGCACCTCATCCTCATGTTCCTCCTCGATGTTGTATTGCCTCCTCTCCCGTTCTCGCATCTGCCTCTTCCTCCCTTTGGCAGGACCACATGGACCTTCATCAGAGGGGCTTCCAGGTTATAGGGGCTGCTCCTCCACACCAGCAGCAGCAGCAGCACCAGCAGGACCAGCAGCACCAGCAACACCAGCACCAGCAGGACCAGGATCAGCAGCAGCAGAGTAAGCACCAGAAGTGCCAGCAGCACCAGCAGCACCAGCAGCACCAGCAGCACCAGCAGCACCAGCAGCACCAGCAGCACCAGCAGCACCAGCAGCACCAGGAGCATGAGCAGGACCAGGACCATGAGCAGGACCAGGAGCACCAGCAGGACCAGCAGGACCAGGAGCAGCTTCAGCAGAGTAAGCACCAGCAGAAGCCCCACCGCCAGAAGCAGCATCAGCAGAGTAAGCACGAACAGAAGCACCACCGCCAGAAGTATCATCATCAGCTCCTCCAGAAGCAGAAGCAGCAGAAGCCCCAGCCCCAGAAGAGCGAGCCCGTGCTGCAGAAGCCCCAGCAGAAGCAGAGTGAGGGCCAGGGGGTGGGAGGGTGGCCCTGTCCCTCTTGCCAGGACTGGCAACAGATGGCTGAGGCTTTCTCTTCTTCCCCATGGTTGTGGGGTTGCTTGCTGGCAGGTAGGTTGGCAGGGAGGCTTGCAGGCAGGCATGCAGCAAGGTTGGCAGGCAGGCAGGCTGGCAGAAAGGCAGGCAGGCTGGCAGGCAGTCAGGCAAGCAGGCGATGTGTCTGGAAGCAGGTCTTTCCTCTGAATGTTGACCTGCTTGGGAACTGCCTCCCTTTATATCCACGGGGCTGATGCAATGCATCCTCACCGCATGCGCAGTGAACGCTAGACATCCACTAGGCATCCACTAGGCATCCGCTATGCTTCCGCTGTGCATCCGCTTCATCCACTCGGCTTCCGCTTTGCATCCGCTTCATCCGCTCGGCGTCTGCTCTGCATCTGCTTTATCCATTCCACATCTGCTTTGCTGCGCTCCCCCGGAAGCCTTGCGGATGTGCCATCTGCTCCCATCCGCTTCCATCCGCTAGGCTTTCGTGGAGCATCTGCTTTCCATCTGCCCTGCGTCCTCCCCCTGTCCGTTCCTTTCCGTGTTGTCCGCTCTGGTTATGCAAATTTTTGCCCCTTTTGAGAGCGGGCAACAACGGATGGAACATTTTTCTTGTCCGCTGTGTCCTTTTTACAAACGTTTTGCATCCGTTGGCCAGTGTGACAGGGCCTTAAAATGCTCTCTCTTTCTTTCCCCACACAATGAGTATGTTAGACTACACAAGCATGACTTGTAAAAGTTATTTATCTTCAGTAAATAACTTTAATCTGGCAAATATGTGAAATTTCAAACACTGGCTCTCATTTTCTGTGATAATTTTTTTTTTGTAATGTGTTATTTTTTTCCTCTCCTGTTGCTTCTTTTCTCTCTTAGTCTGTTTTACTTCAAATACTGTTGAGCTTTAAACCATGATGAGTTTTGCAAAAATGCATCATGAAATGATATTGTGATCTCCAGGATAATCAGACTGATATTGAAAGCCAAGAGATTTATTGGGAACTAGGTACGTTTAGCCTAATGATGAGGAGGCTTAGAGGAAGAAGGATAACGATCTTCAAGTACTTGAAGGACTGCTACAGGGAAGAGGGAATCAATTTATTTTCCATGGCATCTGGGAGTTGCAAGAAGCAATGAGTGGAAGCTTGTGAAAGAGATCTCCAACCTGGAAAGGAGTCTCCTTAGTTCTAGGTTGCTTCTCTCCTTGATTAATTTTCACCTGTTGCTTCTTGTCCTGCCCTCAGGTGCTTTGGAGAATAGCTTGACTCCTTCTTTGGGGCAGCCCCTGAGATATTGGAATACATTCTTGGGTTTTAATGGTGCAATGTATAAATCTATCATGGATAAAGTTTGTCTTGATCATTCAACTAACCTTCTCATGTGTCAGTTCTTCAATAGTCAGTTTAGACAGTCTCTAACTTAGCCATATCTATCCAGTTGAGTTACTTAAAATAAGTGTTCCCCCCACATCTTTCAATCTAGCAAATATTGTGAAACAAAACAATACAGTATTTTGGATGACAAGTGGGAAATATTGGCTGAAATATTTTAAAAACTGTTTCTGATTCTCTTTTTGCTTCAAGTTGACCTTTATCAGTTTGGTAATCTAATGTGACTTCATTCCAAATATTAGCATAGAAGACCATACAATCATTTTATTTTCTCTTTTTTCAGAACATCATTTGTGTTCAGTGAATGGTAAAATATGCACCTATTAATCATTCATCCTAAACTCTGCTGCCAAAGCACAATTGTTCAGCTCAAAAGAGATTTTTTAAAAAAGAAAAGAAAAGCCGTCATTTTGAAACCACTTTTTCTGCTCCTATTTCTTTTTCCTATTTCTTTTATCGTGAGAAATACATAACCTAAGACAAAGCAAACAAAAACCTGGCAGTCATATAAAACAAAGATGAAATAGACCATAGCAAAATCAAAGAGGAAGACAAATTAAAAAACCCAGAAAACTACCATTTCTGCAGTATTTGTAAAGTTTATAACTTACAAGTGCTGAATAAAAACTTTGAAGCTTCTTCACAATGGCACTCTATTTACATAGAACAGTGTCTTCATACTTTTAATCTTGGGTAAATCTTTTCTATATAAATTTGTCTCTTGCAGAAGATCCATTCCCACTTCACTTGTTACCATTTCACAGATGTTGTTCATATTTTGTGTAATGTTTATATCTAAGACTGGATACAGATTTATAGATTTTATTTTTATTATTAATCCAAGAATTATGCTCATTCATGTTACTGGAAAAAAAATCCCAACATCTTTTCTTGTTGGCAATCAGAATCAGAATAGAGCTGGAAGGGACCTTGGAGGTCTTCTAGTCCAACTCCCTGCTCCTACACCATTTCAGACAAATGGCTGTTTAGTCTCTTCTTAAAAACCTCCAGTGATGGAGCAGCCACAACTTCTGGAGGCAAGCTGTT
Organism: Laticauda colubrina; assembly: GCA_015471245.1. Classification (NCBI taxonomy): domain Eukaryota; kingdom Metazoa; phylum Chordata; class Lepidosauria; order Squamata; family Elapidae; genus Laticauda; species Laticauda colubrina. Next base: position 8,614,754 of record BLBF01000073.1, on the reverse strand, counting down.
CCACTGGTCAATTGTCCTCTCTGTTAGGAAGTTTTTTCTTAATTCCAGTTTGCTTCTCTCCTTGATTAGTTTCCATCTTTTCCTTGTCCTGCTCTCTGGTGTTTTGGAAAATAGTTTGAGCCTCTCATCCTTGGAACACTGCTATCATCTCTCCCCTTGTCCTTATTTTCATTAGACTAGATGTACCCAGTTCCTGCAACTGTTCTTCATAAGTTTTAGCCACCAGCCTCCTAATCATTCTTGTTGCTCTTCTCTTCACTCTTTCCAAAGTCTCAACATCTTTTTTTAATATATTATGGTAACCAGAACTAAATGCAGTATTCTAAATGTAATCTTACTAAGATGTCTTTTTGTTTTTAGAAGCTCCATGGTGCTATCTGAGCTTGGTTGCTTCTTTCAGGCATTTCATTACCAATTAGGTAACATCATCAGTGCAAGGTAGACTTATCAACATGAAACATTTTTCAGTACAGATTGACTGAAAAAATTGAGCATGCTGAAATTTGTAGATGGCTGTAACAATGTTGGGCCAGGCAAATATTATACAAAATGGTTGATTGCTTCATAAATTCCAAAGTATGTACCGTATGAAAATATATGGGTTTACACATGGATGTGTTAAAGGGGAAAAGGGGGGACACAGAAACAATGCATTTCCTTGTGGAAAAAATCTTATGAAATGCAGTGCATGAAAACATATTAGGACTGTGCTTCTGACAATTTGTTCAAGCAGAGAGGTTAGACACAACTTGCAGTTGATAGAATGAAATCAAGCAAAGACAAAACAAACAGACAAATGTAAGTTGTTTGGAATCAAAACATGATAGTGGCCTATAGCTATAGCTGCATTGAGCCATAACTATCCAGTCCATAACTTGGATTTTTCTCCCCTAATATATTTCTTGTTTATTATCCCCATTTTAACTTCCAGTGAGTAAATGAGGCTTCTTTTCTGATCAAGTATTCAGTTTAACAATTAACAGGATCCCTGTAAGATCAACTTAACTGTGTATGTCCCCTCTTAAAGCTTGGAGAAGGAGAACATTGGAGACACAGACTTACTTCTTAGAGCAGGGGTATCAAACTTGATTTCATTGAGGGATGCATCAGGGTTGTGTTTGACCTCAGGGGGCCAGGGTGGGCGTGGCTGGGGTTGGAATGGCCAGCTCAAATTCATGAATATTGGGGGTGCCTGTCACAGCCTGAGGGCTCTGCCAGTGAAAATGGGCTTCCAAGCTGTGCTTTCACCTGCAATGGCCTCCTGCCACTCTCTACCAGTGAAAAAGGAGCTTGGGAGGGCCACCCGTGGCAGAGGCACCAAGGGCTGGTCCTTCTCTGTTTCCAGGGCAGCTCCATGGGCCAAATCTTAGCACTCTGCAGGCCAGATCTGGTCCTCAGGCCTTGAGTATGACACCCCTGTTTTAGAGGTTAAAGTTATGTTTTGTTGTTGTTGTTGTTATTCAGGCCATATGAGACACAAAGAACTATTGGAGTCAACAGTTTGCCAAGTAACCCATGTTTAGAGAAAGTGCTATAACCTTGCCTGACTCACTGAAATTTCAGAATGATAAATGAAAAAAAAATGATGCATAAGATTCTACCAGTGAAAATTATGAAGAAGGCATAAATATGTTTGATTCATGAGCTGCTGAAGGCAAAATATTACATTAGCCAGGGTATCATTTCATTATGAATTAAGTAGCTCATTTTCAGGATCTTTGTTTCGGTTTTAACCCTTTCATTGGCCATTGTGTCTGAATACACCATATAGTTAGTTATAATCTGATATTTTTTTATTTCTTGTTGGTTCTGGTTTACCAGAGAAAAATCTCTCAGACCAGATTTTCCATCAATGGACTAAAAATATGTATGAAAACAGAGGTCCAGAGATAACACATTCTTTGACTAGGTATTTGTAAACAGCAATGGATCAAGCCCAGTACTTCCAATTACCTGTAAAGTCATGGAATCAATTATTAATAAATCCATTATCCTCCACTTAGAGACAAACAACCTATTCTCTAATAAACAATTTGTTTCAGAAAAAAAAAAAACTATCCTGTAATCTTCAACTCTTACACTGCAAAAACATATGGACTACACAACTCAATCAGGGCAAAGCAATAGATGCAATCTACATAGATTTCTGTGAAGCCTTTGATTCAGTGGTACACAACAAACTTCTATTAAAAATAAAATCTTATGGGATTTTTGGACACCTACATAACTGGATAGAAGCATTCTGTCAAACAGAGAACAAATGGTCAAAATTGGGAGCGTCCTATCCAATTATGTACCTGTCTACAGTGGTGTCCCCCAAGGCAGTGTTCTAGGATGAACTCTCTTCATACTCTACATAAATGACCTCTGTGATCATATTAAGAGCAACTGCATTCTCTTTGCTGATGATGTTAAGCTATTCAACACTACAGACAATACTACTACCCTCCAAAAAGACCTTGACTGTGTATCAGAATGGTCGATCAAATGGCAACTTCAAATCACAACAAATCAATGCTCTGTCAGAAAATAAAATACAAGCTAAATAGTCAAGACCTTGTTGAGGATCAAAACTTTGGATTCCTCATCTCAAATGATTTAAGTGCTAGAGCCAAAAAAGAATTCATGAATCTAATCCTAGGTAGCTTCTTCTCTGCTAATATCACACCACTAACTAAAGCATACAAAACATTTACTAGTCCTATACTTGAATAGAACTCATCAGTCTGGAACCCACATCATGTATCTGATATTAACACAATTGAAAAAGTCCAGAAATATTTCACAAGAAGAGTTCTCCGCTCCTCTACTCATTGCAGAATACCTTATGCCACCAGACTTGAAATTCTAGACCTAGAAAACCTTGAATTATGCCGTCTTCAGTCTGATCTAAGTATGGTATATAAAATCATACATTGCAACGACTTACCTGTCAATGAATACTTTAGCTTCAATCATAACAATACAAGAGCACACAATAGATACAAACTCAAGGTTAACCGCACCAAATTTGAATGCAGAAAATATGACTTCAGCAACAGAGTGGTCAATGTTTGGAATACTCTACCTGACTGTGGTTTCTTCCCCAAACCCAAAAACTTTAACCTGAGAATGTCTATTATTGACATGTCTATTATTGACATTCTGAGAATGTCTATTATTGACATGCATAAGCACACCAATCGTGCTGACTGTCCCTGTCCTATTGTTGTTGTTTTTTTAATTTTCCTTATATGTATCTATCTCATGTATTCAAAACTATATTTATTCTTATACCTGTAGCTTATAAGTGATTGACAAATGAAATAAATACTAAAATACTAAATATTTCACAAGAAGATTCCTCCACTCCTTTACTCATAACAAAATACCTTATGCCACCAGTCTTGAAATTTTAGGCTTAGACAACCTAGAACTACACAATCTTCAGTCTGACCTAAGTGTAGTCCATAAAATTATTTATTGCAAGGGTCTACCTGTCAATGACTACTTCAGCTTCAACCACAGCAATGAAAAAGCACACAATAGATACAAACTCAAGGTAAACCGCACCAAACTTGATTGCAGGAAATACAACTTCAGCAACCGAGTGGTCAATGTCTGGAATATACCACCTGTCTCTGTGGTTTTTTTCACACCCCCCCCCCAAATTTAAACTTAGTCTGTCTACTGTAGACCTAACCCCTTTCTTAAGAGGTCTGTAGGGGATGTGCATAAGTACATCAATGTGCCTACCCTCTCTGTCCTAATGTTCCTTTATATTCATATCCATTTCAGGTATTAATAATCATTTTTATACTTATACCTGTTATCTAATACTTGCTTGACAAATAAAAATAAATAAATAAATAAGAGGTGAGTAGCATCTTACAACAGACCCTAACATTTCCAATTTCAGTTTGACATATTGGAAAAATTTCTTTTCAGTAAGGATAAGATAGGTTTTATCCTAAGAATTATTCCTTTCTATAGACGAGGAAAGAAAAAGAATTAAATGATATAAGTGAATCTTTAAAAATTAATACCTAATCTATTTTGAGATCACAACTCTCTGCTATCCTCACTGTGGGTTAATATTCTTTTTATCAGTAGAATATTACTAACTGATTCCTCTCACACAAATACGCACAAAGAACATGCCAATAGAACAAAACAAAATTCTGATTATTGATTTGCCTGGGCAGCTTTTTCTTTTTTTTCTTTTTTTTACAGGATACTTCAATTATCTGCAGTATTATTAAATGAAGATATTTGATAAATGTTCAGACCCACTATTTCCATCCCTAGCTTTAATAAACAACTCACCTACAGTCTGTAAAGTGCTGGATTTTCTTTGAATTCCAAAGAGACAAGAGAGAAAGAACAAGGAAAATATCTATAAATTAACAACTCTCTGGGTTTTTTTAAAATTACCCCTCACTGATAGAACAGTAATGATATGTCTTATTGATTTATATCTATAACAGCAAAAGAGCTGTACCAATCAGGGGAAGAAAAACAACCAACAAAACCAGCCACACTTGGAAATGATCAAGAGTAATACTGCAGCCTGCTTCAACATTTTATAAGAGAAATCCAGCTGACAAAGCAGAAGAATGAAACAAAAAAGGATTTCGTGCAACAGATGCTCACAAAAGGGCCCATAAGATCATTTCATTTTGTAAGGAATCAAAGAAATGTTTATAACTACATTCACCAGTTTGTTATTAGCACAGCTAAATGAAAACTGTTAATGTCAACATCCAATCAACCGCACTGTAACTATTTGCTGCCAAAGAAATCCTGCGTTTGCCTCTCGAAAAAGTGAAATAACACACAAAACCTGATACTGTATTGACAATTGGTTAGGTTGAAAGCATGCTCCTGCAGTTGCATGGAAAACATTCAGGCTAAACATTAGCCTTGCACTGATTTAACTCTTTGAAGTATCTCAGCATCAAATATCCTTACTTGTTCAAGGAAAGTAATTAATATTCATTCCTACTGGACTTAAATGTAAGAATGGAAATAGTTCTCGACTTATGGCCACAAATGACCCACAAATTTCTGTTGCTAAGCAAATTGCTCAGTGAGTTTTTCTCCCATTGTATGATCTTTTCTGCCATAGTTGTTAAATGAATAAGTGCAGTTGTTAAGTGAATCAAGCAGTCGCTAAGTGAAACGTGCAGTAATTAAGGGAATCTGGCTTTCTCTATTGATTTTGCTTTGACAAAAGCTGACTGGGCAAAATGGTGATCACATGACTCAAGGACAACACAACTATCATAAATATATACAGTACAGAAGCCTGATGATGGCAGATGAGATTCTGCCAAAACATCGCAACTTCTCTGATGATTCTGTGGCTGGGGTTTTCTATCGTGGCTAGGGTTTTGGTGCCAACTGAAATTGATGTTATGACCTGTGGCTTTCATGTGTTGGACTAGTGAGAAGGTGTGTTCCAGCTTTTTTACTGCATTTTTGTGTTCATCCAGGCGGGTACTTATTCTTCTATTGGTCTGTCCAATGTATGTGGCTGAGCATGATGCACAGGGAACTTCGTATATGCCTTGGTTTTCCAGGTCAATTTTGTCTTTGGGGTTTTTAAGGATGGCTGCTATTTTTCAGTCTGTTTTGAAGGCAGTCTTGCGTAGTATGCCTGCGTAGGATGCCTGCGTAGTATCTTACTGATTTTGTCTGTAGTACCTTTTATGTAGGGCAGGACAGCTGTTCCATAGGTCTGTTCAACTTCTACATCTCTGTTATGTCTTAGTGTTTTTTGGTGGATCAAGCTGGTGATTTTGTTTTTGTGGAAGCCGTTGGCTGTCAGTACTTTAGTCAGGGTGCATAGTTCAGTCTTTATATGTGTCTTGTCTGCAAGGCGTTTGGTTCTGGTAATTAGTGTTTTGGCCACAGAGTTTATCTGTGCTGGGTGGTGATGGTATTGGGCGTTGAGGTAGCGGTTGGTGTGTGTTTTCTTCTGGTATACGGTGTGTCCCAGTGTACCATCTGTTCTTTTGTAGATTAGTACATCTAGGAATGGTAGTTGTTTGTTTATTTCTGTTTCCATGGTGAACTTGATTTTGGAGTGTGTGCTGTTTAGGTGTGTTAGGAAATTGTTTAGGTTTTCTTTTCCATGGGGCCAAATCACAAATGTGTCATCGATGTATCTTAGCCATAGTTTGGGCTTGTGGGTGGCATTAGTCAGGGCTCTGGATTCGAATTCTTCCATGAACAGGTTTGCAATGACGGGTGACAGTGGTGATCCCATCGGGACTCCTTCAATTTGCTTGTATCTTTGTCCTTTGTATATGAAATATGTGTTGGTTAAGCAGTGTTCTGTTAGTTCCATGAGGTGTTTAGTTGGTTGGTATTTATTTTTGATGATTTCAAAAGTTTCTTTTATCGGGACTTGAGTGAATAGTGAAACCACATCGAAACTTACAAGCAGATCTTCTTGTTCCATGTGTAGCTCTTTGATCATTTCTAAGAAGTGGTATGACTTTTGTACATATGAAGCTGCAGTTTCAGCATGGGGCTGTAGTTGTTTTGCTAAGTGTTTAGCTAGGTTTTGTAGTGGTGCTCCTTTGGAGCTGACTATAGGTCTGAGAGGTATGCCTTCTTTGTGCATTTTTGGTAGGCCGTATAGTTTGGGGCATCTGCAAGATTTTTCTCTTGGGATGATCGTCTGTTGGATTTCTTTGCTTATGTGGTTGGTTATAATTTTCTTCTTGGTTAATTTTTCCAGATATGTGGTTGGGTCTGTATTTATAGGTTTGTATGTGGAGTCTTGGAGTACTCTATATTTATATTTTATAGTACTCTATATATTTATATGTTTATATGTTTATATATGTTTATATGTTTATATGTTTATATGGTTATATGTTTATATGTTTATATGTTTATATGTTTATATG
>BLBF01000073.1:8585680-8607845 GCA_015471245.1 Laticauda colubrina | reverse complement strand
TTATATGTTTATATGTTTATATGTTTATATGTTTATATGTTTATATGTTTGTATGTTTGTATGTTTGTATGTTTGTATGTTTGTATGTTTGTATATTTGTATATTTATATATTTATAGGGAGTACCCTATATTTGAAAACATTTTTTTTTCATGTTGTAAGTGATCTAGCTATACCCAAGCCAACATTAGGTACACTTCATGTTTTATACTTGTCTAGAAGCAGTACAGATGGAAGTACTAGGTTTGTTTCTATGTCTCTTGTTACAGTTCCATGTGTAGTTAGTTTAAAGAAACTATATTCTAAATTTCATGGCATTTTAATAATGCTAAAAAAATATCTGGCAGCCTCAAAAACAGATCCTTATTTTTTAATATAGAAAATGAATGCAGTGTAGGAAGAAAAGTGATTTCAGATCCAGTGCTAAATTACCATTAAAACAAATCCTGTTTTTGACTTTTGAGAATTACAGGAATATTTGTCTTCCTAGCATATTCCTGCAAGTGCAGGATCCATTTTTCTGATCATTGAACGCCACTTTGCACAGTCAGCTGCATCTCCAGGGCACATGCCCCTGTCTTGCATATCCTTGTTGATGGTGTCTTGCATTCTCTGTTTTGGGCACTCATGATGTCGTTGCCCATTAACTTCTAGTTGGTAAGCAGTCTTTAAGATAACACACCGGTGAGTTCTCACCAACACACCCAGGCTGCATTCACCCTTGCTTGCACCTCGCTATAGATGTGACAATTGCCTTGGAGGTGGGATCCCAGATACCGAAAAATGTCCACCTTCTTGAGAATTACAGGAATGATCCTGAATATTAAATATTAAGTCTGTCCATATATCTGGATGACCTTATTTGGTTTCTTAATCATACTAAACTGTACCATGGATCTGATAAGATGGATGAGCAATAGACAAGAATTTGCTATAGGAAAATGGAAATTTAAAAGTGTGAAGGTGTTCTATATATCCTACTTGAACTACCAGAAACATTTCAAAAGACAGCACATAAAACTATTGTAATGACATAAGGAATGTGATCATATATTAACCTTGACTACTATTGAAGTCACTGTATCTTGATCTCATTTCATATATATCTAATTAACTCAATTTTACTGGGCAGTTTTTACCCTGTTAAGATTTGTTAATTAGAGTAGCTTGAAAAAAAATCTGGAAAAAAAGCTTTTCCAAATCTGAACAGAACGTATCTGTTCAGATACTTTCAGACCTAACAGAAAGGTCTATTCTTCACAAATGATCTCTGATGAAGGCTGAAGAGATTAGAAGATGAGATATTTTTGCCAGCCAGAGAAAAAGTCAACTTCCAGTGTAATTAACAGAAAAAGAAAATTACCATATCCTCTGAAGGAATGGAAGACAATTTCCAGTTTTGTGCGTAGGTTATTCTGGCCACAGTTATGATGTGTAAAATTAAATATTGATATTTTTTCTCCATGTTTAAATCTATCATACTTAGCAGAAAGGTTTTGGGTTCAAGTTTTAAATTTTGTTATATTTAAAATCCAATTTCCAATATTTCTCCAAAATTTCTGAGCACGTGGGCAAGTTTACCATATGTGAAAATATGTTCCTTGTGTGTAGTTATATTTCCAACAGTTGGGTGGTAGGTAGGGACAGAGCAGCACTTTCCATATTTAAATGTATGATAATGCAGGATATTACTGAGTGCTTCAAACAACATTAACCCACAATTAAGACCAAGTGTTTTTCAATATGCACAGCATAAAGAATAAAAAGAAGAGCATTAAAAACCAACTATCCAGATTATTTCCAGTGTATGATATTGATTCCATAATTATCAATTTAGATGTTAAATGTTAGTTTTATATGGCTAAATTTCCAGTGTAGAGATGTGAATTTTTGTGATTTTTAAAAAATTGAACACCATAGGAAAATTGGCTGATGAATCATAAACAAAATAACAGCTTTGATTTATTTATTTGAACTAGCTGCAAGAGTATAGAACAAAGCATTCTAAATCTGTAACCTGAGATTGTAGGATTAAAAGGATTGAAAAGTTTGTAGAACAATTATAGTGTACATTGCTGGTTGGATGGAATTGGTTGAATCTGGAAGGAGCCATTCAGAATAGACATTGAGGTCATCAAACCGGCTACCCACTCAATGCAGTATCCAAACTAAAGGCCCTGTCACACTGCCCAACGGATGCAAAACGTTTGTAAAAAGGACACAGCGGACGAGCAAAATGTTCCATCCGTTGTTATCCGCTCTCAAAAGGGGCAAAAATTTGCATAAGCAGAGCAGATAACACAGAAAGGAACGGACGGGGGGAGGACGCAGAGCGGATGGAAAGCGGATGCGGATTGGAAGCCTAGCGGATGGAAGCGGATGGAAGCGGATGCAGAGCGGATGCAGAACAGATGCGTAGAGGATGTAGAGCGGATGCGTAGAGGATGCAGAGCAGATGCAGAGTGGATGCAGAGCAGATGCGTAGCGGATGACGTGGATGCATAGCTGCATCCACTTTCATCCTTTCTCCGTCCGTGCTACTAACGCTGTGCATCCGTTCCGCTTCCTCCCTGTGTCTGTTTACCACTGGAATGGATTTGAGTTGCGCGGATGCGCAGCGGATGCCTAGCGGATATAGCAGATGCATAACGGATGCAGAACGGATGTCCCCCGTATGCCTAGCGGATGCAGAACGGATGCATTGGATACATTTTCTGCTCAAAAGTTTTGAGCAGCTCAAAACCTTCTGAGCGGATGAAATGTCAATAGGCGGATGCTGGACGGATAGAGAGGAAGCAAAATGGAGGCAGTGAGTACAGAATGGAAGCATCGCGTTAACCAATGGATGGCAAGTGTTTTTCTCCATTTTACATCCTCTTTCCATCCGTTTGTGCAGTGTGACAGGGGCTTAAACTATTGCATGCAGATGGTTATTTAGCTTCTATGTGAATATATCCACTCAATAAGAATCTACCAGATATGTGGCTGATTATTGGTGTCACTGTCCATTCTTTTCATAAGAAATCATCTTCCAATGTTCTCTCAACATCCATCTTTCTACAACTACATTCCACTATTCAGTGAGTTAGCAAACTCATATGCTGTAACATTCATGTTTGATAACTTCATTCCAAATCTACATTACTCTACCACTAGTTCTACTTCATTACCAGAAGACAATAAAATCACAATGGTACCTCGGTACTTGACTGCTTTGAAATTCATTGAATTTGATCCTGGATGCATTTTGATGTGAATTTTTTGTCCTGATACTCCTCATTTCTTTGGTGCTTTATACACAACCTAGAACTTGTAAGTGTTGGTTCTGTTCTGACCCAACTTCCCATGACAAACCCTCTGATATGAACTCAAAAGATTCCTTTATTAGGAATGCAAGCAGCCCTGGAAAAAAGTTTCTCTTACAGGCTAACATGGCCAGCTGGAAGATGAATAGTTGTCTGCCCCTTCCTTTTATCCCCATAGCTAAGGGTTGGGCCTCACTAGCAGCAGTGGCTCTTCCATCCCAAGGATTTCCACTGCTCTTCTCTCCTCTACCTCCTGTGCATCCATGCATCAAGCACTGGATCCAGCAGTTCCTCCTCTTCTTCAACTACCTCCAGACCTGGGGGCTGTTGACTCTCCATCTGAGGGCTGACAGACGGCCCAAGCTCCATCTCTGTCTCTGTCTCTCTCTGCCAGCTCCTTTCCTTCAGAGCTCCCAGGTTACCCTGATGCTGACGCTGACTCCCATGCCTCCTCCTCCTCCGATTCAGCTGCTGGAGGGGCTAGCAGCCCATAAGCCACAACAGGTTGTCTCATGACTAATACATTACTTGGGAAAAATGGGTTTGGTAATCATCATTTTGGATCCTCATCATGCCTCACAGAACCAATTAATGACAAGTACCAAGATACCACTGTATAGCTTTAACTCATGGTGGATTCTGTGCAACTATTCATCTTTATTTAATGATGTTTCATCACTTGTGGCTACTGGAGTTGTACCATTGCAGCTGAGCAGAATAGGGAACCTAGTAAGGTCTCTGGTAGGGCTCTGTGACCTCATGAATAAGGAAGTCATTAGTGATGTGACGAATGTATGCCCTTCTGTTTTGTTGGCCTATTAAACAGTGGTGGGATTCAAATATTTTTACCAACAGTTCAGTGGGCATGGCTTGGTGGGCACACTTTGCACGCGTGCACACACTTTGCGTGCACATATGCACCAAATGCACACTTTGCAGAGGCACAGAGGCATTCCAACTCACCTCCTGCAAGCCTGCATAATCCTGGTTGCTTCAGCAGCTGCCATGTGGCACTCTTCTGTGCTGTGCAAAGCAGCTGCACTTCAAATTCAGAGAATAAAGGTGAGTATGGCATCCTGGTCAGGTAGGTGAGCCCAACAGCAGAGCAGAGGAGAGAACCAGTTTTGTGTCCACTGCTCATCACTGCTACAGGCTAGGCAGAACCAGATGTACCAGTAGAATAACACCACTGCTACTAACCCTCCCAAGCTTTCTGACGAACAATGGGATGATTCTCCTTTGATTGCAGCATTGCACATGACCACTGATGAGGTAACAACTATAAGAAATGAAATTGACGGATTTCTGTAGTGGAAGAACGTTCTATTCTTGCCAAGTAAATGTATATAAAACAGGTACAGTTCTAGAGTTTGTGGGATGTCAGGGACCTCTCAGAAAGAATCCTTGCAATTCAATATGACGTTTTAGGAGCTGCTGAGAAAAGAATGTTGTGAGTTGGTCTCTATAGTGGCTTCACCACTAGGTCCAAAATGGAGGGCTGATGATATTGTCACAACACAAAGCAGATCAGGATTAATTTTTGAGGCTCAGCTCTTGGAAGCCCTCTTATATTGTTCCCAAAGGTGTAATTAACAGCCACTACACCACACTACACCACCTCCTGAAAACTAACCAGCACAACCCTGTGAGTTATGGCTGTATATCCAATGTGTGTTTCTCATCAGAACAACACATATTCCTGAAGTATAAAACAAGTTTGAAGATGAGGATAGGCTGGGTTGTCTACTCAAATTAACAGTTCTGATCAGCAATCAATGGCATCTCTTTAGCAACAGATAAAGCCACTAGCCTCAAGATAAAGGAGAACATTTAAAATAGACTTTGGGAAAGAATTTGATGTCACAAAGTACAGCTGTCTGTTTAGACACCCTGCACATCAGACCTTTTGCTTCTCTCACTCAGTTACCGATACAATACTAAATTCTACCCATAATTTGAAATTACCCCTGTATCGTTGGCATTCAAGGTTGTCTTCTCAAATACAAGGAAGGAGAAAACCAGGCACCAGACCTTTATACAAGCCTAGAGCAATGAAATATTGATCTCTGAGGGTTCAACTACGAAGTCCTCCAATCACCAGATAATATGATTGAACTGAAATTGAATTTTCTCTCAAAGTGAACCCGAATGGCACCTCTACCTACCTCAGAGTCTTTTGAATTAATCTCCAGGTCAAACCAACCTGGCAATTTTTTTTGTCTTATCTGTTCTGTGAATCCCTTAAATGTGAGCCAGAGGTTTTGCAAGGGAGAGGAATAACAGTTCCTTACCTTACCCGCCTTTGGGTGGGGGGAAGGTGGAAAAGCTAATATTGCACGTATCTAAATAAATCAGCTTGTTTTACTATGCCTTCCTAGGACTCTAGGAAACAATACTCAAAGCTCAATCTATCTTAAAGATAACAGAATACTTTATTAAGTATCAACTTTATTACTAATGGGTTTTTTGTCTGTAGAATCTGAGATAAGACTTAATTCCCTCCTCCAAAGAGGGGAGAGTACAGCTGATATCCACCGACATGTGGTGAACAAAGTGTCAAAAATCTGGTCGTAGATATCTCTCTGCTGGTATCTGCTGATATCTAACCAAAATGTCAGATTCATGTCTTTAGATACATAGATAGTCCTTATGTTATGACCACCATTGACCCCAAAATTTATGTTGCTAAGTGAAGCATTTGTCAGTTGAGTTTGCCTCATTTTATGATTTTTCTTGCCACAGTTATTAAGTGAATCATTGTATTGGTTAAGTTAATAGAATTAGAATATCAGAGTTGGAAGAGACCTTGGAGGTCTTCTAGTCCAACCTCCTGCCTAGACAAGAAACCCTACACCACTTCAGACAAATGGTTATTCAACATCTTTAAAACTTCCAGTGTTGGAGCATTTACAACTTCTGGAGGCAAGTTGTTCCACTAGTTAATTGTTCTAACTGTCAAGAAATTTCTCCTTAAGCCCATGTCACACTGGCCAACGAATGCAAAAAGGACACAGCAGATGAGCAAAATGTTCCATCCGTTGTTATCCGCTCTTAAAAGGGGCAAAAATTTGCATAACCGGAGCGGATAATACGGACGTGGGGAGGACGCAGGGCGGATGCAAAGCGGTTGCGGAACGGAAGCCCAGCAGATGGAAGCGGATGGGAGTGGATGGTGCAACCGCAGGGCTTCCGGGGGGCCTCAGCAAAGCGGACGCAGAACGGATACAGCGAATGCAGAACGGATGCCGAATGGATGAAGCGGATGCACAGAGGATGCACAGCGGATAAAGCGGATGCACAGCGGAAGCCTAGCGGATGCACAGCGGAAGCAGAATGGATGCCGAGCGTTAATTGCGCATCGGGAGGGAAGCATTACGTAAGCCCCCCGGATATAAAGGGAAGCAGCTCGCACGTGGCCAGCATTCCGAGGAAAGACCTGCTGCTGGACACTTTGAGTTCCTTGCCTGCCCTGCCAGCCTGCCTTCCAGCCAGCCTTGGTGCCTGCCTGCCTGCCTGCCTGCCTGCCTGCCAGGCTTTCTACCAGCCTTCCTGCCAGCCTTCCTGCCAGCCAGCAACCCCACAACCATGGGGAGGAAGCGAAAGCCTCAGCAACCTGCCGCCATCCCTGGCAAGAGGGACAGGGCCAACCTCCCGCCCCCGGCCCCTGACTCTGCTTCTGCTGGGGCTTCTGCTGAAGCTGCTCCTGGTGGTGGTGCTTCTGCTGGTGCTGGGGCTTCTGCTGGGGCTTACTCTGTTGAAGCTGCTCCTGGTCCTGCTGGTCCTGCTCGACCTGCTCGTGCTCGTGGACTTGCTCATCCTGCTCGTGCTCCTGGTCTTGCTCGTCCTGCTCGAGCTCCTGGTCCTGCTCGTGCTCCTGGACTTGCTGGCCCTGCTGGTGCTTACTCTACTGCTGCTGATCCTGGTCCTGCTGCTGCTGATGATCCTGCTGCCGCTGTTGCTGCTGCTGCTGATGATGATCCTGCTGCTGCTGCTGCTGCTGATTATGATCCTGCTGGTGAGGATGATGATGATGATGATGATGATGATTCTGCTGGTGCTGCTGCTGCTGCTGGTGGTGTGGAGGAGCAGCCCCTACTACCTGGGAGCCCCTCTAATGAGGGCCCATCTGGTCCAGCCAAAGGGAGGAAGAGGCGTATGCGACAACGGGAGAGGAAGCATTACTATATTGAGGAGGCGCACGAGGATGAGGTGCTGGAATGGCTGAGAGAGAACGACTATCTGTGGCAGAAGGGACACCGGCTGTACAGGGACACAAAGCGGAAGCAGGCTGCTTGGAGAGAGAGGGCAGAGAGTATGGGTTACACTTCGGAGGTGCTCCTCGGCTGGTGGAAATATATGCACACCTGGTACGGGAAGCTGCACCTGAAGAAATCTGGCCAGGCCACTGTGAAGCTGACAGACAAAGAGACCTACGTCATGGCCAAGTGCAGTTTTCTGGAGGGTGAGATCCGCCACCGAGGAGCACCAGGAGCCCCTCTGTCTACCCTCTCTCTCAGGCAGCCTGCTGCCACCCAGTCCTCTTCCGGCCAAGAGTCAGTCCCTGTCTCCATGCAGGTATCTGTGGAGTGTGCCATGGCGGAGAACGCGCGGACAGTTGTGGTAAGTGTGGTGGAGTGCGTAGAGGACTCTCTGGTGCGGTGGGAGAAAGGAGACATTGAGTCCACCACAGTCCTATCTGCATCCAACCCCCCCAGCTCCGCCTCCGCAGAAAGGCAGAGAGCTGGACAGCAAGAGAGGCAGAGCCACACTGTCCTGCTGGAGATCAGGGACACCATCTGCACCAGCATAGATCTCCTCTCTCAGCTGGTCCACACCGATTCCTCATCCTCCAACCACAAGCCCTTTCTCACCTATGTCAACCAGACCCTCAAGGAAATGGTGGATCCACAGTACCAGGTGGTGAAGGACCGGATCACCGAGCTGCTTCACAACCTTCCAGACCCAGAGGAACCTGCTTCCACCCAGTCCAGGTCTGCTCCTCCACCCCAGGTGATGTCCCTCCCATTCCAAGGCTTCCCACAGGCCCTCACCTACCAGGGCTACGGCTACCAGGAGGTTCAGCAGCACAGGTAGCAGCCCTTCCCAGTCCAGGCACAGAGTCATTGGGCGACACCATTGCCACCTGTTCCACTGATGGCACCGATGCCACCCACGACAATGATGCCACTGATGACAGCGATGCCACCCACGCCAATGATGCCACCCATGCCAGTCCTCACCCAGCTGTAGAGCAGACAGCCCACTACACTATTCCGTCCTCCACCCCACAGCCAAGCCCGGCCTCAGTACATGTGTCATCAGTACTGGGGCTGACACCCCATGGCATGGAGGAAGGACCTCTCAGCATCACGGGGCTGAGCCAGCTGTCCGAGAGCTTTCTCAACACCATCCCCTGTTGTCCTCTAGAGGCCAGGCACTCCAGCACCACCCACCACCACAATACCTGGACCGTTCACCCCTGAGACTGGGCACACCTCCGAGTGACCAAGAAGAGTGCCAGAGACTGTGTAGCTGGCTACCTGTGGACTTTATTTGGACACTTTACTTGGGTCATTTTTATTTTACAGCTTGTTGTTCTATAAAGTTTATCTTTGATTCACACACTTGCTTCATTTGTTTTTTTAAAAAAATCTTGGTGGAAACTTTTAGAATTGGCTTAAGCCTTTGCATGCTTGTGGGATGGGTTAAGATAGCAGTGAGGTGGGCAGGGATACCTGTGGATTGAGCAGGGATGCCTTTGGGATGGCAAATAGCTGTGGGATAGATAAACCTCCAGTGCAAGCATAGTAGGACTGTATGGTCTACCCTCCCAGGTGCCACATTTATGGCCCTTTTTTATCAATAACAATATAAGCATTGATCCACACATTTGAACACAAACACAACTCTTTATAAAACGCCCTGTTCATTGTAGGCTCACCCAACATACATGGCCCAATCTCATCCGTGTGATGAGACAGGCTGAAGGAAGCATCCATTAAGCATCTACCATCCTGTCTTGCCACTCCACCACTCTAGCTGAGGAGTTGCACCAGTGTTTCAGGAGGTTGCGCTGCTTCTTCCCTTCACGTGAGGCTCTGTTGGGGCCTTGCACATCCTGAGTGTCGATCAGGTTTCGCCCTTGCCTCCATTCCCCAGGCTCCATGTCCCCATTGCCTTGTTGACGGTCCACGAGCCTGTTCTGCAAGACTGGGTAGCAGGTGCGCATGAGATTGTGCAGGATGCAGCAAGCTTCCACGATCCTCCTCACGGTCTCTGGGCGATGCTGCATGGTGGTGAGAAGTACCTGGAACCTGTTGGCCAGGATGCCAAAGGCGTTCTCCACCACCCACCTTGCCCTGGACAGTCTGTAGTTGAAGATCCTCTCTTCACGGGTCAGGAGTCTGGAGGTGTAGGGCTTCATGAGGTAGGTTCTGAGGGAGAAGGCGTCATCCCCCACGATGAAGTAGGGCACATCTTGCGTGTAGTTGGGCAGGGGGTCTGGATCTGGGAAGCCCATGATGTGGTTGCCTTCCAGCCCCTCCTTGAGGTGACTGGCGTTGTATACCTGGGCATCTGAAGATGAGCCGTAGCCTGAAGCATCAATGTACATGAACTTGTAGTCAGCATCGACCATGGTGAAGAGGACGATGCTGAAGAAGCCCTTGTAGTTGAAATAAGTGGACCCCAACTTGGCTGGAGCTTTGCAGGCCACGTGCTTGCCATCGATGGCTCCAACAGTGTGTGGGAAGTTCCACCTCTGATACCACTGCTCTGCAACTTTCTTCCATCCTTCTTCAGTGGAGGGGCACTGGAGGAGCTCCTCCTTGTATTCTTCGATGATGGCCTGCACCACTTCTCTGACCACAATGCTGATGATGTTGTGTGGCACCCTCCAGCCGTACTGCATGCTCCTGTAGGAGGTCCCTCAGGCCAGGTGGCGCAAAGTGAGTGCCACCTTGAGCCCAGGTTCCAGGCAGGGCCGGAAGTTGGTGTTTGCCTTGGTCAACCTGGGTGTCAGGCGCTGCACAACTTCGTCAAACATGGCTGGAGGCATCCTCATGAAGTTCTGGAATGACCGAGTGTCTTTGTTCCTGAGCTCCACCATCAGCTTGTTGTACAGTCCGTACTGTGCTCTTCCCCCGATCCATTTTCGGACCCAGACGCTTCTTGGCCACCTCTTTTTCTTCCCATAGTAGAGTTCACAGAGCCTGTAGATGGCTTCGTACTGTTGCAGAAGGATGGTGGCTGCCAAAAGGACTGTGGTACGATCCATGGTGGACATGACTGGATGCTGTGGAAGAGGAAGAGTCAGATGAAGGCTGCAGAGGTCTGCACAGCTGGGCTGCTGGTGTGAAAGTGAGATGCAGACGAGTTGCTCCCCCTTTTTATAGGCAGTATAGGTGTCCCTTTGCATCCTCTAGGCATCCTCTAGGCATCCTCTAGGCATCCTCTAGACATCCTTAATATCTGAGATAGATCCCCTCTGCGAACGTTTTTTCCGCTTTAAACGCTTTGTTTCCATGCTGCATCCGTTCTGCATCCGTTCTGCATCTGTTCCACATCCGTTCCACTTCCTCCCTGCCTCCAGGCAGATGCGAGTTGCGTGGATGCGCAGCAGTCTCCAAGCGGATATAGCGGATGCGTAACGGATGCATAATTGATGCGTAGCGGATGCGTAGCGGATGCAGAACAGACGAACTGGATACATTTTCCGCGCAAAGGTTTTGGGTAGCCCAAAACTTTCAGAGTGGATGAAACGTCAATAAATGGATGCTGGACGGATAGAGAGGAAGCAAAATGGAGGCGTGAGTACATCGCTTTTTCGAACGGATGGCAAGGTTTTTTGTCCGTTTTACATCCTCTTTGCATCCGTTGGTTCAGTGTGACATGGGCTTTAGTTCTAGGTTGCTTCTCTCCTTGATTGGTTTCCATCCATTACTTATTGTCCTGCCCTCAGGTGCTTTGGAGAATAGCTTGACTCCCTCTTCTTTGTGGCAGCCCCTGAGATATAGCAACACTGCTGTCTTTCATCCCCTATTTCTTCTTTTCATTAAACTAGACATACCCAGTTCCTGCAACAGTTCTTCATATGATTTAGCCTCCAGTCCCCTAATCATCTTTAGTTGTAATGACATGATTGTTTAGTAAATTTGGATTCCCCACTGACTTTGCTTGACAGAAGATCACAAAAGCTGATCACATAATCCCAGGGTACTGCAACCGTCAAAAATGTGAGTAACTTTGTGAACACAAATGTGTTGTAACTTTGAATGGTCACTAAATAAACTATTGAAAGTTCATTTAGGTCATCATCCTTATCATCATTATTATTGCCTTTATTCTCAGAGTATATGTGTACAATGAAGTTGGCTGAGCCTCCCTTTGTGCAAGCCCCCCGAACACAACTCACAGTGAGGACAGAAATCCCTAACCCAGTCCCAATCTTATGACACTAAGTGACCTTGTTGCACAATGCACTGGCCCTGGAATTCTATCATATGATGTTGACATGAAGTTATTTTCCATTCAGAAATCGGACAGCCCATGGGTAGAAACTGTTCTTCATCCTTTTGGTGCAGCTGCCTATGCTTCTATATCTCCCACCCAATGGTATAATCATCTTTTAACAAATTCCCATAATCCCTTGTGGGGTGGAATCTGGGCAACTGAATGGAGCTAGCAGAGTGTGTATGTCTGGATGCTTTTCCTGTCGCCAATGTGGAGTTTGTTCATCAGATATATTCTCAGTGTGCCCAGAGAGAGACATATCTGCCTCTACCAAGGATTGAACTCATTGCCTCCTCTTTATGAGGTGAGAGCTCCACATCTAGGCCACTGCACCACTCTATTTAGGTCATCAACTAATAATCTTGAAAAAAAAAAAAAACAGCCCTTTTTTTCAGGAAATGTTGCTGTGGCCCAAAAACTATAAACCCTTTTTGCACATTAATTAATCTGTCCAGTATTCTATGTATTAAGCCAAAGGCACTTAATATCAGGATCATGGTGCAGATTTGACATGTGGGTGAACCCAGTAAAAGAAACGATGCTTTAGATGGCGTCTGGATGCTGTAGGAACATCTCCTCCTCCCAGTTCACCCTCTCCAGTTAATGGAAATAAGCGTGAGCTGTACAGAGTTCTTGGGATGAGGGTGGATTTAAGCTCTTAATATCCAGGAAAGCTCAACCAACTCTTATCTTCTGAGAAACCGCTCATAATATTATGCCTTGTCAATTGGATCAGAATGAATTCAGTGATACTTCCTTCTGAGTAAACAAGCTGACCAAGCCTGAACTCTGTTAGTATTTTAATTCTTGTTGTAGTTTAATATTCTGGTTTATTTAATTAATTAATTAATGTGGTTTAATATTATTTCATAGGTTAAAGGGAAAGCCTCAGAAATGCCTCCGACGCTGATATAATTGTCGAGAGTTACTCAGAAAGAATGATCACCTATCTCATTTCCTTTTTATCCTAAAATATATTGCATCTGGGAGCGAAATAATGTGAGAACTACAAAGCTGAAATGTACGTAAGAAGGAGGAAAAAATGGACCCGTCCATCAAAGGGATATTTTATATTTATTACAACTGGGCCAGAGTGTTAGACGGCTGCTTTACTTCAACACTACTTCAAATGAAGCACCCTTCTGAAGCACTAAAACAATCTATCACATTATTTTTCCCAAGAGCTGTAGAGAATAAGGAAGATAACCTTGACAGAGTGATGCTTGGTCTCTTGGCTAAGCAAAAGGCCAGAGAGCTGGTTTTTTAAAAAAAATCCAGAATGTCCAGATAACATTCAGAAGCAACTCAGACAGACATCTCACCAATGTTCTGAGATACAAGAAGGTGTAACACAGGCAGACTTGCAAGATTCTGGTTTTTTAGCCAGTCTCAACAAACGTTGCTTTAGCCATCCTGCGGAATCGATTACATGATTAGTTTAGTTTACTTTATGGTCATTTCACTCATACAATAAAGTTAAATGTCATCTTCAGTGTACATCATAGCTATAAAAAATAAAACACAAATACACATCCTTCACATTCTATACAATTGAATTGAAAACCCCTGATATTGCATGAATATTGCACTATACAGTAGAATTCAACATAGTTACTGCCCTGGAATAGAAGCTGTTTTTTAGCCTATTTGTCCTTGTTTAAATTATCCTATACCATCGGCCAAATGGTAATCGTTCAAAAAAAAAAAAAAAAAAGGGGGTGCCCAGGATGAGATGGATCTTTGAGAATGTTTTGAACTTACAGGCCATGTCACACTGCCCTACGGATGCAAAAAGGACACAACGGACGAGCAAAATGTTCCATCCGTTGTTATCCACTCTCAAAAGGGGCAAAAATTTGCATAAGCAGAGCGGATAACACTGAAAGGAACGGACGTGGGGAGGACGCAGAGTGGATGTATAGAGGATGCAGAGCGGATGTATAGAGGATGCGTAGAGGATGCGTAGAGGATGCAGAGCGGATGCAGAGTGGATGCGTAGAGGATGCAGAGCAGATGCAGAGCGGATGAGCTGCATCCGCTTTCATCCTTTCTCCATCCATGCTACTAACGCTGTGCGTCCGTTCTGCTTCCTCCCTGCATCCGTTTACCGCTGGAACGGATTTGAGTTGTGCGGATGCACAGCGAATGCCTAGCGGATATAGCAGATGCGTAATGGATGCAGAACGGATGTCCCCCGTATGCCTAGAGGATGCAGAACGGATGCATTGGATACATTTTCCGCTCAAAAGTTTTGGGCAGCTCAAAACTTTTGGAGCGGATGAAATGTCAATGAACAGATGCTGGACGGATAGAGAGGAAGCCAAACGGAGGCAGTGAGTACATCGCGTTAACCAACGGATGGCAAGCTTTTTTGTCTGTTTTACATCCTCTTTGCATCCGTTGGTGCAGTGTGACATGGGCTTAAGGCAGTGGAAGCTATAAAGCTCATCCAAAGAGGGGAGAGGGCAACCCATGATCCTCTGGGCAATGACGTTAAACTTCTGGAGCACTATCCTACCTGCCACTGTGCAATTGGCAAGCCATACACAGGTGCAGTATGTTAAAATGCTCTCTATGGTGCAGTGGTAGAAGGTCACCAGCAATTTTTCATTCAGTTCTTGTTTTCTGAGAAGTCTCAGGTAGTATAATCTGTTGGGCCCTTTTGACCAGTGCTGCAATGTGAGCACCCGAGGTCAGGTCCTCTTTTATGACAACACCCAGAACTTAAAACTGGCCACTTGTTCCACTTGGTCTCCATTGATAAGAAAGGGCTGGATGTCTGATCTGTTCCTTCTATATCATCCACTATAAGCTCCTTGGTCTTATTGGTGTTAAGAACCAAGTTATTGTCTCCCTGCCACAAAAGCAATCAGTCCACCTCACCTCAATAGGTAGAATCACCCCCCTCCCAGAGATGAGTTCCACCACTGTTGTATCATCTGCAAATTTATTGATAGCATTACTAGCATGACTGGGAATGCAATCATGCACATAAAGAGTATAGAGTAAGGGGGCTTTCTTAGTGGGACTATCCAGAGCAAAGGAAAGTTTCTTCCCAAGCTGAGCAGCTGTCAGATCCCTAACATGATACTGCCATTCAATTGGGGGAGTAAAGGGGGGAATCTTGAACATAATTCTTCCTTATTGCCTTTGACAACTGCTATTTTAAAACCTCTCTCCTAGTGCCTGAGCGCCTTGAGATTTTCTCATCTTTTGGGGAATGTATTAAGGGGGAGTGCCATGTTGTGGTTCACCGGCAGCAGGTGCGGACGACTGAGATCTCGGAGAACAAGGACTCAGATGAAGGATGGGGCCAGGACCATCAGGAAGTGGAATGTTGCCTTTAGAGATTGTGGAGGCTGTCAGCAGTGATGAAGAGGCCCCCGAGGAGCCTGTGCCCAGCGTACATGTGCACAGGGCTGCTCAAAGGTAAGAGCAGCTGCACGGGAGATTCAGGAATAAGGCTGCAAGGTAATGGCCCCTCCTGAGAAGATAAAAGCCAGCTGAGAAACTGCAGTTCTTTGCAGAAGGCAAGTAAGTTTGATACTCAAGCCTGGTGGATGTTAGGAATATCCAAGTTGGCGTTTGGAGACTCTTTATTTTATTGTTTAGGAATTTAATCTGTTGTTCTTGGCAGCCTTGCAAAAACTTGGCAAGGCTCTTTCTTATTGGAACTAATTAGTTGGAGGATTTGTAAATGAAACAGTAAAAGTTGTGCTGTTACCTTTGTCTTGTGTTTACTCTCTTGGAACCAGGTTTGGATCAGAACAGTTTCACTCTGAAAGCCAGTGAAAGATGATCCTGGGAATGCTTGCTTATCTGGTTCTCAGGATGGCCATTACAACAACATTTTCACACCTGTGGATTGGTTGAATCCACATTGGACTGGAGGGAGAGATTTCTAATGCCTTATTTCTAACTGTATCGCCCGAGGGGATTTAGAATCTGCTTTGCCTTTGTTCTACTTTCACTTCTGCTCAGTAAAAGGTTCATTTTGAAATACTAAGTTTCAAGAGTTTTTACTTTCTTGACTGGGAAGGAGAGACAGGACTCTGCTTCTAGAGTCTACACCTAATGGAAATAATGTGGTGGCTAGGTTAGCTAAAATGTTTAAAATATGTCTAGCAAATGTTGGAAATGTAATCAAAAGATGGGGACATTTTATCATATGTGGAAGCCTTGTGCTAAAAATAAAAAAAAATGGGCCAAGATACACATATGGCTAGAAAAGATGATGGGGAAACATGCAGATTTTAAATCTGTCCTGTTTTATTAGGTATAATATCAGATAAATTAGATGAGAAAAGTAAGTGTTTAATATTGCATGTCCTAACAGCAGCAAGGATTATATTCACACAACACTGGAAAAATGAAGAAACACTATGAGAGGAAGATATAATTAAGAAGATACTAGACTGTGCAGAAATGGATAGATTTGCATAGGAGATATCTTGACATAATTAGTCTACATCCAAAGCCCATTCACCTTCAGTTGTAGAGCTTGAATTTAGTTGGCCATTCTGAGACACAAATGCATGACATTGGCCTGATTCCACAGGGAAATTTTTATGATCACTGCTTAATCCTTCAAATAATTTTTTTCCCCTTAAAAACCAAACACTTATCTTCCAGGTTCAAAATTATCTACTTTAGTTGTTGCAGCCAAGACCCTGAAAAGGGAAACCAATCCTGGTTATAGATTGTACAGCCAATTGATGTTGCCTTCTGTTCATAAATTTGTAATCTTCATTTGCATATTCCCGGGGTAATCTAAATTGCATTCTTACTTTCATTAGCTAAAAACCATTGCTACCACCATGACTAAAAGAAAAAAGATGATGGATTTAGAGAAAGAATCAAAAGGAAAGCAATTCTCTTCTTTTGGCAAAAGAAGCTACTCTGATGGACAATTCTGAACTTTCTTCCTATCTGTTATCCCATAATGGGGAGAATATTTGCTTATTTTATTCTTTCTTTTGAGGGCATTGTAATTATCAAGAAATGACATTGTAATTATCAAGAAATGACATCTGAAACAAAATTAAATAGGTTTTTCTATGAAATACACAACCCTAATTCAGAATGGTTTTGAGTTCTCATAGTTTCAACTTTTTAGGCCTATTACTTAATATTATGCAAATTATTTCTTGAACAGAGGGTGCTTCTTTTCCAATTTTTATACCAGTGCTTATCATCTGTATTTTCATCTGTATTTTGCTCAACTGTGTGTTTCTGTTTAGCCATATGCTATTAATGTTAGATTAGATTTGTTCCCCAGTTATTACTGAATATTCTCTTTATGAGAAAGATTAAATTTAGAATCTCTGGAGACCAGAATACTGGAAAAATAGCATATAGTTTTGACTGGAGTGGAGATTTAAAGACTGAAAATTAGATCCAGAGTTTAAAATCTTTCCCCACAACTTAACTTTGTGCACAAAGTGTTTAAGGCGACAAGATGAATAGATTGCTAGTAAAGGATAAATACAATTGATAGCTCCTTTTTTCCAACCATGCAATCCCTTAATTTTGGGTAGAGTCAGGGCAACTAGATAAGCACTCTATGAAAATATGGAAATTTATATCAATGCTAAAATGAATATATAATCTTGAGGAAATGTATTACTGCAAAATTACAGTATGAGGGACTAAGACTCAGAATTCCTATTTAATATGTATAAGATGTTCTAAATCCCACGAAGCTTAATGAAATTCAATGTAATCATATTCAGGAATACCCTACAAGCCTTTAGTTTTATGACAAAGCAAGAATTAAGGAACAGAGAAACAGGAGAGAGAGAGAGAGGGGGGGGGGCTTCCAACCATGGTATGAATCTATCTTGCCTATTAACATTTGATTTTTTCTTTCTCTTTGGAAGCAAAAAGCAAGAAAAAAGTCCCACACTTTGATTTTAAAACTCATATATGGTTTTCTTCCATGCAATGTGATTCTTTTTTTGGAAAGAAAAAAATGAATCAATCAAAGAAGCACATGAAAAGAAATGAAATGAATCACTCAGAAGCACAGATGATAAAACTCAACTCTTGAGAACTTTGGGAGATTAAAATCATAGTTACATTATTGTAAGCTCTTCTATGTCTTTTTAAAATAGAAATTAACACAATAACAGAGTTGGAAGGGACCTTGTAGGTCATCTAGTCCAACCCTCCAAGCAAGCAGGAGAGCCTAAACCATTTATGACAGATGGCATCCAGTCTCTTCTTGAAAGCTTCTAGAGATGAAGCTCCCACAAGAAGTTCCCTGAAGGCAACTTCTGTTCCATTGGTTGATTGTTCTCACTGTCAGAAAATCTCTCCTTATTTCCAGGTTGAATCTCTCCTTGTTCATTTTCCATCCATTATTCCTTGTCTGGCCTGTAGATGTTTTGGAAAATAGCTTGACCCTCTTCCTTCTCTCTGGGGCAGCCCCTCAAATATTGGAAGACTGCTATCTTATCCTCCCCCCCCACCCATCCTTCTCTTCACTAGATTAGCCATGCCAAGTTCCTGTAACTGTCCATTGTATATTTTAGCCTTCAATCCACTAATCAACTTTGTTGCTCTTCTCTGCATTCGTTCTAGTGTCTCAACATCTTTTTTATAGTGTGATAACCAAAACATGTAGTCTAAGCAAATTACCAGTTAGGGTTTCTCCATTAATTAAACAAATTCCTGTTGTTAAACTAGGAAGCCTACAATTTATGACAATATGTTGAATTCTTAATTTGGCCATACTCTGTTCATTTCGTAAGAGTTCTCACAAATACCATCAAGTCTTCACATCCCTTACTTTCCTCCAACTTCATGTTCGACTGTATAAATCTTCAGATTCAAAAGCAAAACTGTCTCTCTTTCCCTCTGTCCATGGGTGGGCTTCAAAACTTTTATCAACAGGTTCTTTGTTGGGTTGCTGGGTGGGCATGGCCATGGTGGGTGTCCAAAGCATCTACATGTGTGCGCAAGTCACATGAGTGCGATTTATGACCTACTGAGCTGCCTTGACAGCTGAGCAGTGTTGCGTGCAAGTGCGCAGAGCTTGGAAAATCCCTTTTTTTCCTGCTTTTTCAACCACAGCTGTGTCACGCAAAGCAGCTGCAGTTGAAAAAGCAGGAAAGAAAGGTCAGTTAAGAGCCCGGGCAGGCAGGTGGGCCAAAACAGCAGCAGACATAGCACCAATTCTATGTATGCTCTCTGTCTGCTGCTCTTCAGAACTACCGGTTCTACAGAGGTGGACAGAACCGCTAGAATCCCCCCTGATCCCCTCCTCTCTCACACACACACAGTTTGAAGAATAAAATGCTTTACAAGAACAGGAGATATTCAAGTTTAAGTCCATCTTCAGGCTTTGAATATGAGATGTTCTGGGACAGCCAGAAATGGATAGACTAACCCTAGCACTAAAAAATAAGGATACCGCAATATATTATAGTAGCTGGAACAGTTGGTATAATTGGTTAGAACAAAGATAGACTTTACAATACAAGGCAAAAAAGAATAAGATAAACTCATATGAGTGATATATAAACACATGTAAGGACATTGGTGCGTATATGGCATAAATTAAGGGAAGAAAAGATCTTACAAACTGTCGAAAATGAGAATGTTTTTAATTGTTTTCCATTCTCTTTTCTTTCTCTCTCTCTTTTCTTTTCTCTCTTTTTCAGTTGTGTATGTGTTGACGATGTGTTTTTAATTGTAAAACTTATAAAATTTATTTTAAAAAATAAATAAATCTAAAAACCTGCCTACGGACAACATTTTAAGCTCAAGTCATTCAGGGCAGGCTAAAGAAACCTGAATACCTGAAAATGAAGGAAGGTTTTTTTGAAAAAAAAGAAGAAGAAGAAGAAGAAGATGCAATTTAGAATGCCATCTTCCTTTCCCTTTAATGACATTTAGGCTATTTCTCAGAATGCAATAATTACTTTGTGTCTCTCACTTTAAGGCTAGTTCTGGTTTCTTTTGAGGGGAAAAAAAAGCCTTCCTTAAAATCATATTTTCTCAAAGCTGCAGATCAAGAAAGAAAATGGTCCCAGAGGATGGAAAACAACAAAATGTCTCCACAAGGAATTGTTCACTTTCTATTAATGGAAATTGAATTGCCCCTTTCCCTACCATTTCCAACAGTTCACTAGTTGAGATGTTATTTTAGAAAGGCTGTGAAATTGGAATAAGAGAAACCAAGCCCCCTTGAACATGCTCTGTCTCTTACATTGTAAAATTTCAGTGCAGCAAGTACATAAAAACACCCAAGAGGATGTTCAAAAGGAAAAAAAAAAAAAAAAGGAGTGAGGGGGAAGGAAATGGTTCATAACAGCAGAAGGTTCAGTTATGTATCTTACCTGAGATTGAGACAAGTGGACTGTATGTTACGTAGAGCCAGAGAAGCTGATTTCAGAGTCATCTGAGTACTTTTATTAGTTGGGAGACATATAATAGAAAGGAGTAAGAACTATTTTATTGTATTTCTTGGTAATTAGGATACATTAAGAATTAGGTGTATCATTTTAAGCAATCATTTGCCTTTTAATCCATGAATACATATCCATTGTCTGCCTATGATTCCTTTAAATGATCTAATTGCAAAGATCTCAATGAAAGAAGAAGCTGTTTTAATGAGTATCAGAAGGATACCATACTCACAGCTCTGTACATTGTGCAGTGGGGGTGTCGATTTCACTGAGAGCCATATCAGGGTTATGTTTCACTTTGGGGGCCCAGGTGGGCATGGCCAGGGTGGGCGTGGTCAGCTCGACATAACTCATGTCGGTGCCAGGGGTGGGCAGCTGGGGGTCCACAGGCTTTGGGAGCGTCCCTAGCTAAGATTCTGTGCAATTCAGAGAACCCCCAAATCCCATTCCTGGCTGGCCCCACCCACCCCACTCTGCCCTTCCCAGGAGTCCCCATGCAGCCCATTTTGGATGCAAGGCACACACAGAGGCTGAGGGAGGCTGAAAAACAGGCCTCTCTGAAGTTTGGGAAGACCGGAAATGGGCCCAGGGAGGCCATTTTCACCCTCCCAGAGGCTCAAAGAAAGCCTCCAGAGCCCGGGAAGGGCAAAAAAACCCAGCTGTGGTACAGGCAGCTGACTAGGCCACATCCACCCAGCAACTGGGCAGAGTACTCTTTGCTAAAATTTTTGAAGCCCATTCCTGGATGGCGCCTGTGGTGGCCCAAGCACTCTGCCAATGAAAACGGACCTTAGAAGGGCCATTCTCCCAAGCTCCATTTTCACTGGCAGAGTCACCATGGGCCAATCCTTCACTGTTTCCAGGGTGACCCAATCCGGCCTGTGGGCCTTGAGTTTGATACCCTTGTTCTACAGCATGAGTTTTTTGTGTGCGTAAGCCATAGAAGATTATTTTTATACATGATTACTCCCATGAGACTGTTATATGTGCAAAATTTGAAAGATTCTGAAACCCTGACAGTGAAGATAATGGAACTAGCCAAGACAACAAAATTAATTTGTTTGATTACACATTACCACCAGAATGATCAACGACTAAATTTATCACTAACTGAAAACCCTTATGGATCTGATTTTTACTTAAAAAAAGAGAAGAATGGACTTGTGATTTATAGATTGGAAGATTTGAAAGGGTAGCTTATGGAAGTAAGGAAATTGTGATGTAACCTTAGACAGGACAATGCATTTATAACTACTGTAA
This sequence comes from Laticauda colubrina, assembly GCA_015471245.1. NCBI lineage: Eukaryota > Metazoa > Chordata > Lepidosauria > Squamata > Elapidae > Laticauda > Laticauda colubrina. Next base: position 8,586,359 of record BLBF01000073.1, on the reverse strand, counting down.
AAAAGATAGAAGTCGCTTCTTCAGAATATTATCTTTTTCTTCCCTTTCTTATTCACCATTCTTCCTTATTTTGCTTCTTTTCTAATATTTGTATTGTTTTTATTTTGATAAAAATGTTTTCAATAAAAATTACATTAGAAAAACAGGCTCGGTTTTGACTGATCTGCTACAACTGTCTCTCCTGATCATGTTTTTTGACTATGACTTGTTTGACATTAGCAACTAGAGAATTTTTTTAAATACAAAATCACTGATCTAATATTTAAAAAAGCTAAACATTAAGTTTGATGGTTTCCATATGAACACACACAAAGTGATAACTAGATGCTAATTCTGTTGATGTTTACACTGGTCCACATATCTTGTTGCATAGTTTACTTATTTGGTTTCACAGACACTCCACCTATTCCTATCCTGAAGGTACAAAATAAATAACATACCAATCTCTTTTATACCAAGGCTACAAAAGTATTTTATATGCAACTGGCTTGGGAAAAAAAATTCCAGGGACAGAAAATTTAAAAATTTAGGTGGGAGTAAAATGTTCTTGCATTAAGCAGAATCCAGTTTTCAGATTAAAATTATCTTTGCAGTTTTCCAAAAAAGAAAATAAAATAAAAAAGAAGGGAGATGGAAAGGAAAGGAAAGGAAAGGAAAGGAAAGGAAAGGAAAGGAAAGG
>BLBF01000073.1:8559211-8571488 GCA_015471245.1 Laticauda colubrina | reverse complement strand
AATAGAATAGAATAGAATAGAATAGAATAGAATAGAATAGAATAGAACAGAATTAGCTTTATTGGCCAAATGTGATTGAACATACAATAAATTTGTCTCCAGTGCATGTGCTCTCAGTGAGCTGTGTGAGGGTACCTACAAACCAGAACCATCCTGTATGATAGTATTACTATGTATCAAGATAGTTTTTTAGTTCAGCATTACTCCACTGAGTTAGGAGGGTTAAGTGAGCAGTGGTATGTAGCCTTTGACCTAATAGGCCATGGAATTTGACAAATAGGCTGCAGATGAGGTTGTTGGTACATGGAATTGAAAAAGTGCCTTAGAGTGGAGAGACAGAATTGAGAACAGCATGGCAATTGATCAGAGAGCGGGTGGTAAACCCATCTAAAGATCAAGGTTTTAAATGATACATATCCTGGAAGGAGAAACCAGTACTGACTTGAGAAAAAAAGAAAAGTTATAAAATGGCTTTCTAGCTCTAATGAATTATATTAATAAAGCAAAGAATAGTTGGGAAATGATACCCATCTGATTTTTTCTGAAATGGGAAACCTCTTTAGGGTCTAAATGGTTTGCTTTGCTTTCTGGCTCTGACAATGTGTTGGCCAAGGTTTCATTTTAAAATGCCTATGCTTTGTTCAGAGCAGAACCCATTTGGGTTCAGGGGAAAGTAATCATCAAAAGTTGCAAGGAAACACACATTTTACTCATTCAGAGCAACATAATAACAGAGTTGGAAGGGACCTTGCCGAAGTCATTTTTTGATATTATCCAAGTTACCCAAGAGCATGGGTGTCAAACTCGATCATGCCATGATGTTCTTTTGCCTTTGTGGGGCCAGGGTGAGTTTGGCCTGCACATGATGCATCCAGCCCATGGGCCATCAGTTTGACATCCATGACCTAGAATATGGAAATCGGCCACAAATGGAGACACAGCAACAGAATAGCAAAGCAACAGAGTTGAAAGGGGTCTTTGGAGGTCTTCAAATCCAGTGGCTGCCAACCAGTGGGCTGGGGACCACTAGTGGTCCACAAAAAAATTTTGGTGGTATACAGAGAAATGTACCCCCGAAAGCACCCCACCAAAGCAATTAATCCTGGTTGTGCAGGAATACAAAGCTGCGCCGCCCACATGGCCCACCTACCTGCTGGCCCCTACCCTTCAGCCAAGCACAAACCTTATCTTGGGTAGAGCCATGCGAGCTGGAATGGAAGGTAATGCCAATGGTGGGGGAGGGAAATCTACCCTGGGGTGGCTTGGTGATATTGGTGGGAAAGTGGGTCCCTTATTCAAAAGCTGCAATAGTCACAGGACTGGCCCTTTGGTCATCCAAGAGCAGCTGCTCCTCCACCCAGGTGCAACAGCCTACCATGGACTGGAGGAGCTGCTCCAGGATGACCAAAGGGCCAGTCTTGTGATTACTAAAGCCGTGGAATATGAGACCAACTTTTCCACCAATATCAACAAGCCACCGTCAGTCAAAATTCATATTAGTGGTCTGCAGGATTTAAAATTATGAGATTGGTGGTCCCTGAGGTCCAAAAGGTTGGTGTCCTCTATTCTAATCCAACCCTCTGCTCAGGCAGGAGGCCCTACACTATTTCAAACAAATGGTTTTCCAGCTCTTCTTTAAAACCTCCAGTGATGGAGCACCCTCAACTTCTAGAGGCAAACAATTCCATTGGTTGACTGGTCTTACTCTCAGGAAATTTATCCTTAGTCCAAGGTTGCTTCTCTCCTTGATTAGCTTTCATCCATTACTTCTTGTCCTGACTTCAGGTGCTTTGGAAAATAGATTGTCCCTTTCTTCTTTGTGGCAGCCCCTTAGATATTGGAAGACAGCTATCTATTATGCTAACTATTAGTCTAACTTACACTGACAACAGTTTCTTGTTTTGCCTTCGGATGCTTTAGAAAAGAGAACATAGAATGATAGAGTTAGAAGGGACTTTGGAAGTCTTCTACTTCAACCTCCAGCTTTCACTTAAATTATTCTTCTGTCTCTTTTTGAAAGTTTCCAGTGATGGAGCAATGCCAATAGGAAAATAATCTGCTCATTTCAAGCCAAGTTTATCAATATAGATTTGTTTAGATATATTAAATACATTTTACACAGTTTGGGAAGAAAGGTTTTATTTAATTTGAATCAAAGAAGCCAGAAAATAGTTACATGCAACATAGAAAATCTAATTTCCAGCAAGATTCATCTGTGTCTATTATCACTGGGTATTAATGAGACCAACTGGTGGAACTAATAAGGGATTTTTTTCCCCTCGCCAAATGCTAAACTGCTTCATCTTTCCAAATATTACATTTGATTTCAGTCAATATTTCTGCTTAAAAATGTTTCTCAAGAACCATATGTTGCATTAATACACAAATAAGTTGTTCCATAACTTTATAGAGCATTTGTAAAACACTAGTCATGAAATGAAGGAAAAAGGTGTGAAAAATTTGATGGAGGCAGAAAATGGAATAAAAGCCTTTCATTATACAAAAATTGTATACCAGGGTCCAAGTGTAAGGTAAGAGAATGAAAGATCCCATCGATAAGTATTTTTAATTAGATACTTAATTATTTTTTAAGTCAAGGACTTTAGAGGTAGTCCTCAACTTACAACAATAATTGAGCCCAACATCGATGGTGCTAAGAGAGAAATTTGTTAAGTGAGCTTTGCCTCATTTTATGACTTTTCTTGCCACATGAAAAATGGTCATGAATCATTTTTTCAAATGCTGTTGTAAATTCAAACAGTGTTGTGGTTTACCGGCAGTAGGTGTGGATGGCTGAGATCCTGGAAATCAAGGATTTAGATGAGGGGCCTGTGGGTGATGTAGGGATGGGGCCAGGACCATCAGGGAGTGGAATGCTGAGCAGTTGCTGCAGCACAGGCAACTCAGGAGTAAGGCTGCAAGGTAATGGCCCCTCCCTTAAGAGATAAAAGCCAGGTGAGAGTTCTTTGCAGGAAGCAAAGAAGTTGTTGCACTCAACCACTTGAAGGTTTGTTTATCTGTGCCCTCAAGATCAACTAAATAGTGCAAACAGGTGTGGAACCTTCTTGGAACTGCTGAAAGGACTGTGTTATAAACAGGAGACAGATGGTGTCGTATCCCTCCCCCTTTATTGTCCCCTCTTTTCAACCAGTGGTCCTGTCTGTCCAGAATGTGGACTTGATTGTCTTCAAAAGACTCTTTCCTCTGCAAGGAAATAATTCCATTCCCCACCATCCAGTCAGAGCTAAAGAAGCTTCTTGGGTGAAAAGCGGAACATCTTCAAGGAAAGCCCAGTTGCCTCTTGAGAAAAGCAACTTTGGGACTGCCACTTTGGGATGATGAGCATTGGTGTTCTACTTATCTACTTCCAGGGAAACATAGACCATTTGGTCAATGGTGGGATGCAACTGGTTTAACAACCAGTTTGATGAGTGCGTGCTTCTCACGCACACGCACCTAATGTATGCTTTGCATGCATGCACAGTATTCAAAACCCACCCATTTTAAGTTTAGAAGCTTACCTTTTATGTCAGCACTGGTGAGTAAAACATTTGACAGGCAGAAATCAGCTATGCCAAATCAGCTGAGCTAAAAAATAGGGAAATATAGGACAGGAAAAGGCAGGGGTGGGTAGGCAGGGCCATTGCTCACCAGAACCACCAGTTTGCTAGAACTGGTGCAAACCAGTAAAATCCCACCACTGCATTCAATGGTGGAATCACCCCATCCCACATTTGTTAAATGTTTTCTTGAAATCTAAGTACATGATTTCCACAGAATTCCCTTGGTTTACAAATCTATTTTGAAGATAAAAATGGCATTTAGATTTAATAAATCCATGGTGGCTTTTAGGAATCATCCTGTTCCTTTCTTGGTGTTTGTAAAAACTACTGTTTGAACTGATTATCTTATCAGGGATTTTACCAGAAGCTGATGTTAGACTGATCAGATCCACTTTCCCTCTTTTTTCTAAAGACTGAAATAACATTTGTTATTCTCCACTGTTTCGGTACTTCACTAGGAATTTACAAAATTACAATCTGTAGTTCCAAAGTAAGACCTCAATTCATCAATTAGTTTTTAAAAAGAGAGAGAGAAACTAAAGCAAAAAAAGTGGTTTACTTTTAAACCATTGACTGCACAAATACCGTATCTAGGTTACATTAATGGATACAACCTGAACTCTTTTTATAAAGGGGTCATTCTCAGTTATATGCACCCTGTTTTCAATAAATCCAATAATTTCATTTTTTTTACCACCTGAAAATTTTCCATAAGAGAAAAATTGCCAGAGAAAAATTACAAAGCAAGCTTTTAGATCAGAACACACAGACATATGCTCATCAAAAGAATTGAAGATAGTATAGAATATAGAAATCCATGTGCTGGAAATACTTTTTAAAGGATGATTGGGTGTCCAATGTTATATAGCAATAGCACTTAGGCTTATATACCACTTTACAGAGATGTACACTTTACATCTCTAAATGGTTTACAGAGTCAGCATATTGCCCCCAACAATCTGGGTCCTCATTTTATCCACCTCAGAAAGATGGAAGGCTGAGTCAACATTGATCCTTGTGAGATTCAAACTGCCAAATTACAGGCAACCAGTAGTCAGCAGAATAGCCTGCAGTACTGCACTCTAACCACTGTGCCACCAAGGTTCAATATATAATTTATGGACTAAATTGTGTTTATTATTTTATGGTATGGTTTCAAAAATATTTTATGTTACTAGTCCTTCTAGAGCACTTGAGAAAACTTTGGTCTAGTGGTTAAGACACCAGGTTACTATGATCAGAAGCACATTCCATGCATAGCTTTCTTCAGATTGTATCCCAGGTTATCTGAGCCAGCCAGAGAGATTTGTTTTCTACAGCCCGTGAAAGTGATCAGTTGGAGAATGTGATTTGTGGCACATCCTGGGAGGAGAGATGAAACAGGGTCATAGTTGGGCGGTAAATTACATACGGCAGAGGCGACTGCATCTGGGAAAAGTGCCAACATGTTGCTCCTTATAAATAATTTGATTTCTTTTGAAACTTGACTTGAGGCTCATGAATTAATGAGGGCATCTGTCCTGACCCAAACTCTTTTCCAATAAAACAAACACGAACCAAGGAGAAAAGAAACTTTTTGATGATTCTTACGAATCCCAGGTTAAAAGGCTGCTGCAAACTAATTAACTTTGATAAGCACAAGCCTCACCAAAACTGTGCAAGACTGCCAAGAATCACAGATACATATTTCACAACACAAGAGTCTTCAAATACCAACGAAGATACAGCAATGTCCACGAGGTTGGAGTTTCAAAAGGTTTTTGCTTCCTACAAAGAACGTTTCATTAACAGCTGGCTTTTATCTTCTTGAAGGAGGGACCATTACCTTGCAGCCTTACTCCCGAGTCGCCCGTGCTGCTGCAGCTGCTGTTTTCTACAAGCAACCCTGCATGCACGCACACTTGGCACAGGCTCCTTGGGAACCTCCTCATCACTGTTGCCAATCCCCACAATCTCTGAAGGCAGCAGCCCACTCCCTAATGGTCCTGGCCCCTCATCTGAGTCCTCACTCTCCTCAGCCATCCACACTTGCTGCCAGCTAACCACAACAGTATCCGTTGGAACCCTGACATATGGCATACTAGCTCTGCTTATGTCAATCACATGCTGATATCACTTAGGATAATTATAGGTCAACCAGAGTACTGCTGCCATCTAGGATAACTATAGTGAAGACTTCATGTGTACATTTTTTCATATCTAATTGCTGTTGATTGCTTACAACCTCCAGTCCTCTCAGTGGGAAAAAAAAAAACTTGTCATCCAGAGTAGAATGGCTGTAATGGAAAGGAACAGAAATCTTGCCGATATAATACAATCTGCTCACATTTGCCTCTTGAAGAAGCATTCCTTGTCTGTACATATCTCACATTTGCATTCAAGGCCATTTTCCAGCTTCCAAGGTGGTAACAAGGGAGGAGATATTTAATCACACAAATTATTTACAGAAAGATAACAAGTTGTTCCTGTCCAAAGGCACTTATTATTGTAATAATACCCCATAATTACCTCAGTGATTAAGTCAGAGACAATTATCTTCACTTATCTCCATCTCCCTCGTGTTGCCTTAAAAAAAAAAAAACACAGTTTCAATGTTTGTCTAATAACCAGGGTAACTGGGCATTTTTTCCAACTTCATTTAATTGCTCTCGAAGCTTTTTTCATCTTGTATTTTAGTTTAGCATCTGGAGGTTGGAACTGTAAATCATTCTGGTTCCAAATTTTTTCAGAGGATTCTTTCATGGATATCATCAAAGTAGCTCTGTGGGTCTTTGCTTTTATTGTACCAGAATGTAAATTCAGAAGAGAAGCAACCTAGAACGAAAGAAGAAATTTCCTGACAGTTAGAATAATTAACCAGTGGAACAACTTGGCTCCAGAAGTTCTGAATGCTCCAACATTGGAAGTTTTTAAGAAATGATTGGATAACCATTTGTCTGAAGTGGTGGAGGGTTTCCTGCCTGGACATGGGGTTTGGACTAGAAGACCTCCAAGGTCCCTTCCAACGGTTCCAATTCTGTTCTAGCCTAGCCTAGCCTAGCCAAGCCTAGCCTAGCCTAGCCTAGCCTAGCCTAGCCTAGCCTAGCCTAGCCTAGTCTAGTCTAGTCTAGTCTAGTCTAGTCTATCTAGTCTATTCTTCACTCCATAATCTGATGATATTTTCACTTGTGTGATTTCAGAATCTCTTTTGCCAATTCCTTTACTTTTATTTATGATTTATGTATCTGATCTTCTAGTTTATGTATATTTTCCTGTTTTTACCACAACCCTAAGACAAGAGATAAGATGAAAATTAGACCAGTTAGCCAAAGGATGTTCAGGAATTTTAATTTGCAGTTGAAATTCCAAGGAAAATATGACATCCAGGGGGAAAAAAAGGTTGATTTTTGGAATATCTCCTTGTATCAGGTTGAAAAACATTAGCCCAGATGTTTCAAATTATGTGTTAAGGGGCATACATTTATTGTTATTGTTGTTCTTGTTGCTGTTAGTTGCAAAATCACTGGAATGCTGGCATCGTGTCTGACCCATCATGACCCCCTGGACAACATTCCTCCAGGCCTTCCTATCCTCTACCATCCTCCAGAGTCCATTTAAGCTCATGCCAATTGCTTCAGTGACTCCATCCAGCCACCTCCTTCTCTCCCGTCCCCTTCTTCTTCTTCTTTTGCCCTCAACTGTTCCCAGCATTAGGTTCTTCAGTGAGTCCTTCCTTCTTATTAGGTGGCCAAAGTATTTGGGTTTCATCTTCAGGATCTGGCCTTCTAAAGAGCAATCAGGGTTGATCTCCTCTAAGACTGACCAGTTTGATCACCTTGCAGTCTAAGGGACTTGTAGGAGTCTTCTCCAGCACCATAATTCAAAGGCCTCAATTCTTTTATTATACCAGCATGTAAATCCAAACCAGCTAAGGGGTAGCACCTTACCAAGTGTGTCTGACCTTGAAATTCTACAGAGGACCAGACCTGGTTAGCATTCAGATGAGATTGCCAAGAAACACAAGGGTTGTGTGCTACCCTTGGGAAGTAAAAACAATCCAAAAAGTAATAATAATAACCTCAGAAGATAAGAATGGGAAATCACTTCTGAACCACTGCCAAGAAAGCTAGACAGGTATTCAAGCCAATTGTGAGAAGTCAAGCTGGACTTGAAGGAGACTTTACTTTTACATTAATCTATTAGCCATGGATTCACTTTAAAGGTTGCTAGCGGAAATTCATCAAAGTTAATAGCATTGACAGCAAAAGGAATACTATGCGGGGTGGGCTGATGGGGGTTCGCAGGGGTTCTGGGGTTCTTAACTAAGATTCTATGCAGTTCAAAGAATCTCCAAATCCCACTCCTGGTTGGCCCCACCCATGCCTCTTCTCCCCTCGCAGGCCCGTTTTGTATGCAGGTAAGTGCAGGGCACTGACAGAGGCTTGGGAAGGGTGAAAAACAGGCCTCCTGGAAGTTCAGGAAGGCTGGAAATGGGCCTGTTTCTGGCTTCCAGAGAGCCTCCAGAGCATGAGGAGGCTGTTTTCACCCTCTCAGAGGCTCAAGGAAAGCCTCCAGAGCCTGGGGAGGGTAAAAACACACCCACCCACCATGGTGCAGGAGGCTGACTAGGCCATGCCCACTCAGTAACTGGGCAGAGAACCCTTTGCTAAAATTTTTGAAACCCATCCTTGACCACTACTATGAGTACCACCATCTTTACCACTACCAAGAATAATAGAAAGAGTTAATGGAAAGTCAAAATTGTGTAGAAAGCATAGTACAGGAAAGTCATTAACGAAGTGACAGATGTAATGGGAAGGGGTGATCAAAAGAACAAAGATGATAAAGGGAGCTGCCTTTTGTTTTAGATTTAAAGATTCTCCCCTGAATGAGTACGAAATCCAAACTGTCAATCAAGCAATCAAATTGCAAGCAGGGAAGATCCAATTCTCAAATCCATGCTCAGTTATGGAAAAATATTTGGTGATATTTGGTCAGCCACTTTCCCTCAGCCCAGCGAACCTCACAAGATTGGGGTATGGTGTATTTGTGTTTGTGTTTGTTGTGCTGCCTTGAGTTTCTGGAGGAAAAAAATCAGATATAAATAAGGAAATAAAGAGTTAAGTATCATTATAGTGCTGGAAGTAGAGAATTCTATAGCATCCAAAAGATGAAACCTCACAGATCTACATATATGAAATATCAGTCGTGGACCCAAACAACTCTCAAAAATTTTAAAGGACTTGCTTTCATATCATTGCTCTATGGCAGGGGTGTCAAACTTGTTTTCACTGAGGGCCACATTAGAGTTTTGTTTGACCTAGGGGCCATGGTGGATGAGGCCAAGGTGGGCATTGCCATCTTGACGTCACTGTCAAGGATGCCAGTGGTGGCCCAAGTGCTTTTCCAGCAAAAATGGGCTCCTGAGATCCATTTTTGGCTGGAATGGCTTCCTGCAACCCCTTTACCAATAACCATGTGGCCCTCCTGAGCTCTGTTTTTGCTGGCAGAGGCACTATGGGCTGGTCCTTCACTGTTTCCAGGGTAGCCCTATGGAATCTAAGCATCCTGCAGGCCAGATCTGGTCTTGAGTTTGACACCCCTGCTTATGGGAACCAGTTTAGTGAGATAGTCATACTGTCAAGCTAGAAACTGGGAGACCATGAATTCTAAGAGCTACGTTAGGCACAAAACTCAATGGGTGACCTTAGACTAGCCCCCCTCACTGAGCCCTAAGAAGGAAGCAATGGCAAACCACTTCAAAAATCTTGCCAAGAAAACTGCAGGGATCTGTCCAGGAGCCAACACTGACTTGAAGGCACACATACACATCCATAGGAAAACTATAAACAACTATTGTATTTCAAAGAAAACAACAACAAACAGGATTCAGAGTGAAGACTAGATACACTGAGAAGCAATATTGCTTAAAAAAACTAAACACATATGATCACAAGATGCTTTCTTCTTGCTCCATTTGCTCTAAATTTATAGTCAAAGACTTGATTTGACCTAAAATCCTGGAGATTTCATGGGCATTCAGTTGCCTTGACAACAGTAGGAGAGTTATAAGCAACAAATGAATCAAAACATCATGATACAATGGATCTTCGCACTCCGGGTCCCATTGTTGTACCATGGCTAAAAATATTTTGTGTATATTTTATTTGAATTTATTAGCCATCTACCTCCAAAGGACTCCTGGCATAAACACTTAATGCAACACTGTGTAAAAAGAATGTCCAAAACAAACTCCAAGTGTTTCTGATTTGCTACGTACTAGAATACAAAGTTGTTTTTGCAAATATGATTATGCAAGGGTTCAACACAGCCTCTTTATTTGATTAAATCTCTGCATGCAAAAATGCCAGATTTCACACCCTCCTGCCCCTCCCATTTATCTAATCTACCACCAGGTTGTATAGCTCTATCTCAGAAGCCCAAGCATGGAAAAAACTGCTGATGCATAGTGATCAAAAATATTTTGTACAGATCCTGAAGGGCAGGTGTTCCGACCCAGCTTCCCAAAAATGACAAATCCTCTGAAGTTAACTCAAAGATTCCTTTATTAGTAGTGCCATCAGCCCCAGCAAAAAGTTCATTTCATGCTAACAAGTCCATCCATCAGGGAGATTAATTGTTGCCTGCCACATCTATTCATCTCTGCCCCTGCCTTTTATCTCCAAAGCTAGGATGGGACTAGCAGCAAGGGCTCTTCTTTCCCAAGGACTAGCTCATAGATTTCCACTGCTTTCCTTTCCTCTGCACATGGATGCACTGGACCCAGTTGCTCCTCCTCTTCCTCATCAGCCACCTCTAGCCCTGGGAGCTGTTGACTCTCCATCTGAGGGCTGATGGATGGCCCAGGCTCCGCCTCTGTCTCTCTCTCTCTCTCTCTCTCTCTCTCTGACAGCTCCATTCCCTCTTCCCCCTCAGAGCTCCCAGTTGCCTTGAAGCCGATCATGATTCTCAGGCCTCCTCCTCCTCTGATTTGGCTGCTGGAGGGGCTGGCAGCCAACAGGTCACAACAGAAGGAGTAGAATTTTATACTATACTCTCTTAGAACTGCCTAAACTGCCTCCCTCTCACCATTAAGCTGTTATTCTGATTTTGCTTCTATTGGTTCTTTTTACCTAGCACAACAGTATCAGTAATGCCCAACTTCGTTAATGTAAATAGGACCTAGTCAATCCTGAATTTTATGGCTGGAGGAGAGTATTTTATATCTTAAGTGCTCAACCTTGTACTCAATGCAAGAACTTAATGCAACCTTGTCAGATGTCTGATTGTTCTTTTTTTTCTCCATTTAGCAAAGATGCATTTTGCTCAGAAAAGAAAAGGTTTGGACTTTTGTCATTTGGTTTTTAGATTTATAAAGATGAATGAATCTTTATGGAAATTGTACTGCTTTGATGGGATCACACTTGGAATACTGCATCCAGTTCTGGTCACCATAACATGGATATATAAAGATAGAAATATAGAGGTGATAGAGAGAGAGAGAGACAGAGAGACAGAGAGAGAAACTGAGAGAGACAGAGAGAAACTCTGGAAAGAATGAAGAAAAGAGAAATAAAATAATTAGGGGACTGAATTTAGTTTAGTTTGAGATTAGTTCACCACCATTGGACTAGAAGATTTGTAATGTCTCTTCCAATTCTATGAATCTGTATTCTATTTGGAGGAATCCACTATACAATGCATTATCACTTTTATGGCTACTTAACCTATTTGGTATACATCTGAATTCTTCAACATGACAATTAAAATTATAATATAGATAGATAGATAGATAGATAGATAGATAGATAGATAGATAGATAGTTTTTGGTTTTTCCATAGTGGACATTTAGATTACTAAATGAGGTGAGAGCTATATAAACTATATAAGTATTATGGATTAGATTATTTTTTTATTTAATGCAGCATTTTCTTCCCCATCAATCCAGATCTTTTGGGGGGATCCTGAAATGGAGCAGAAAGACGATGACATCTCTCCTGAAAAGAACATTTTGTTCTTTTGCAATGTGTTACAGATTGAAAAAACTTTTATGCAATAGGAACATTAATTCATCAAAGCCCAGACAGTTCTAGGATGCAAAAATAGAGGGATAGAATTAAGTTCATGTGAAGTGCTTACTTTGTTCATGTGAAGTGTTTACTTTGTTGATGTGAAGTATTTATGTTGGTAAGGCCACTCTTGGTATACTGCATACAGTTTTGGTCTCCACAATGTAAAAAAAAAGATGTTGAGATTCTAGAAAGAGTGCAGAGAAAGGCAACAAAGCTGATTAGGTGACTGGAGGCTAAAACATATGAAGAATGGATGCAGGAATTGGATATGTCCAGTTTACTGAAAAGAAGGACTAGGAGTGACATGATAGCAGTGCTCCAATATCTCAGGAGCTTCCACAAAGAAGACGGAGTCAAGCTATTCTCAAAAGCACCGAAGGGCAGGACAAGAAGTGATGGGTGGAAACTAATCAAGAGGAGAAGCAACCTAGAAATAAGAAAAAAAAACCTGACAGTTAGAACAATAAATCAGTGGAACTAGCTGCCTTCAAAAATTGAAAATGCTCCAACACTGGAAGTTTTTAAGAAGAGATTGGACAACCATTTGCCTGAAATGTATTTCCTGCCTAAGCAGGGGTAGAACTAGAAGGCCTCCAAGTTCCCTTCCAACTCTGTTATTCTATTCTATTCTATTCTATTCTATTCTATTCTATTCTATTCTA